>CM056959.1:17946056-18127617 GCA_029856935.1 Cyclocarya paliurus
AAAGGAAGAGAAAAAGAAAGAAATGGAAGATGACGGCAATGTGGATGATCGACGAAGAGAAGGATCCGTGCGGGTTGAAGAAGAATAAGCCGAAGGATCAACGTGCTGGGAGCTTTCGGGAGAAGAAAGGAAAAACGAGGGAAATGGCTCTTCGGGATGAAGAAGGAGAAAAGAACGAGGGAAAAAGAGGGATATAGATGAAATAATAAAATATTGCTTTCCAGTGTGAATAGTAGCTCGCCAGGTTTGGAGAGGACCCAACAAATACTGTAGCTCAAGTCTTAAACTTTAGAGTTTTAGCTAGTCCAATGTGAGGGTTTTTTTTCACATATAGCTAAAATTTGGACTTGCATTGACATTTAGCTAGTCCATTGCCAATACTCTTAGAAAATCATTATTGTAATTAAGGGGTGAACAAGTCAGAAATAGGAGTGGGTGGTTACAACTTCTCACTTTTCATCTTATCTTATCTCATCAATATAATTTTTTTTTAAAATTTTTATACAAAATAAAATAAATAATTCAACTTTTTCAAATTTCAAAATAAAAATAATATTAAAAAATATATTTTAACAATATTTTATTCAATTTTTAACTTTAATCTCAACTCAACTCATCTCATTTTATCTGCAAAAATAAACGAGGCATAAATGTTATTCTTTTAATTTTTATTCTAACATAAGTTTGAACTTTTTATCGAGTTGGATTTTATGTTTATGAATAGCTTATTTAATATTCTTTCAGTTGGATCTTATTCATTATCTACTTCATTTTAATAATTTAGATTATATATCTAGTATTTTATAACTTTATATGCAAAATTTGACAAACAGGCTGTGATTTCATACTGATATTTTTATAAAGTTTATATATACATAAATTAATGATTATATTCATAAGTATGCAAGTAATACATTTAGTATTAGAAAAAAAAAAAAAGATATTTTCAATCATGAATTGTGCAACCGCTGCGTCATCGCTTTCATAAAAGTGAATAAAACATGGGACCCATATGAAAAAAATAATTTTTTGATAGTAGATCTCACTCTTTTTCAAAGCGATTACCCTGCGTTTATGCATTTTACGGTTATATGTAGAATTACTCTTAAAAAAATGAATTTCTCTAATATTTATAAATGTTAAAATATCTTTAATATAAAAATATGAATAATGCTATATACTACACTCCCAAGTCTCATCACACATTCATCTCACTATATAAGATGTGGCACATTTATCACCATTAAATGATAAAAATTATCCAATAAAAGATCCACCCAATAATGATAAATCTGTCACATCTTACATAGTAGGATGATAGTGTGGTATATAGAATTTTCTAAAAAATATTTACGAAGTTGTACGTTCATGTTTATACAAACTTATAATAAGAGTCTAGCCAAGCTTTTTTTTATTAATTGTATAATTTAATAATCGATTAAAATTTTTTGTTCACAAGTGATATATTTAATATATAAATGAATTGAGTCAAACTTGAATTTTGCCAAATCGACCTTGAGCAGTTTGTTGAATATTAATTTATTTATTTACCACCCTAGTTGTTCTTATCTAATGAACCTAATACTACCAAACCAATTACATATTCTTATAAGGACAAAAGCACGAAACAAGGAATTGAAGATAAACATAGAGCATAAGTGTTAGATGCCGTGTTTCGTATCCTTGGCAATTGCACTACACACTTGCTGGACCTACAAGGTACATTAAAGTGAGGGCTCAAGATGGTGAGTGACACCTCCAATACCTAAGTCAATATAGAGTTTTTGGTGAGGGGTACGGTAGTAGAAAATATTCAAGAGAACGAGTATATATATGTCAAAATCAAAGCTGAAGATCCCTTTACCTGAGCCCGAAATATGCTTATATACCTAGTCGTGGTGGTTCTTGTTCACTGCCAGGAGATCGTGCGAGGGCGTACTAAGTGTCGTGCTAGTGGCAGGATTCTCCTATGACATTTCAGCTGTCTCCTTGCTATATTGTATGTGGGTCGCTCCCTCTTTTCCCTATTTGTCTCTTGTGGTTGGTGTGGAGTAGGTGCACACAATGTCGCGGTCACAGGATTAAGTGGGCATCTGACTCTGACGTTGCATGCTGGTTCCCCTCACCATTTAGGTTGCGTTTGGTCGCAAAACTCAGCTGAATTCAGTCTAATTTTAAACTGAGTCTAACATCCAAACACACAACTCTTAAATTACTAAAACATTTCAACTTAAAACTTCCTTATACGCGGGACTCACAACCTTTTTCAACTTCCCATAAAAAGTACTAAACTTATCTTAACATCCAAGCACACTTTAAACTCAGTTTTGATGGGCCCCACATAACTCCCTCAACTACTCACCTGACTATTATTCATAAAGAACTGAGCTGAACTGAGCTCATCTCAACATCCAAATGCAGCGTGCCCCTTGTCGGTGGTGTGGGCTGTAGCCGAGCTGGTGACATGACTAGTCACTTAACCTGATGGGCCTTCTTGGGCCTGGTTCGACCCTCCTTCCTTCGTTGGTGCAGCGCTAGGGCTATCCATTGGCCAGTTTGGGTCCTAAGGGGAATAAACTCTACGCAACCCAAGGTGGGAAATAAACTCCCCTCTCAATAAGGATACTAGATTATTTAGTATAAAATATCATTGTAAAATCACCACAAACCTCACTTGCCGAAGATAAGTTGTAACTATTCATAAACACTTGTAACAAACTCATACCCGCCTCTGATGTGCAGAACTATTAAAAATACTAATTGTAAACGTGTGTGATGCACAGAATTAATAGCTAAATTAATTTTATGAAAGATACTCTATGATAAATAGAATTTTTTAAAATGTGTGAATATTATTGTGTTGATCTCCAAGAATTTGGTCGAGCAACTAATTGATCATCTTTTATTGCCTATGTACTCCCCCATTGTTTTTATATTAGTGATGCAAACTTTGCTTGAATAAAGAGGATTAAAAGCTATTGATATAACATGCCAAATAAATAGACATAATTAATTGAGATCAAGAAAAGAAAGGTCAAAGGAATTCAAATTCACAAGATATAATTAAACATAGACTCGTAATAAACTAATAACAATAATATGAACAAATCAGCCCCAAGGTGATCAAATAATCTAAAGTTCGCTTTGCAAGGGCAATTAAGCTTATCACTACCATAAATTCAGCTTGCTAAGAGTAGTGATTGAACAAATAAGTACTACATGAAGTGCTTGATCAAACTTCCTAAAACCATGAAATTGATCGCCATTGTCGGATCATCATCATGAGAGATTCGTCAAGAACAAATATATATGATCATAAGAAATAACGAGAAATGTGGCAATCACAAGAAAGATATCTCATAAAAGTAAATCTACAAATTGAAATAGATTTATATAATATGTTAGATCTATTTTATAACAAAATTAATTTTATAATCTAACGTATTACAACTTCAAATTCTGACAGTTAATGAGTTTACTTTTACAGAATCTTATAACCAAAGCATTTCTAATTGTAACCGAACCTTCCTAGCAATTTTTATACTTGTAAGTTAAGAGGGCCACTACGGCCTGGAATGACGTAGCCAGTACGAGCAAAATGCCACCTGCTGCCGACAGAAGCAGCCACGGCTTGTCAAAATACTCCCGCTTGAAGCTCGCCCACTTCCACATCCACCTTTTCTGATAATGCTTCTCCACATCCTCGAACAATTCCTGCAAATAGAAGCCGTGATTAACATTGACTACCAAATCCTTGCCCGCAAGTCCGCAGCCTCGGAGTCGTCAGCAAGGTAATTGTCAATGACATTGCGCTCGCGAAGGTACTCGACGTCCTCGCTGGTGTTCACAAGGCAGTCCAAAAACGTAGCGTAAACCGTGAAGTAGTACTTGCTGCTTCTCATCTGGTGGCACTGCTCGAATGCCACACAGTTCAGCAACAGACATCTCATCAAGTCGTCGATGGCTATGTTTGGCATCTTAATCACACCTCTCTTGAATTTCACTTCTAGGAGGCTGGACGCCTTGCCCGGACTGACCTTAATCCCTTGCTAGCCGGAGCTTAGAGATGCAGTGAATGAATATAGTATCTAAACGGACTCTGTTTCCCTGTCTGATATTGGATGGTATTAAACTACTCCGAACCAAGTCTAGCAAATGCAAGACTGTGACCGTACCAATTTTATCGAGGTTCGTGATAATGAAACGCAAAATAGAATCGGATCTTTTCATTCCGTTCTGAAAGAATCGCAAAGCAGCAACCATCAGCCCGGATCTACTTCTCTCGACAGAAATGTTATGGGTAAGCGCATATATCTCTTCCAGAACGAAAAAAGGGATCTGATTCTCAAGCAGGAGAAAGTCCCTGTAGACATACGGTACCATCCACTCCAAGGCTGCAAGAGATTCGCTGAAGTCGACTCGTCTTAGAGATCCAACCATTTCAATGATTTTTATCATAAAACAAGCGTCAAGAACCATCATTTCCAGAAATACAATACCGGCGACTTCGAACTCTTCAGACTAACACTTTCTGATTTTCACTTCAAGTTCGCTTATTTTTTGCAAGCAGCACTTATAGGTATTGAGTTGCATCTCGGGATCTCTGTCCTTGACCAGCAAGGAGCCTAAGCACTTCCTCTTGCAATCTTCGGCCATCTAAAACTTTTCATTACGTAGGTTGTAGTAGTAGGGCCCGATGGAGACCATGTTGGGCTCGTATAACGAGTTACCATTGATTTTCTTAAGCCTCGGGAGGACTTTGTAGATGCAGCTAGTGCTTCTACGGTCGGTTTCTTCTCGTAACTTTTGGGCTTCTTCCGAATATTTCGTTACCTGCTCGTCGATGATGTTGAGTTCCTGCTGGGTGAACTCCCGTATCGGTGGCTGATAATTGGCGCGACGGTATTCTTCTTCCTCAGAAATGTGAAATAATTGCATCGTGGATATTGTTGGCGTTGTTAAAACTCTGGATGCCGATGTTCATTGCTGTGTGGAGGTTCTTCGCTTCTGGCGATCTGTGCTGGGTGGATTATGTTACCTAAAATTTTCGTTTAAAATGACTCCAATTTTTTGTAAAATATTCTGAATTCCGAGAACCTTTAAAGATTATTAAGGTCAACCACGATATCAATGTCAAGAGCAGTGCTACATGATACTGCATCCACCGAAGGTAGTACAAGATCCGTCTAGATAAGAATAAAAATATTTTTTTATAATTTCTTTTTTCATTTATTTTTTTATATTTTTATAAATTTTTAAAAAAAAACATTTACAACATCTTTAAAAACTTTTTTAATCATTAAAAGAAAAGAAATTTATCGATACCCAATCGGACCAACCTTCGGTGACTATCGTTTTTGAAATGTTAATACAGTCAAATCAAATACATGCATCGGTCCCTGTCCCCCTTCAGTCAACGATCAACGTAGCAGGTGAATGTCGTAAATGTCCTTTTTATGAGATTTCGATATATTAAATTGGTAGAAACTGAATGTCGTGAAGTATTCCATCATTGAAAAGATAACTCGCACACTTTTGGTCATTCCTGTTAGCACCGTAACCTCAGAGTCGACTTTTAGCACTTGAGGGCGTGTATTAGATTCATTTCGGAATTTATTAGCTCATATTACTGTAGAGACTTTGATTTGCACGTAGAATTGGATCAAGGAAACTTCAATTCATGTTTCGGATGTTCTTGAATATGAGGAGGCCGACGTCGAGGAAGAGGATGTGATTAGCCTGGATCTAGTATTTATTGTAATTTAATTTTCTAATTTCTTATTTTAATATATTTATTTTCATTTAATTCGTATTCATTAATTTGATTTCAAATTTAATTGTTATAGTGATATATGAAACGACGTCTACGGCTACTTTCGATGCAGTATGACTTTGTATTGGACCCACCATTGCCATGATTTGCACAATTTCTCCCTTAATTATTTTTTGCATTTAAAATTTTGTTTCATCTTTATAACTTTATAATTCTAATTTGTTTTCTTTTTAACTTATTAATATTTCAAGTATTATAACTTATTAACTTTTATGATCTTGATTTTCAGTCTCACAGCATTCGACACAACTCACTACTCAGTGAATTCACTGCCATGGCTCCACCCCAAAATCAAATTGATCAAATTGAAAAGTTATGATTTAGTTTATTTACAATTAATTGTAATGTTGCTACAATAGTTAATAGTACAATTTGTAATATTTATTTTTTTTAGAGGAGTTTGTAATAGTGTAATAGTTTATTAGTTCTCTTAATTTGTATAATTTTAAACTACTTATTTTAGTTTAGTGCCTTAGTAATGATTATTACTTAATTAGTTAATAGTTGAAACTTAGTATCTAGTTAATAATTCAACATATATTATTTTTTTTAGTTTTTAAATATATATATATATATATATATATATATATATATATATTAAGTTAAATTTTGGGCTCAAAGTGGCCTAAAAACGGATTTTGGCCCAAAATGGTTCAAAAACTGATTATGGGTCATTTAGGGCCTAGAAAACTAAGCTGGGCCGTAGGCCCGTTAGGGGGATGCGGGGGTGTGAATGGATGGAGCTCCACCCTCGCACCCAGGCCAGCAGACGGGGTACCCCGCCCCCGCATAAGCGGAGGCGGGGGGCGCCGGAGGGGTGGCCCATTTAAAAAAGACTTGTACTACTTGATTGAGCTGCATTATTTCATATTTTATACATTTAAAATCAATATATTCTTAATTATTTTATTATTTTATCATTGATTTTAGATGAAAAAATGATCAAGAGGCAATAAATCCAAGTTATGAATTAAATTGATTAAAAGTATAATTTATGCTTAATTTTATAGCTTGTGATTTAATTGGGCAATATTTATTTAAATTGCACAACATATTTTTTTTAGTTTTTATTTTTTTTATTATTTTTCTAATTTTTTTTTGTTTCTTTGATTATATATTACTTATTTTTTATTTTGTTTATTTTTATTTTATTTATTTTTTATTTTTATTTTACAGGTACTAAACGACATGTCGTTTTGAAAAACGACATGTCGTCTGCCGAAGGAGTCCAAAACAACCGTCGCCAAAACGACATGTTGTTTTGCACGAGAGAAGTTCCTGCCGTTTGAAGCTGACGACATGCCGTTTCGACACGAACGGCATGTCGTTCGGTTCGTCGTCTGCCTCTCGCACTGCACTTCGAGCTATAGTGCCATCGTGCACAGCAGCTCCTCCGCCGGCCACCAGCAGCACCAGACAACGCCGGCGATCAGTTCCCCACCACCATGCACAGCCAAATAAACGTCCAACTCCACGAAGGACCACCGCATACACACGGCAACGCCATCTCCGAAGCCACATAAACTTCCGCAGCGTTCACCATGCACAGTGTCAACCAGCTCGCTCACGGAGATACACGAAGATGCACGGGTCACGCAGCAGCTTGAAGACCTGCAGGAAGAAAGAGATAAAAAGAAAACAAGGATGAAAATAAAAAGAACTCCACCGAATGCTTGCTCTCGCGGTTGCTGGAAGAAGAAAAAAAAAATGAAAAGTATGCTTTCGGTGATGGATATCCTTCGTGGGGACAAGCATGCAAGCTGGAATGAAATACTGAAAAGAAAATAAAAGGAGAAGCAGACCAAAGCACATGAAAAATACGAGAAGACAACTCACGGCCGAAGGAAACAGAAAAAAAAAAAAAAGAGAAAAAAAATAATATGTGGGGAACACAGCACACGGGAAGAAGCTTTAGGTTTGAGTGGGGAACATGGCAGCTAAGTGATGATCATTGATGTCTTTCTTTGATGCCTATATAAGAGTGCTTGCGGACTGAAGAGGGGGAAGTCAGTTAGAGTGTTAGTCTGAAGTTAGAGTTAGAGTGTCAGTGTTAGTCAGTCGTCAGATGCTAGAGTGTCAGTGAGTAGTCAGTGAGTTAGAATGTTTTTAGTGTGATTTTAGACTTAAAATTCAGAAAAAAAATAGTGAGTGAATTTTTATAGTCAGTTTTTCTTTTTCTGAGTTCAATTTTTAATGTCGTGTAATTTATTCATCAGTCAGTTTCAATGTATGGCTCAGTGAATTTTATTTTTGTAAGTCTTTATTTTCAATTTTGAGTTTGTTTAGTGAGTAAATTTCCAGTAAATGTTGAGAGTCCATTTTATTTTTGAGAGTTTACTTTAATTGGAAGTTCAGATTTTTGGGTTGGAGAACACAGTCTCCATTTCCAAATATCGAGTTTATTCCTTACAATTTTTGTTTTTATTTAATTTCAAATTACTGTCATTTAATTTTCTCGCACTTTTAATTTCTTGCAATTTAAATTACTGTCATTTAATTTCTCGCAATTTTAATTTCTTACAATTTAAATTTATGTCATTTAATTTTCTCTCACTTTTAATTTCTTGCAATTTAAATTACTGTCATTTACTTTTCTCGCAATTTTAATTTATTGCAATTTAAATTACCGTCATTTAATTTCTTCGCACTTTTAATTTCCTGCAATTTTAATTACTGTCATTTAATTTTTCTGCACCTTTAATTTTTGCAATTTACTTTTATGTCATTTAAATTTTATTGTCCATTTACATTTCAGTTATTTAATTTCCAGCAATTTTAATTTACTATCTTGTATTTTAATTTCTTTACTTTTTTTTTTAGTTTTCATCATCCACTCAAAATCAACAAACATGAATCTAGTTCACGACCAATAAATTTTCTTTTTCGTTGCACTCTTTCATCCATTGTACATTTCATCACTTTTTATTTTTATTTTCTCATTATAAATATTTTCACCATTTTACACGAGTTTGATTTTTAAGCACTTTCCCTATGGAGACGATTTAGGAATTTATTCCTAATTACTACGCGACATTCTCCTGCACTTGGAATAGCCTTTGGGCTGCTCATTTTCGAACGAGTCACTACTCCCCCAAAAGTCGAGTACCAACACGATGAAATTTTTTTTCTTTAAAATATTTTTTAAATCACTTTATACATTTTAAAAAATAAAATTTAAAAACATATTAAAATATACTTCATTAACTATTAACCATTGGAAAATGCTTAGTGTCCCGCTCCCACCTCCTAGGAGCTACCACTGGCATTATTTTTGTTTTTTTGGTTTTTTTGAATATTTTTGTTTTTACTTCATGTTTAAAAAAGTGTTTTTTAATGATGTTATAATTTTTTTTAAATATATATTTAAAAGTGTTTAAAAAATGTAAAAAAAAGCAAAAAAAAAAAAAAAAAACACATGAAATAAACTAGAGGAAACCAGGAAAATAATACTCTCACAACTGATTCTTACAACTCGATGTTATTGCTGAAATTTTTTATTTTATTTTTAATTCTTCTTTTTACTTAGTGATTAAGGAAGTATTTTTTTTAATAATATTGTGAGTTTTTTCTTTTTTTAAAAAATATTTAAAAGTATAAAAAAAGACATGTAAAAAAAGACAACAAAAAGAAGAAGAATAATTTTACCTAACGGTAGCTCTCAGTAGTAGCTGGGAGCGGTGGATGTAGCACCATCCTTAATCATTAAGTATAAAAATAAAAGAAATACAATTTGGTAGAAAACTTCGGTATCCACATCCGGTGGGAATAGTGTTTTTCTTTAAAAATCCCATGCTCTATATAGGAAAAGTTTAAAATTGTCGAAGTAAGGTCTCATTTGGCTATACAGATAAGATAATATGAGAGATCTGTAAATTATAATAGTGAAATATCTTATAAATAGTAGTGATGAAATGATTTGAGTTGAAATATTTTATGGAATTTTGAAAAATGAGAGAGAAAAAGTTGAATAAAAAAATTATCAAGTTAAAAAAATGTTAAAATATAATTTTTTTAATATAATTTTTGTTTTGAGATTTGCAAAGGTTGGATTATTTTTTTTTATTTTATTTAGAAATTTGAGAAAATTGTATAGGTAATAATTAGATGAAAAAGTTGAAGATTTGAAATTAAAAAGAGTTTGTGTTTGAATGATGTTTGAGTTTTGCATATTGAGATAAGATGAGATTGGATGGTTTGAGATATTTGTGTAACCAAACCAGACTGAGTCATGATCTACTCCATTGGTGTAGGTGTGTGAAAACATTCACACTAGGGAACAATGGTATCTCTGGTGGAAAAAATGGAGGAAATATAGGACTAATCAAATCTTAACGATGAAGAACAGACTACAATAGAGGTAGATCTTGAAGATTTTAAGACAATAAACAACAAAGGTGATCGTAGTTTGGTGGAGAAAATTTATTCTAAGCGTAATATTAGTAAAGAGGTGACAAGGAATACACTATGGGAAAGATATGGAAAGTAGAAAAACCTTTGGTTTTTGCTGAGATACGTCCACACTCTTTTAATCACTTTTACTAACAAAGGGGATAGTAACCGAGTATTGGAAGGAAGAACAAGGTTTTTTAATTCATATTTATTCATTTTGAAACATATGAAGGAAGCACACAACTGCATCTAATCAATTTCGATCATCAGTGTTTTTGGATCTAGATACATGCACAATCTTCCATTGGCATGTATGAACCGACATATAGGGAAGCAGTTAGGAGGTACGGTTGGTAGAGTTTTGGAGGTGGATGTCCTAGATGATGGCGTAAGATGGGGAAGTTTTCTACGAGCAAAATTTGAAATTTACTTAAGGAAAGTAATTGTCAGAGGAAAACTATCAATATTCAATGAAAAAGGACATGGGTACCCATCAAGTATACGAGAAATTACCAAAGATGTGTTCCAGAAGCACACAAAAGAAGGGAATCATGGGAATTATGGACTAGATTAAGATTAACCATACAAACTTGGTGTGTTATAACACCCCGCTCCCCAATAAAGACATTTTAGAATTTTCGGAGAGTCAGTGTATTACTACTAAACTTGAATTTAAGAGGTTTTCTTTTTAACAACGCATTAGAGGCGAAAGATTCTATAAATAAAATAAATTTTATTAAATACTTAAAATCCAAAATAGAGTCTGCGGAAGCACTTATTGTAAAACAATTAGGTAGTCTCATGTGCTTATCAGAATAATTATTTAACCTTTAAACCATAAAAAAAACTAATCATATCATAATATGTCTAGACCTTTGCCTCGCCTCCCAGGGTCAAGTCCTATCCTGCAGTCTCATCCTCATAAATGTCATCACATGGGGTGCTTTAAAAACATGAAAACGAATTAAAATGAGTCGAATACTCAATAAGTACACATCATACAGTAAACATAATAAACATAAGGTTTCTTGAAAAGCGTGCATACTTATAAATACATACATAAATAACATGAATATGAACTTATCTTTCACTTGTCATAGGTCGTTACCTACTGTTGACCCCCATGAGTTAAGATTAGCGAATCTAAATAGATTTCGATTCCGCCCGTGGCCATGGGTTGTGGAATCCATACATAAGGAAGACATGCTTGGTGCACTACTAGCATGTATGACCTAACAATGCAATATGCCCATAACATAGGTACTATCTTCATATCATAACATAGGCCATTACGTATCTTATCATTCATATTTCATCATAATCATACTTGCATACTTGTCATATCATAGATTTCAAATGAAATCGTATTATTTCATAACATGTCATGATGCATGACTTCTCACATAAATTCATGATTTTTCATAAATATTTTAATACATAAATCTTCGCAAAAAATCATGCATAGCTTTTCATAAATTATTTTAATGCATAACTCTCACATAAAATCATAACTTTTCATAAATCTTTTGATACATAACTCCTTTCATAAAATTATGAATTTTTATAAATAATTTAATGAATAATTCTTCACATAAAATCATCGATTTTCATAAATAATTTATCATGTCTTGGATAAGTAAAAAGGAGTTTCCAATGGAGGGTGTACATGCATAATATTTTTTATAAAAGGCAACAGTTTACCATACATACGTGTAAGGGTATGATCATGCTACTTACCTTGCAGTGCTAATCCACTATTTTCGGCACGTAATCGGTCACCTATAAAAATAACACGTAATTTTCATAAGTTTCTAATTAATCATCTGACTTTATTTAAAAACCTAAACTACTAAAATAGTCTATATTTCCTAAACCTAAATTTCTAATTCAGCCTATATTTCCATAAATCTTGATCCTTCGTGACTATCTTAAAATCAATATGCATATATATATATATATGCACATACATATATATATATTATATATATATATATATATATATATATATATATCCCTTTATGTCCAACACATAAATATGTCCGTCTATTAATAATAAGTCTATATTACCTATACAGTATACTATGTAAGTAACACGTAATACTCCAACATATATTAAGGTCACGTGACTGACTATGTTGATCACACAAGGGAGGGGCGTACTGCTCTTTATCACAGAGAGAAAGAGATCACTTAACAGAGGAGATCAAGCTTGGGCGTCCCTGGCTTACGATGGGCTCTAGGTGATCCGTCGGTGGTTTACGGTTGAGGGAATGGTGTAAGGTGCTCGACTGATTTTTCTGTGTAGGTGGTGGTGGTTTCTGTGGGGTCTCGACGTGGAGGAACTCTCGGGGAGTGCAGTGGCTCGGGTTGCTCTGTTTTTGGTATGAAAAACAGGGCTCGATCCGTATGGAGTTGTCTACAGCTCACGGTGGACAAGGGTGGATTTGGGTGGTGCTGTTGCTGAAGGATATGGTGGTTTCGTCTACGTAAGTGGTCTGGGTTGGCTGGTATGAAGAGAAAGGCTTGGTGGTGTTGCTGTGGGTAAAAGTGCAGTGGCTATCACACGGTGGCTGGGCGACTGGAAGGGGCAACGTTATGGAGGGTCTCGGCACGTTGGGTGTCTTTTGTTATGGTTCTTCTACTGTGCTAAAGGACTGAGTGTGGGTTGGCAATGGAGATAACGTGAGGTTTGTTGTGTGTGAAGAATAGAACTTGATGAGGGGCTTTCTTTCTGCTTAAGGAAGAGGCTAGTTTGAGAAGCACTAAAACGAAGGGTGCTCTGCATGCGTGAGTGTGTTTCAGCGTTGGGCGGCAATGTATTTATAGACCTAGCTGGTTGAGAACCAAAAGGAAAACCCAGAGGTGATAAAAATGCATGCGGAGGCAACGGCCGCGATAAAGCCATGCATGAAGAGATAGACAGGCAAGGAACCTGTATGTGATAGAGAACGTTTTAAAAAAATAAATCCTAGGGAAAGAGACATGCATGTGCATGGGAGTGGAGCCGTGGGTAATATAGTATTTGGTATGGATTAGGAATCTTAATGGAGATAGAAGTCTAAAATAGTAATCCGGCTAAGTGGGAGACGTGTGTGGCATAGGGTTTTTGTTTGAGTTTTTGACATTGACTCAACCTCTAAAATAATCCAATATGTTCCACAAAACTTATCTGTACATAGAAATTTTCACCTTAAAAATATTATAACATGGCGAGCCCTATAACAAAATCGATATCTGCCAAAATAAAAATCTTAGGCCTTTGGTCTATTTTAAAAAAATATTTGAACACTTAATTGGGCTTCTAATATAATTATCCATAATTTATCTCTATAAATATAAGATCGGGTCGTTACATGTGTAGTAGGTGATTTTAATGAAACACTAGTTCTTTCACAAAAGTAAGGGGGAAGACAAAGAATGGAAAATCAAATGAAAAGTTTTTGAAAAGCTCTTGATGAAAATGAGTTATACCATCTTGGTTGCAATGGTAATTTTTTTACATGGAGTAATAGACATTCAGACACTACTTTCACAAAGGGATAGAGTGGTAGCTAATAACAAATTGACATATCTATTCAGAGATTTTATGGTTGAAGGTATGCCTACAAGGTCTTTAGATCATAAGCCAATAGTATTAACAATAAAGGATGATGATATGAGCAATAAAAGTAGAATGAAGCTATTTAGATTTGAATCTAGTTGGATTAAAGAAGAGGAATGTGAGAAAGTAGTGGAAGAGGAGTGGGAATTTAATAGTTCTTCTCCTAGCACAATGGAGTCCTCATTAATACATTGTAGTAATGCTCTTCTCAATCGAAATAGGAGCAAAGGCAGAAACTGTGTAAAGGAAATTCGAGACAAAACTGAGCTTTTAAGAAGACTACAGGAAGAAAAAGGCCCTCAGAATGCAGAAGCTATTAAAGAATTACAAAGGGAGGTGGGTTTACCATTGGAACAAGAAGATTTAAAATAGTGACATGGGGCAAAGAGGAATTGGTATCAACTTGGAGATAAAAATACCAAATATTTTTATGCATGTACTTCACAAAGAATGGAAAAAAAAATAGATTCTTCAGATAAAGGATTCCAATTCTAGACTTATGCAAACACAAGATAAAGTGACTTTTGCTTTTAAGGAACATTACAAAAAAGTCCACAAATCTACATGTCCATCTAGAGAAGTAATTGAGGAGTGGCTGAGTACTGTGGATTCAAGAGTGACAACTGATATGGATAAAGAGAATTCTGGCAAGAATTGGGTGTTACAAATGTAGTTTTTGAAGGATATGCAAAAGTATTATTGAAGAAATCAAGAATGCAGAAGAAATATGTTCTTGGTATGGGTAGATGTTTGTTATGAATCCCTAACTTAATGTAACAGAGAAAATGAAGAATAATATAAACAAGAGGATTCTGATGGAAATAGACTCATAAGATTCATATGCTTGTGAATATACAGAGGGTATTTGAGGTACCCCAGTCCACCAGAAAACATGAATGACAATTAGAATTCCCAGAAATGTCTTTCCCTTCTCACCTCACCCCCTTTTACAATTCACTCAGCACCTTGCAGTGTAACAACCTCAACAGAAAGGAACAAATGATAAAATGAATCAAGAAGGAAACATAAGAAGGTGACAGGCAACGTGAACTGCAAACTTAGCACAAAACGTACAACTTTGTTTCTCCAAAACGAACAGTTTCAACAACATAAACTCAGCGTATTATTCCTTCTTCCTAAACGACTTCGTCTCCCTTCAAGCATTAAACGGCACCGTTTTGAGATGCAACTTCTACTGCACTTCAACACTTTCACACAATCACTTAAGCAGCTTCACTTCAACACTTCCACATTTCAGCCTCTGCTCATCTCGAACTTAACCCAGTTAGGGTTCCTAACATTCTCCCCCCCTTAGTGCACCTTGCCCACAAGGTGTCGTTATTGTTCAACACTTCCACGATGTGGTCACAATACCCATATCTAGATACTGAACCAAGTCAGTGGCTTCTCTTAAGTCCTCTTCAGCTTCTCCACATCCAGTGCAAGAAAATGACTGGTTCAAGAGCAGGGAATCACCAAGAACCACAACCTTCTCATCTTCATCTTCATCGAAAGGAGCCATGGGCTCCTGTTCCAAGTCCAAAAGCAATTTAGGATCTATGCTGGAGTTCCAATCTACTTCTTCACTATTAATATTCGGGTTAGGCAATGATATGTCATAGAGAAGGCCATTAATCTTTGTCCAAAATCTGGATTTTGCATTGTGAAATGCGTCTTTCCCGAAAGAGTCATTCCATTGAACCAGAATGTCATGGAGGTACATACACTTCTTGGTTTCCACGAGCTAATTCTCCATGGAACTAAACCAATTAATGTGCAAAATTTCTTCTCCCATAGGGGCACAGACGACTGCCAAGTATCCCTAAAATTCTCAACAAGGATAATTTCCACAACAATTATAAAGATTGTATTGTGCATCTCTTCATTGAGTCCAAAATTGATAAGAACTGAATTTACAAACATTGAACTGCTATAGTAAAAAGGAACCCAATGGCTGACAATTGGAGCCAAGAGTAGTAAAACGAATCCTAATGCAAGACATGCAAGGCATTGCTGAAAATATTGTTCAACAGCAACCGTGAAAGAAGAAGATACTTCCCCAAAGAACTTGACATCAATATATCTATCCTCATAAGGTGACATGAATGAGCTCCATAACCCCTTAAAAATACTTCCACATTTCAGTAGAAAGCAGGGATGGAAACACAACTATAGCAGGGTTTTCAAGATCAAAACACTTCGTTCAATTAGGACTTATTTCTCTTCCTCTATCAAAGGGGCAAAAAACAACTTTAAGGGGCAAAACATCAAGCAACTGGGGAGCAAAATATTTCTTACCCTTAAAATTTTCAGCAAACTCAACCACGCGGCCTTCTTGATCACAAATCTTCTTCAACCCAAATGCGGTGGCATGCTTTTCAACCATTAGAAATGTTGCCACAAACAGTGCATATTTGGAATTGTGGTGGGAAATATCTTATAGTTTTAAGATTTATAGCCTATAACTTAAGCACTAAGTTCTTCTATTAAAAAGTTATTTACTATTTTGTTAACCTTATGTTTAAAGTACTTTCAAACACGTTTCGTTTGTTTCGAAACAAATTAAAGAAGTGTTTTCTAAGGTAGAAATGAAGATTATTTGAATTTTTAAAAATTATGACCATATCTTTTAAAGTTTGAAAGTTTTAATTATCTTAAAGTTGTATGGATATTTTCATCAATTGACAGTCTTTTTAAAATTTGAATTACGTTCTGTATTATCCATTGACAGTAATTTGACAATGATGAGCATCTTTACAATCCACCAATATGAAAAATCCATGTTCTCTATAAGAAAAGTATAAATTAAATTATCAAGAACATCTTTCTATTAGCTTAATATTTAGGGATCTTTACAGTTTTAAGAGTTTGAACTTTCAATTCTTTGGATCTATCTGCCCCTATTTTGGTGACTGCATATGGATAGGGTTGGCAATTTTTTACACAATTCGTGAACATGAAACGATCACGACACGGAATAATAGGGTTAGGGTTGTGAATAATAAGGTTTGGAACAATTCGGGTTGATCTAACGAGTTCATGGGTCAACTTGTATGATCCAGTTCTATAGAATGTTATATATATATATATATATATATTGGTCAAGCCTTATTGGTTTGATTTTTATTCGAGTTTATACAAGCTTGTGAGAGGTTAGACAAGTTTTTTACAAGTTGTATCATTTAATAATCGATTATAATTTTGTGTTCATAAATGGTTGATTTAACAAATTTCTAATTGAGCTAAACTTGAATTTGACTGAATTGAGCGGCTTATTGAGTGGTCTTATTGAGTGGTCTTATTTATTTACAACCGTAAGCATTCTTGTCTAATAAGATACTCTAGATCTATATAACTAAGTTAGCATACTCTGACGTGTTATATGATAAATATAATTTTTAAAAATGTGTCAATATTAGTGTGTTGATCTCCAAATTTTGGTCAATCAACTTGATCAACTTTTACTTCTTTACAGCTCCTCTCTGTTTTTATATTAGTGAGGAGAAATTTGGCAAACTTGATTGAGTAAAGATCAGGATTAAAAGCAATTTATATAACATGCCAAATAAAGAGACATAAATTGAGAAAAGAAAAAAAAACATGCTTTTTGAAGACATAAATTGCAGTCATAGGTTATGTAAGCGTCGTATACCTATTTTCATGAAGAAATGAGTAAATATAGGAATGCACGTAAAAAAATTAATTTTTTTAATGGTGAACTTTACTTTTTTTCAAAAGAAGTACTCTATGACTGTATATAGTATTGTTCTTTTTTCTTTTAATTTTTGAGAAATATAAAAATATTATCTGATGTTATCACAGAATCAGTCCGTAGATGTTAATACTTTTGTCAAGAATTCCCAAAACTATCACTAAATAAACATTTAATTTGCATCGAAGTGCTCCTTTTCTTTATAAATTGCACTATAAACTATTAAAATTGGCAATTTACATCATAACCAACTAAAACCTGACAATTTGTACACTCAGTCAACATATTGACCATATGATCAATAGAAATAATAAGGAGAGCATGCATTACATGATGGTGAATGGTGGTAAAATGTATTTCTGGATTGCCATCTCTCATTTTCAAAGGAAATGTCTCATAATGCTGATGAGTATGCCCTCGAATAATTGATTAGATTTAAGAAAAGACAAACAAACGAGGGATTATTTTCTTTCCCTCCGTGAATATTGAAAGAGAGTGTTTGAGATATTGGCTGCGTTCACTCAATCGACATAACGGGATATATATTTAATGAAATTCAAAGTAAGAAAAAATTATAAATAAAATAAAACAATGAGAGGATCGAGAGTAGAATAAAAAGAGACAGACGTCAAATAAGGGATGATTTCCTTGAATTTATTATGTCCACAAAATTTCTTTGAATCATGTTTGATTTGTCACGAAAATATTTAAACAAGAACTAAGTTAGACACTGACTTGACAAAATCCTGAATCTCATAAATAAGTTAGAAAAAGAAAATATCGGACCAAGCTAAAGTCATCTTCCTATAGTTAAAGAATTGCTAAAAAAATCAAATACATTTATCCAACAATCTATTTTTTTTAGAAACTATGCTAAAAGAAACAATATTATTAATTCTAGAGTATTTTTTTTCTCTCTCTTAAAATGAAGTTTGGTCCTATTGAGCTGGTTTTGTGTTTCTCTTCTCGAGTTTGATTGGCTCATGCATATCCAAATTTCTACCTTCACTATATATAATGATATATGGATTTTGTGGACAATTTGAAAAGTCGAAAAGAAAAACTAAATAATAATTTCTTATAAAAAATAATACATGCTAAACACCCCATCAAACCAGAGTCGACTGATAATATCATATCGCTAAAAGTAGCGATTGATGGTGAAACTTTCTAAAACCATTATAACCTAATTAATTTCCTAATTGGTAGCAAGGCTAGTAATTTTTATACTTGTAAGTTAAGATGGCCATTACGGCCTGGATTAACGTTGCCACTACTAGCAAAATGCCACCCGCTGCCGACAGAAGCAACCACGGCTTGTCAAAATACTCCCGCTCGAAGCTCGCCCACTTCCACTTCCACCTATTCCGATAATGCCTGTCCACATCCTCGAACAATTCTCCCAAATAGAAGCCGTCACCATCATTGAGTACCAAATCCTTGCCCGCACGGTTAAAGAAGCCCACAAGCTCGGAGTCGTCGTCGGTAAGGTAATTGTCAATGACATTGCGCTCGCGAAGATACTCGACGTCCTCCTTGGTGTTCATAAGGCAGTCCAAAAAAGTAGCGTAAACCGAAAAGTAATTGCTGCTACTCAGGTGGCACTGCTCGAATGCCACACAGTTCAGCAACACATATCTCATCAAGTCGTCGATGGCTATGTTTGGCATCTCAATCACACCTCTCTTGAATTTCACTTCTAGGAGGCTAAGCGCCTTGCCCTGACTGACCTTAATCCCCGCTAGCCGGAGTTTCGAGATGCAGTGAATGAATGTAGTATCGAAAAAAAATTTTCTTCCCTGCCAGATATTGGATGGTATTAAACTACTCCGAACCAGGTCAAGCAAATGCAAGACCGGGACCCCTTCCATTTGATGGAAGCTCCTATTAATGAAACGGAAAATAAAATCGGATCTTTTCATTCCGTTCTTGAAGAATCTCAAAGCAGCAATCACCAGAATGGATCTACTGTCCTTGACAGAAATATTATGGGTAATCGCATATATCTCTTCCAGAACGAAAAAAGGGATCTGATTCTCAAGCAGGAGAAAGTCCCCGTAGAAATGCGGTACCATCCACGCCAAGGCTTCAAGAGATTCACTGAAGTCGACACGTCTTAGATATCCAAACGTTTCAATGATTTCTATTATAAAACAAGCATCAACAACCATCATTTCGAGAAATTCAATACCGGAGACTTCGAACTCTTCAGAATAACACTTTCTGATCTTCACTTCAAGTTCGCTTATTTTTTGCAAGCAGGGCTGATAGATATCGGTTGGCCCGTCTGGATCTCTGTCCTTGACCAGCAAGGAGCCAAAGCACTTCCTCTTGCAATCTTCGGCCATCCTGAACCTTTCATTACGGAGGTTGTAGTAGTAGGGCCCGATGGAGATCATGTTGGGCTCGTATAACGAGTTACCATTGATTTTCTTAAGCCTCGGGAGGACTCTGTAGATGCAGCTAGTGCTTCTACGGTCGGCTTCTTCTTTTAACTTTTTGGCTTCTTCCGAATATTTCGTTCCCTGCTCGTCGATGAAGTCGAGTTCCTGCTGGGTGAACACCCGTATCGGCTTCTGATCATATTCTCCTTCCTCAGAAATTCTAGTTTCCATCGTGGATGTTGCCATTATTAAAACTCTGGATGCCGATGTCCACTTCCACCTAATCTGATAATGCTTCTCCACATCCTCGAACAATTTCCCCAAATAAAAGCCCTGGTAAACATTGAATACCAAATCCTTGCCCGCACGGTTAATGAAGTCCGCAGCCTCGGAGTCGTCGCCAAGGTAATTGTCAATGACATTGCGCTCGCGAAGGTACTCGACGTCCTCTTTGGTGTTCACCAGGCAGTCCAAAAAAGTAGCGTAAACCGAAAAGTGATTGCTGGTTCGCTGGTGGCACTGCTCGAATGCCACACAGTTCAGCAACAGACATTTCATCAAATCGTCGATGGCTATGTTTGGCATCTCAATCATACCTCTCTTGAATTTCACTTCTAGGAGGTTAAGAGCCTCCTTAGCCTGACTGACCTTAATCCCCGCTAGCCGGAGCTTCGAGATGCAGTGAATGAATGGAGTATCTAAACGGAATCTGTTTCCCTGTCTGATATTGGATGCTAGTATTAAACTAATCCGAACCAGGTCCAACAAATGCACGACCGGGACCCCTTCCATTCGAGTGTTGTATCCTATACAATCGAATCTTTTCATTCCGTTCTTAAAGAATCTCAAAGCAGCAAACACCAGCTTGGATCTACTTTCCTCGACAGAAATGTTATGGGTAAGCGCATATATCTCATCCAGAACGAAAAAAGGGATCTGATTCTCAAGCAAGAGAAAGTCCCTGTAGAAATACGGTACCATCCACGCCAAGGCTCCAAGATCAGATTTGCTGGAGTAGACTTCTATCTTCCTGGATTCAAACATTTCAATTATTTCTATTATAAAACAAGCATCAACAACCATCATTTCGAGAAATTCAATACCGGCGACTTCGAACTCTTCAGAATAACACTTTCTGATCTTCTCTTCAAGTTTGCTTATTCTTTGCAAGCAGCTCATATAGGTATTGATTTGCATTTCTTCATCTGTCGTCTTGGCCAGCAAGGAGCCGAGGCACTTCCTCTTGAAATTTTCGGCCATCTGGAACTTTTCTTCACGCTGTTTGTAGTAGTAGGGCCCGATGCAGACCGTTTTGGGCTCGTACGATTGGTTGCTATTGATTTCCTTGAGCCTCGGGAGGACTCTGTAGATGCAGTTAGTGCTTCCACGGTGGGCTTCTTCTGTTAACTTTTTGGCTTCCCCCGCATATCTCCTTAACTGCTTCTTTATGATGTTGCGTTCCTCCTCGGTGAACTCACGTATCGGCTCCGGGTAATTGGCTCGGCTGGATTCGCCTTCCTCAGAAGTTGTAATTTCCATGGATGTTGGCGCTCTTGAAACTTGCCAATGTTCACTGCGGTGTGGAGACACTTCACTTCAGTGAGGTGCGGCGATCTGTACTGGGTGGGTTATGTTACCTCCTAACCTGTCGTTTAAAATGACAACAATTATTCGTAATCTGAAAAAAGTATTAAAAAATTAAAAGAAACCTACACAATTAGTACTAGGCTGTTTGCTTTTAAAATTTCGTTAACTCATTTTTATTATTATAATTTTTTTAAATTTTTATATAAAATATAATAATATTTTTTTTCTCAAATTTCAAAAGAATCTTCTTAAATACTAACATCAAAATATAATAAACAATCTTATTTTTTCAAATTTTAAAAAAATCTTCTTAAATTCTCACACCAAATAATTTTATTTTTTTAAATTCTAAAATTACTTTTTTAAATTTCTATCTAAAATATAATAAATAATTTAATTTTTTAAATCTTAAAATAATAATAATATTAAAAAATAATATTCATAAAATATCTTATTTTATTATTTATAAACCATCTCAACTTATCTCAACCCTTCTCTCAATACAAACGAATCGGTGTGTTTTGAAAATATTTTTTGGAGGGAAACCATGTACTAAAGCACGGTTTTGAAAATTTTGGGGGAATCTTTTAAGATACCTGTTAATATATTTCAAGACAACTAGCCGACAGGTCCCTTTTGGAGGGTCAAATTGTTTCATCACATTAGTATAGTTTTTTAAAGTTTTTATATAAATATAATAAATTACTTAATTTTTTAAAATTTTAAAATAATAAAAATATAAAAAAATAAGATTTTTTTTTAATTTTCAACTTTTATATAAAACTATCTACTCTCTGCGCACCATACTCAGTACTGGACAATTAATGGGTCCCTGGAATTAAAGATGACATTAATGTTACGCCCCTCTTCTCTTCCCAGCTGTCTCGAATAAGATTCATAGAAAATCAATCCACCTGATTTCCACCACTTTCATGAAATTATCATTATTTTAATTAAGGGTTTAAATAAGTCGAATTTGAAAGAGGAACGTGTGGTCAAGTCTTAGGTTGGAATTGGATATACAGTTTAGATTAAATGAAATGAGATGAAATAAGATGTTTTAAATAGTAATTAAATAAAATATTATTAAAATATTTTTTTTAGTATTATTTTTATTTTGAAATTTGAAAAAGTTAAATTATTTATTATATTTTTTGTATGAAAATTTAAAAAAGTTGTAATGATTAAGATGAGATGAGATAAGATAAGAGATTTGTGTAAGCTAACGGAGCCTTATTAGTTTTATTTTTTTATCTAGCACAAGTTAAGCTTGAGCATTTTCTCGAGTTTATTCATAAGCTATTCGTGCCCGTTTGAGTTTATTCTTAAGCTACTTCATTTTGACAAAATAGGTTTATTTTATAACCTTATATATAAATTTTGATAAACAAATAATGACTTTTTGCTAATATTTTTAATAAATATTGTTAGAAATACTATATCAGAATACGTAGTGGAACCGATATTACCTCGTTGGTAAATCATAGATTTAGTGTAGTTGTTCGACAGATTCTTCGTTTTCGTTGTTCATCCGAAATCTCACATATCGATGGTAGAGTGTACTACGTGGTAATATACCAAAGCAATACCCACATATTTCACAGCTTAGATGCCAGGACTAGAGAGAACCATTTGAGAGAGATATTTTCTGATTGTGATGCTAGTGTATCATCTAAAGGGGGGAAGGCTATATAAATAACCCCTCTAAGCGTAACCCACAACTAGCCATTAAGGACCAACCATCAAGTCTCATGAAGTGGCTCTTAAGCCACTTCATAACCTCTAAGAGAAGGTGAAGGTATACCCACTATGAGTGTCCCTTTCTTACATTTCCCACTCGCACATAGTGGACATGACCCCAGGTCTGCATCTTTCAATATGTTCTCAATCTTGTTCATATTGGCAAATAGGCTATGCGACCATCGAGTACAATTGTAAAAGAGAAAATGGGAGCACTATACCAAATCTCTTAGAGAGAAGACCAGCAAAACAGCATCCCTAAACGTGTCTCGTTATGCTCCGACTTATTTGATCACATCAGACTAAGCATCCCTAATCCATCTCGAGTCCAAATTACTCAAAGCAATGCTCAATCTCCATAAAATATAATGTACTCACAAGAAACAACACAACTTGTCGGCAGTGAGTAATACTATTGTCAATGTGTTACCAAATAGTCTTCCTTTCACCTTCATGTCTTTTAGTTTCAATCCAGTCGTTTTCCCAGCAATATCTCTTCAGACCGCATCATTCATGGTCATAGATAACATGGCAAAGTAGCATACACTAAAATATCAACCTTGTAACACTAAGGGCATTAGAAATTAAGGTCATCAATTATGGCCTGCAGGACTCACACTATGAGGAAGCAGGGATTCATTCACTCACCTCTACAGTTGGTCGCAAAATCACATGTAGTATAAAATACATGTTATGGTATAGTTCTCTTTTAAAAAGAAATAGCATATATCTAATCTCAATTCACCGTATAAATCTTAGTCTAGTCATTATCTCAGCGCCTAACCCTAGTTCTTCCATTTACTCGCTGTCCAAAGCGCCAAAAAGGATCTCACATCTGGCTAAATCACATGCTACATGGATTGTGGGTAACCATGTACGGTTCTTTTAAATATGATGGACCTCATCTTAGCTCCCACTAAAGTGATATATCTTTTGTGTCTTACAACTTATCCCTTTCTGGACAAGTACCGAGTGACACATTGTCTCATCTTTGCTTGCTACCTCTTTGTAGCGCCAAAGGCGATCGCTCGTGTGAGTGAGCCGATCAAAGTCTGTCAATATACCTTTTTCACCATAACTCCTATATTTATGGTGAATCTGTGTACTTACCAAAAAAATGCTTTCAATCACGCCACATGATCATAAAGCACATCAGTATCATGTACATGACGAGCAATATCATAAAGTAGACAGAAATCACATGGTCAACTACAAATTATTAAACCACAACTCTCAAGTAGTTTTTAATGACCATTTCTCTCCATGCGCATTCTAATGTGTAATAACTTTTCAAAACATGCTCCTACCAAGAGACTCTGTTTTAGATATAAAAGTCCCTTGCACAGCCATGAAGTCAGCGACGACTCATCGTGAATCTCATTTGGGTCAAACTCACAATATAAACCTTAGATTCTGGTAAGCAAGTAACTGCGATTTTTAAGAATCTACAAGATGATCACAAATGTCATTCAGCAAACTTAATTTGCGATTTCAAAGTTTTATATAAATCTCTTGTACTCAATAGAAGCATGTAAGATAACCATAATTTATTTTTCATTGAGAGTAAAGCGATTAAGGCCTTTGCCCCCAAAGACAATCATAATAGATTAGTCATTACTTTTAACGACAATCGAATCACAAACTCACTTAATCAAGTAAGCCGTATTTACCCTTTAACAAAATCTTAACCTCCAACTCCCATGAGCAAACCATAATGGAAACACCAAATAGTATAGGCAAAACTAGATACTTTGGTATTGTCCATCTCATTAATTGTCTATGGATTTTGAACAAGAGCTCTTATAAACTGTTTTTCTTGTAAATAGTCTCACAAGACATGAAATCTGAGTTACTTTTCATAAACCCATGTCTACTATCTCATAGTTTGGAAAACCTCTCATTAGACAACAATTAATAATCTAAGACAACCAGATCGTCATATCTTTTAAGATAACACTTTTCCAAAATTGTCAACAGCGTTTAAAGAACCTCATTTTATTCAACTGGTCATTAATAAAAAAAAGGACTAGATACATTGGATATCTTTAAATAGATGGTTCATTTAGGCCGCATGTAAATAGTACTAGCAGCATTCATTTACTTTTTGTACCAAAATAATACAAGCAACAATCATGCGCTTCAGTATTTTGTGCCTAAATATCACAAAAAAAAAAAAAAAGCCATCTAATTCTCCTATGAGAATCAACTATTTGACTCTTTCAATAAAAGTTTCAATAAATGTACATCAATAGTTATCTAAATACAACTCAATTAGTGCCAAGAGATGGATCTATACCTCTATCAACTCTACTTTTACTTTATCAATTAGATCAAAAACCCCAAGTTTGATCATATAAGTAAAGCGAATCTAAAATTCTATGTTCGGATTTCAACTATGTGAATTCAGTACCTTTGGCGAAGCAATATTACAAATATTCTCTTCTAATCTCTAAACGATGAGAAAATACTGATATATAACTACCACGCTATTTATGAGAATATTTACATTCTAAGAATTTTGGGAGTCACTATTACTAGTGGTACACCATCACTCAAAAATGTATACTTGCACTAGTTGTTGAATTATTCTCACTATTTTCAGCGAATTTTTTTAAAAGAAATTTGAAAATATTAAGGATAAGGTAATGCAGAATGAAACGTGATGAAACAAAGATTCTAAATGTTCTTTCCAAAAAATAAGTATTTCACAATTCTCCCCCCTCACCGAAAATACGAGTAGATTTCTTGACTCAACAAAAAATGTTCAAACTTAGATCCTCTATATTTTTAATAGAATTCACATTTGCACAAAATAGTCATCAGCCTTTTTCAAAGGCGAATGAACTCAAATTAAGGTCGAAAAATCAGAGTTAAAGCCGCAACCTCATATTACATCAACCCAAGTGTGATATAACAGCTGTTTTGCGCCATAAGTTATTTATAATTCATTTCTCTGCAAGTTATTAAACTGCGAGATAACTGTTCTCATCATATAACTCATACGATTGTGATATTGAAAAAATATTTTAACTGAAAAATATATTTTCATGAAAAATATTTTGAATCGCATTTATATAATGAAACAATATTTTTATTATCCTATGTCCTTAGTGTGCACGTCTAGAAACTTTCATATAGAACATGCGCATATTACCTTTTCTTTTTTACTCTTCTAAACAAAGGAGAGAGATCTCATTAGCGAGAAAAAATTTCAATTTCTCAATTTTCACACCCAGCATCCTATGCCTCCATAGCATATTTTAGTATATAATCTCTCATCTCAAGAAATAATATCACTGAGTCAATGAGTGACCATCTAACTCCTAAACCTCTAGGAATTCTCACTAACACCACTGTTTTCAATGAGTCTCAAATCAAAATAGGTATAGACTTCTTTAATATCGCATTAAAAGCGCTAATAAAAACATCGCTTTGTACAGCAAATATAGTATGCGACGTTTTAGCTGCTAACTTGCGATATATCCATATTTCTCACTTTACTAAATATTTTTCGTTTTCTCCAATCCACTATAGGAGAGAAAGAGAAAAACTTTTGTGAAAAATTATCATAGCCTAAAAGCTATTTTGCATCAATGTAACCACAAGCAAAGTTTTTAGGCCTAATTAAGTCGTACCTAATTATTCAGGTTTTTGCCATAGTTACCATGCTAACCTCCAAGGCGCTTGGTATTACATTACTCTCAAGGGTGCTTCCAAGTTTATATATATGCAAGAACCTATTTGTTCTTACTAGAAGGAAATAAAACTTGAGCAAGATTACCAGTGCTAATATCAGACAGAGGTGCACTGATAAAACCTTTAAAATGAATGTGCCAATCAAGAATGTCCTCAACACTCCAGCACACTCATGTTTTAATGTCTTACTTGCCATACATACTGGCAAGTTTTAGAGAGTATGTATTTATCTATGAGTTAATCTAAGTTGCTTCAAAATTATAATGCTCAACTTCAAATATAAAAGCAATTAATCTTTGCGTTATAAAAACAACGCGCAACTTTTGTTATTACTCACAAGATTCTCAAAGGCAAAATAGTAGTTTAGCTCTATTTAACAATTGATCCTATCAACTTCTATGAAAAATTGTAATGCATGCATCTCTTGCGCATTTCTAATTTTATTCTAAACCTTTCAGAGGTTTATACAATAATGATGGTTTAAGACTATCTAACACTCATAATGATCTTAATTCGTTTCC
Source organism: Cyclocarya paliurus (assembly GCA_029856935.1). NCBI lineage: Eukaryota > Viridiplantae > Streptophyta > Magnoliopsida > Fagales > Juglandaceae > Cyclocarya > Cyclocarya paliurus. The sequence goes on from CM056959.1 coordinate 17,973,520, forward strand.
AACTATTGCTCATGGAGGATATTAATGCGATAATTAAGTAGCATAAATAATCTCTAGGCTTTATTCTCGATTATCTCAAAGTTACTAACCTATGCGTGTCTAATTGCACACATATAATAAATTTGCCACGTTAATCTAAGTTAGAACAAAAATAATTAATACATGTCACATAATCAAAAATTCGCTATGCTTTCTAACATCTCTATCGCCACAATACGTAATTATTAATTTCTAACTTACTTTTTGCCCAAATTAATATTGTATAGGAGATTAATTCTAAATTAATCTCGACTATACTCCCACTGGAATAAATAATCTATCGAGTCAACCACATTAAAAAAATAATTTCTTTCCAAATGAAATTAATTTGAGCCAATTATAAGCATGAACTAATCAAAACTCGGGTTACTTAACCCTCTATTTTATCACATCTAAAAAAGATTCTAAAAGCTAATTTTTAATATTAGCCTAGAAAATAGTAGTGATAAAATAAGCTCATACATTTACATGCAATCACCATACACTACCAAAAATAATCACATCACATTTCATCTAAATATTGATTATTCACAAAGAATAATAATATAGGAAATTTATAACATAAAATAAAATGTCTTAAAAATGGGATATAATATCCCATAATATCATGGCATTCATGTATTCAATAATAATAATCATGCAAACAATAATTTTAAATAAATATTCTGTGCAATAATGACATACTAATTTAAATAAAATTAGCTAACACACCAACAAAAAGTTCTAGCCCAATAGTTGAGCTTATAGCCCTTGTGTATGAGGTCTTGGGTTCAAAACACCACCCAAACATTTTGTCAAAAATCTTGTGCCACTAATCTTGGACTACCAGTGGGCCGCACCCTCTTGGGGCCCAGCTGCAGAGGAGGCCTATGCCTGCTAGGCTCACAGCCCAGTCCACTAGTACCCTTAACAGGATTTGATATGGGCCAGATTTTAAAAAATGATCCAAATTAGTATAACCCCAAAATAGGTTCTTAGTCCAAAGATAATATAAACCAAACTGTTTTTTTTTTTAATTAAAACAGATGGGTTTTGCAAAAAACAAATTTATTGGGCTGGACCCAAAGCTTGATTTTGAAAACAATGGCCCAAATTCATTTTACAACCCACATGTATATATCAACCCAAAAAGATTTAAGAGTTAATTACACTTTACCCCCTCGAACTTCACTCAGTTCACAATGTGCCTCCGAAACTACTAATCGCATCAAAGTGGATCCTCAAACTTTTGAAACTTCCCGATCACCCCCTTCTGTCTACCAGCAGCGTTAAATCTAATGAAAATTCACTACATCTGCTGCTCATGTATATACATATAGATGGAGGTTGATCCCCTTTTTCTAGGTTTCCAGAAATCTATATATATATATATATATATATATATATATATATATATATTCTAGCAAAACTAGGGCTACACATATGAAAATAGAATCTCATACTCTCTCCCTCTTTAAGTCGTTAACAACGTTGTTAGCTATCATGGTAGATCTCTCCTAATCGCAATACCATGGAACCACTCTAAACCACCATCACATCACCCCACACTCGCCCGACCGTTTCTCGTCCCCGTTCCTTATCCCCCGCGTCTCCACATCCAGCAAGCACTTAATGGACACAACAATACACCACAACCACTGTGACCTGTTGAAAAACCAACCCAATTGCTCAATTTCTTCCCACAGCCCACGGCAAAACAGAAATTCCTAATATCTTGAGAGATGAGCCACAATAGTTCCCACAGCTGTGCCAATATATAGATATATATATATATATATATATATATATATATATATAGATTGGCTTTGAGAGATGAGCCAAGGAAAACACAAAAACTTGTAATGGATCTTCGAGTATCTTGACAATCAGCCCAATCTGAGTCAGCAAATGTAGTCAATTGAAGAATAGAACTAGTAGAAAAGAATAGACCCTGACCAGGTGAATCCTTAATATATTGCAAAACTCGTTGAGCAGCATGAAGGTGAGGTAGTCAAGGGGAGTCCATGAATTGACTTAAAGTGTGGATTGCAAAAGTAATATTTGGTCTTGTAATGGTAAGATAAAGTAGCCTACGCACCAATCTTCTATATGCTTGAGGGTCTACCACAAGAGGACCATCATCCCGAGAGAGTTTAAGGTATTGTTCCATAGGGTTTTAATAGGTTTAGAACCTAGGAAACTAGTATCTGATAAGATCTCTAAGGCATATTTCCTTTGAGAAAGGAAAATACCAAAGTTGTTTCTTGCAACCTCCAAACCCAAAAATACTTCAAAGACCCAAGGTCTTTAAGCTTGAATTTCTTATCAAGAAATGCTTTGAAAGTGTTGGCAGATTCTATATCATTACTAGCAATAATGATGTCATCCACATACACTAGTAAAGTAATAAAACTAGTACCTTGAAGCTGTGTGAAGAGAGAATAGTCTGTTTTGGATTGTTGAAAGCCAAGGTCAAGAATGGTATAAGAGAACTTAGCAAACCATTGTCTTAAGGCTTGCTTCTAACCATACAAAGACTTGTTTAATCTACAAACTCTCTTATCATTTTTATCACCAAAACCAAGGGCAAAGACATATTGACTTCTTCCAAAAAGTCACGATGAAGAAAAACATTGTTGACATCTAATTGAATTAGATGCCAACCTTTAGCAGTTCCTGCAATAAGACATTTGGCAGTTACCATTTTAGCAACTAGACATAAAGTGTCAAAATAATTCACTCCTTATTGTTGTGTAAAACCTTTGGCAACCAACCTTGCCCTATACCTCTCGAGTGTCTCATCAGATTTAAGTTTGACTTTATATACCCATTTGCATCCAATTGAACTCTTCCCATGGGGAAGATTAGTTAATGTCCAAGTATTGTTGGTTTCTAAGGCTTTAATTTCTTCAGCCATAGCAACTCTCCAATGAGGAAGTTTGACAACTTGGTGATAAAATTTGGGTTCAAAAAGGGTGGTAAGAGCTAAGGTAAAACCTTTGTGTTTAGAGGACAAGTGAGAATAATCAAGTGACTAAGAAAGAGGATATGGCTTACCTAATAAAGAACCAGAATTCCCATTTGAAGGTGGAGAAGAGCAAGCCTGTGAAGATGCCAAATGGCAATGAAAATCCTGCAAGTAACCAGGTGGTTTGTGTGCTCACGAAGATCTTCTAGGAAGGGATGGAGCTGGTAAACAATGTGATTGACTAGGAACAGATTCTGTACAAGTAGGAATAGAAACATATTGACGTGGAGATGACTGAATAGAAACGGATTCTGTATGAGTAGGAATATAAACAGACTGATATGAAGTAGGAACAGATTGAGTAGGGATGGAAATAGAGTGATCAAAAATAGGTTTAGGAAAAATAGGAGAAGAATGTGGAGAAGCCATATGATTTTGAGTTGTGGATTGGAAAGGAAAGATGTGTTCATGAAAAACAACAACTCGGAAAACAAAAACAGTATGGCTATCAAGATCATAAAGTTTGTAGCCTTTAATGGCAAGAGGATAACTAATAAAAATGCATCTTCTACCTCGAGGAGCAAATTTAGAACGGTTATGAGCTAGTAAAGGAAGCCAAAAACCTTAAGATGAGAATATGAGAGTGGCTTTTGGAAAAGTAATTCATATGGGGTTTTATTACCTAGCAGAGGAGAAGAAATCCTATTAATCAGATGACCTGCTCTAAGGATGCAATCTGACCAAAAAAATAAAGGAACATTGGACTGAAAGAAAAGAGCATCGGCAACATTGAGAATATGTTGGTGCTTTCTTAAAACCACTGAGTTTCGCTGAGGAGTGGCTACACAAGACAATTGACTTATTATGCCTTTAGAAGAAAAGAACTGAGGCATTGCAAACTCATTACCATTATCAATTCTTATACTTTTTATTTTAGAATCAAACTGATTCTCAAAAATGGCAATGAAATGTTGTAAGAGCACTCAGGTATCAGATTTATACTTCATTAAGTAAACCCAAGTACTACGAGAAAAGTCATCAACAATGGTTAAAATGTAGTTAAAACCATCCAATGACTAAGATTGGAAGGGGCCCCAGATATCACAATGTACAAGCTGAAATGAACAAGAGGAGCTATGTTGACCATGTGAAGCAAATGTCAATCTTTTATGTTTAGCAAGTGGACAAATCGAACAAGGTATTGTATTATTAGTATCAGAAACATTAGGTACAAGATGAGACAACAACTTTATCCTAGAAAAGGAGGGATGGCCCAATCTTTTATGCCAAACATCAAATGCATAAACATTAGAATGTGAAATAAGAGTAGATAAATCTCTAGAAAGAGCAACATGATCATCTGGTTTGTGCAGTAAATATAATTCTCCTATAGTTTTACCCTTCCCAATCATTCTCCAATGGGTGACGTCCTGTATGTAATAAGCATTACCAAAAAAATCAAGCAACAAGATGCTAATTTTGTTAGTTGACTAACAGAAAGAAGATTGAATTTAAAGGAGGGTACACACAGAACATTATGTAAGATAAGCTATGGGGAGAGATGAATGGATCCTATATGTGTGACTAATGCAGAAAATCCATTAGGGATTTTAATAAATGAATTGTGAACAAGATTGTAAGAAGTAAAAAAGGATGTAGAATTGACCATATGGTCTGTAGTACCAGTATATATAATCCAATCATCATGAGCAATATACGAAGGGAATACTGTTTTGATAGAAAAAACAAAAGTAAAGGAAGATTTACCCGAAAGGTGATCAATTGGAGAAGTTACATTTGCTACCTAAAAATCATGAGACTCAGAGTTGAGGAGTGCTAGAAGTTGTTGACATTGTTGTGAGATAAAAGGAAATGAGGATGGAGAATCGGAAGTAGTAACTTCATGAGTAGAGGATGAAGGATTGGAAAACTTCCCTTTGGAGCGATATCCAGGAGGATATCCATGTAACTTGAAACATTTTTCAATGATATACTCAGGAACAAAGCAATGGGAGCAAATAGGTCTATCTTTTCGAGATGAACGTTTCTTCTGATGGACAGGTTTTGCTAAAAATAAAAGTGCGGCAGATGGAATATTAGGAAGCATTACCAAGCCAATATCTTTCTAATGCTCTTTTGGAAGAAAAAGGGAGAAAACCTTGTTGATAGGAGGAAGATGATCAATGAGGAGAATCTGACCATGCACTTGAGAAAAAGAATCATACAACCCCATCAAGAATCGCATAACGTACTCTTGCTGGTGCATATCCATCAAGGTATGTAAACCTCCACATGAACAAACAGGTAAGGGTCTATATTCATCAATTCATCCCATAAGCCCTTCATCTGAGTAAAATATGCGCTGACAGAAAGGTCATTCTTCATAAGAGAGGCAATTGACTTCTGCAATTGGAAGATCCGAGGGCCATTACCTTGAGAAAACCTTTCTTGAAGGTCAGACCACATGTCCATGACAGATTCAACATAGATCATACTGGTAGCAATCTCTTTAGAAAGAGAATTGAGAAGCAAGGATAAGATCATGTTATTACATTTGGTCCAGGAGGAAAAAAGAGGAGAAGTTTCGGATGGTTTAGTAACAGAGCCATCAACGAAACAGACTTTGTTCTTGGCAGTTAGGGCCATGAGCATGGACCAACGCCATGTGTGATAATTTTCACCTGTAAGAACTTGAGTGACAAGAACAGATCCTAGACTATCACCATGATGAAGATAGTATGGACTGGAAGAATCAAAAGGATCAGTAGAAGAAGATGAAACAGATGAAGAAGACATGGTGTTTTTGCGCAGGAACGTGTTGTTCAAACTGATACATATTAAGATTGATGCCAAGAAGATGCAGAGCAAAAATTGTATTACTCAAAGTTAAGTTTACATTAAAACAAAAGTGTTGCTTTTATATCAACATACAGGCTGGAAAAGTAAAGTTTAAATAACTAACTAAACTAATCATATACCTGAACTAAAAATATAAGTGAACTAAACTAAAAAGAATCAAGGCTATCTCTAATATCACCAGCCATCTAAACAACTCTCACAGTTATTAAAAGCATGCAAGACCCATATGACCATAATTGATGAAACACAAATCCACATATTTGATGATTGTTGCTATAGTCACCAATCACAAGAGATGATGTGCCATCTCAACCATTTAATATAAAACAAACTAGGTTTGACACTTCACATGAAAGAGTCCAAATATTTAAATTTAAAAAGCAAATGTCATATGTAAAATGAGTTCTCAAACATACCTCGGATATAAGTCTGCTACTTCCTTCACTGGCTGCAGCAAATGTTCGTAATAAATAGGGGATTCCAAGACCACCATCACCTTGTCTCTCTACCCACAATGTTGACCTTGGGAGTGACTGAACATGGCCCGGGTTAGTAGGTCCAGATGAAAAACCAATTTCTTGTGACGGAATAGGACCTGAACCCAGTGGGGAATAATTACTCCTCTGGCCTCCATATTCAGAGCCAACAGAAGACATCAATGACCGACAAACATATTTAGAAAATCTTCGTTGGAATTCTGGAGGACTATGTTGAGGAGCTAAACTAGGAGCAGATGATGGATGGACACTTGAACTAGGAACATGTCGAGATGTAGAGGCAACCAGGAAAATATACATTTCCGTTAGTTGAACCCTTATTTGCTGGATTTCGAACCAAGTTTATCAGTTCGATAGCAGGCATAAACACAGGATGTTCCGAAAGGTTTCTTTTCATGCTTCTTGAGCCCATTTCTTCATGTGGCACAAAATCTCTATCTCCAAAAACCATTGAGCTTGTGATATTGCTAGCTCCCAAGCTAGGTCCACCATTCCACCTATAATCTTGCACGTTTTGTGGCAATGTGGGAACATGGACCTGTTGTGAAAAAAGATAACAAAAATTGAAAGTAAACACAAAAATAACAATCACACGACACAAGATTTATGTGGTTCAGCAACTTGCTTACGTCTACTGAGCTATAGAGGATTTTATTTCTTGAGGAATCACAAGTACAGTGTTTGGGGCAACTACTGTGCTTTGTTGTATGACCACACTAACTCAAAATTACATTTAAATAGGGTACACAGTGGAAAAACCTAATTTCTCAAAATAAGCAATGTTCGCTCGAGCGGCGTGTCGAGTGCGGATAGAGCGAACCTAGTTACTGGCCAACTGCTCGAGCCATCTGTCAAGCAGCTCACGAGCAAACTCTCTGTCTGAACTCCGCTCAAGCGGCTTGTCGAGCAGTGTCGAGCAAACTCTCTGTATCGCATTCGCTCGAGTTGCCTGTCGAGTGGATCGCGAACTCTCTCGGTAACGTCTCCACTTGAGTGGCATGAATGTCCCTCTCGAGTGGACTAAGCTAGGCTCCATAATACTCAACAATTCTCCCACTTGGAGACTGGCACAACTACTGTATCACCCTCTGTTTCAAAAACATAATATCCTCCACCCCTGTCTTCAAGTTAGAAGACCAATTGAAGTTGCTCACAACTTCAAATTCTCAAGTGTAACACCTTTTGTCAACATATCAACAGGGTTCTTACTTCCACAAATTTTCTCAAGTATCAACTGCCTATCATCAAGTAATGATCAAATGAAATGATACCTGATCTGAATGTGCTTAGTCATGGAATAAAATGCATGAATTCTTGGCGAGGAATATGGTACTTTGACTATCACTGTAAAGAGTGTCCTTCTAATTCTTCTTACCCAACTCTCCAAGAAATCTTGAAGCCAAATTATCTCCTTAGATGCCTCTGACACAGCAATGTACTCAGTTCATTAGTAGACAAAGAAACTATTTTATGCAAGTTAGAACCCTAAGACACGATAGTACCACCCAGAGTGTAAACAAAACTTGTGGTACTCTTTCTACTATCGGTGTCTCTAGCCAAATCAGCATCAGCATAGCCCTTCACATGTAAGGTCTCTCCAGAGAAGCACAAGCACGCTTTTGAGGAGCCTTTTAGGTACCTCATAATCCACTTCACAGCTTCCTAATGTTGTCTTCCTAGGTTACTCATGTATCTGCTCACAACTCCCACTGCATGGGTAATATCTGGTCTTGTGCAAACCATAGCATACATAAATGAACTAATAGTTGAGGCATAAGGAACCTTACTCATACAGTAGCGTTCCTCTTCTGACTTTGGTGACTGATCCTTGCTAAGTCTGAAGTGACTACCTAAAGGTGTGCCAACTAGTTTGGCCTTGTCCATGTTGAACTTGCTAAGTACCTTTTCACATACTCAGCCTGTGAGAGTCTCAATGTGCCATTGACTCTGTCATTAACAATTCTCAAGCCAAGGGTTTGTTTTGCAGCTCCTAAATCCTTCATTGCAAAGTGCTCTAACATCTGCCTTTTCGGATTATTGATCTCATAAATGCTAAACCCTGCAATAAGCATATCATCCACATACAATAGCAGAATAATGTAAGAATTGTCAAAGTGTCTAATATAGCAACAATGATCTCCCTGACATCTGATGTGTCTTGAACTGCACATAAAACTGTCAAACTTCTTTTATCATTATCTAGGAGCTTGCTTTAGGCCAAACAAGTTCTTCTTCAATTTACAAACTAACCTCCTTTCCTTATACTACAAACCCATCAGGTTGATGCATGTAGATGTCTTCTTCAAGGTTTCCATGAAGAAAAGTTGTCTTCACATCTAACTACTCAAGATATATATCTTCAGTGGCAACCATTGCCAATACTAACATGATGGTTGTGATCTTCACCACAAGGGAAAAGATCTCAGAGTAGTCAATACCTTTTTTTTGCTAAAAGCCTTTTACAATAAATCTAGCCTTGTACCTCTTACTACCATCATGCTTAGTTTTCACCTGGTACACCCACTTGTTGTGTAATGCCTTCTTCCTTGATGGAAGTTATGTTAACTCTCATGTCTGATTCCCTAACAATGAATCTATCTCATCCTTCATGGCCAGTTCCCACTTGCTAGAGTTTTCATCTTGCAAAGTTTCCTTATAACTCTGCGGCTCACCACCATTTATCAACAGAATATAATTCAAAGTAGGTGAGAAACATTGTGAGGGGCGAATGGTCTTGATAGACCTGTGAACTACAACTACGGGTGTGGACAGCTTTGGATCTGACTGCGGAATAATAGGAATGGGTGCACTGGGCCTACTCTCTCTGTCACTCACATCCCTGCACTACACTGTGACCTCTGGTAGGTCCTCCAAACTCACAAACTCAGACTCCTATGGAACTGTTTCAGCAACTGTACTGGCTTTGTCCTTGTACATAATCTTCTAATTGAATATCACATTCTTACTTATGATCTTCTGACCCTCCTCATCCCAGAAACGATAGCCAAATGCCTCATCTCTATAACCAATGAAATAATATTTCTTTAACTTTGCCTCAAATTTACTATGAGCATGAACATAAGAAAGACAACCAAAATTTATAAGGTGAGAAAATGTGACCTCTTTTCTATTCCAAACCTCGTCAGGCAGTCCAAAATATAACAGAACTGATGACCCTCGATTTATCAGGTAGATAGTAGTGCTGACTACGTTTGCTCAAAATGGAGGTGGTAGTCCAGCATGCAACCTTAAACCCATAGTACCGGGAACCCCCAATAGATAGCACTGGAGAAGGCCCCCACAAATCTGTGTGCACAAGATCTAGCTTTCTTGTTTTCAGTGTTCTGCCACTATTCAAGAAACTGACCTTTTTTGCTTCCCCAGTATACAACTCTCACACATGCTGAGATCAACTGACTTCAGTTCTGGTAACTTACCTTTAGAGTGTAGTTCTTTCATACCCTTCTGACTCATATGGCCAAGCCTACAGTGCCACAAATCTGTGGTGCTCTCTGCAGCCATAGTAGCAATAACATTATTCAAATTAGTCTTCATATATAGAGTACCAATTTTCTTATCCCAAGCTAGTACCAATGCCCATTTAGGAACCTTCCAAGTGCCATCTGAGAACACTACTGAATGACCATAATCATCGAGTTGTCCCACAAAGATGAGGTTTTTCTTCAACTCAGGAATGTGTCTGACCTTTTACAAGGTCCACGTGCTCTTATTAGGGAGTGGAATGTCAATGTCTCTCAACCCCACCAAGTTCAATGCCACTCCATCAGCCACGTACACCTTCCTAAAATCACCAGCAACATAGTTCTGCATTATCTTCTGAAGGGAAGATGTGTTGAAAGAAACCCCTGAATCTAGTATCCAGTCATCAACTAGACTATAAACTGCAAGTAGTAGTGCATCTTGTACTTCTTCAGTTACCACATTAGCACTATCATTCTCCGTCTTCTTTGAATCTTTTTAGTTCTTCTTTATATGACCAGCCTTGCCATTGTTCCAGCAAGTTGCCTGCTACCCATGCCTCGTCTTACTCTTGCCCCTGTTCTTTGATTTTGATCTGTCTCTGTTTGAGTTCCTGTCTTGTGCTCTCACCCTAGAATCAACATTTAGTGTTGAACTCGAACCTGAGTCTCGCCAAAATCCCTTATGATGGAATTTCTATTGTCTTTAGGAACCATAGTAAATCCTATATGGTTGGAATCCAACTAAGAACCCATAAGCGTGTTAGAAACCAAAAATCCTATATGGTTTTATCCAAAACCTTATTGAATCAGTTTCTAGCATCGTGTTTAATCGTTTAATTAAATTATTTTCATATGCTATTAATCTTTTAAATTTGTGTTAGAACATCATTATCTAACTTAGTTAACCTTGGATATTTGATTGGGCCAATAGAAATCAGATTTGGGCTTGATAGCAACCCAAACCCTCTTAAAACCCATGAATTTAGGCCCTTTCGGTTTAAGCCCATTAAGGCCCACGAAATTAGCCACCTTAGCAATGATTTTGTCTAAGATATTTCACCCTCCACTTACCTTATCAGATTTATTCAAGAGCACTTAAAATGTTCTTGAAGTGGATGACTAAGTGGACACCCCACTCTTTCAATTATAGACTCAAAAATAATATCTTGTATATTTTATTGGAAGAAAATATCAATACTCAAGCTCCATTTCAGATCTATCATCTTCCAAAACTTGTATAAATAGCCCTCCAGCCCCTTCCAACGAAAATCATCCCTCCTTTACACTTTGCTTTGTTAGAATACAAAAAAATACTCTCGGTCAGTTTTTATGAACTCTTTTACACGCCTTATTTGAAGCTCTTGTAAGTATTTTCTCACAAAATTTCCTTCATGAAAGTTGTTTATTTTTTAGTCTAGTTTACGTAGATATCTTATTTGTTCCATTTGAAGATCATTTGGTCAGTAAAAGGTTGTTTAAAACCCAGAAAGGTCATTCTGGGCGATAACCAGAGAGTATGTTATATTTTGGAGTTTTTGACAAAGTTAATGGATTGATCTTGGTCCGAAATTATTATGGAGTATTGTTAACATAGGTATATGATTATGGGTTGAGGATTTGTTGCATGATTAAAAGTTTTGGTGAAATATTTTCTTAGATTTAGAAACTTCGAATCTGGAAGAGGAAAAACAGTTTCAGTTTTGAGAAAGTTTAAATCTTTTATGGTCTAATCTTATTGCAATGGCTTTGATATTTTTATTTGAGGATCCTAAGCTTCTTATGTACATGATATAATGTTGCTTTGAAGATATTTGATATTAGTTTCAAAGATATGAAATTTTTATGCAAGGAGATATTCGAATGGGCCAAGTGATGATGTTCTTGGCTAAATTAATGTTTTGGTTGATTTTTAACCATGTGATCTTGAGTTTAAAGTTTAGATCTGTTTTAGGACACCTTTTTAAACCATGTGATGTTTTGGTTTGAAGATCATATCTTTATAAGTCATGGATCAAGAGGTTGATTAAAACAAGTTAGAAACAAAAATCAAGGGAAATGACCTATATAAGTTTCGGTTTTTATAGAATTTTAATAGTTGTGTTTAGTTTTAAATTTTTCTGAATTCATATTTAAGTTCAGAATAAAATCTACATGAGATATATAAATTTTGGTGATTTTTGGAGTTAGGATACAAAATCCTTAAGTTAGGGATATAATGGTCTTTTTCCACATGTAGAGGGTGAATTAATAATTTTACTCTTAAATTGATATTTTTCTATATTTCTAATTGTTAGTGACTAAGTTATAACTTTTAAAAATCACTACTTTCAGTCTCCCGTGATCGCACTTGAGTTTTGCCTAGAAACGCGAAAACAGAGGTAAGTTAGCTTTTAACTTACTAGCAGTTTACTATGTATGGGTGATAAGTAAATGAACTACAGTATATGTATGTATGTTATTATATGTGCTATGCCAAGTTATTACATGTTTATATGTTACACATAATTTATTCTGCCATGAATTATTCATCTGTTATACAAGATATTCTATCACATATTGCTATACATTGCAAGTAGTGTGAATACATACAATCTAAGGAGGTTCTGTCTAAGGAGATTGGAAATTTCTAAGTGTGTCCTCGTGACCCTCAATTCTTTTCTGGGAATCTAGAAGTTCTGTCTAGGAAAGATTGATCTTTCCTGGGAACTTACTTAGTGAGTACTATTCATTTCTACGATAAAAATTCATCAAGATAATATAAAAAAAAAAGGAATATCATGTATGTCATGTAATGTATATTCACTGTTGCAAGCATGTTATGTTAAAGATGTCATGTTGTATTACGTCAGGGCTTTTGACCTTTCATATTCAAGTCACATTCTGTCTCTAATACAGTTTATGTATTTCAAGAACAATCATGTTAAGTTATTCATGTCAATCACGATCCTAAGTACTAAGATGGGAAAATATCCTAATAAAACTCCTTTGTTCACGCTGGAGTGTCTAAATAGGTGTGAAATTCCCTAGGTTGACGAAGTATAGTCAACAGGTTACGAATGGGACCTAACTAATTGGTCACCGGAGCGCACCAGGCACTAATGCCGATGGAGCCACATTTTATTTTAATAAGTCATGGGGCCACAACAACTGTAGAGCATGAAGTATGGGGTCACAACAATTGTGGCACATACACTACGTGAGACACAGCAATTGTGACACGTAGAATACATAGGGCCACAACAATTGTGAAGTATGTATTAACGCACTCACAGCTGGTGTAGATACTTGTGTTGTGATGCGGTAATCGGCAGGGACACATGGCTCTAGCGGACCAATGTAGCACCCACATGTTACGTTAATCAAGTTAAATGAAAAAGAATTCAAACTCATGTTATGCTCAAGCTCATGTTCTTGTTATGTTTCAAGTTCATGTCACGTTAAGTCAAGTCAGATCAAGTCTATGACAAGTAAGTCAAGTTCAGTTCATTCATGTTCATGTTATGTTTCAAGTTTAAGTTATGCCATATGCTATGATTACTTACGATTTTGATTATGTACTTATGCTTTTACTGTCATGCATGCATTATTAACCTGTGTGTATGTTTTATATTAACTTGCTGAGATTTGTAATCAAATCTCACTATGGTAGTCCCAACTACCATTCCCTCCGAATGGTAGATTTTGTTACAGGATCTAAAGAAGAACTGGGAAACAGCCAACTGGACACGGTCGATTAAGTGACAGTGTGGCTTCAAGGTTAATATAGTAGTTAACTTAAAATTATTATATGTACTATGAAGTTACATCTTCAGTACTCATTTGATCACAATCATTTTGGACTAGTATTGTGATCTTTGATATTTAGTATGCCTTTATGTATGAAGTATATTTTAAGCATTTTGGGATATTTGAATTAGGTGCATAGTATTGCTAAAGAAAAAAAAAATTATCCGCTTCGAATATTGCATAATGCTATATGTATGTTAAGAACATTGCATCTTATATGTCATGAACGGAGATACGTAACCTTGTGTTGCATGTCTCGACGCTTCAAATGTCCGTCCAATCCCAAGCGGAATTTGGGGGCGTCATACAATCTAACAGGTTCCAATCAACATCTTCCATGTTGTTTGGCTTCTTCCCTAATAGTGGAAGATGAAGTCTTTTCCCATCGAGGTAGTTCTCTATCTGTATCCTCCAATATCCACAATCTGTGTCATCAAACTTCTCAATCCCAGATACCTTCACTTCTTCTCCAGCCATCGTTTTTCCTGAGACCTGAATCTTGGCTCTTGATACCAATTGTTGTGAAAAGTGATGACAAAAATTGAAAGTAAACACGAAAAGAACAATAAAATCACACGACACAAGATTTACATGGTTCGGCAACTTACCTACGTCCACCGAATTGCAGAGGATTTTATTTCTTAAGGAATCACAAGTACAGTGTTTGGGGTGATTACTATGCTCTGTTGTACGGCCACAGTAACTCAAAATTATTGTTAAATAGGGTACACGACAGAAATTACTGTAAAATAGGTTCGCTCGAGTGGCGTGTTGAGAAAACCTATTTACTGGCCAACTGTCGAGTGGCTCACGAGCAAACTCTCTGTCTGAATTCTGCTTGAGCGACATGGCACTTGAGCGGACTGAGCTAGGCTCCACAATACTCAACAGGATCAAAACCAATTGACTTTAAGGAATCACACGATCAGAAGCAAGTGTTGACCGCAAATCCAAAGAATAGCCAACTGGAAGAAGTATTGGTGATAGTAGGGAAGATGAAATACTAGAGTGCCTAACATCATTCTATAAAGATTAAAGTACGGGCAATAGAATCTTGTTGATTTGAAGGATTTATCCTTAAACAGGTATTTCTATGGAAGGTTCTTGCTGAACTTAGAGCACTCCCGAATTTCTCTTCCTGTCCTTTAAAATACATCATTAAAATTTATTTTTTCTATTTTACATATTGACTTTTACAATATACCATACATCAGCTTATCTATTTTTTTTATATAATTTAAATATTATACTTTTTAATATATTTTATTGATTTCAAATAAAATAAAACATAGAAAGTAAATAAAGAAAGAATAAAGAGTAAAAAGTAGAGAGCGAAATGAATTAAATATTTATACAAGTGTAAAAGATGTTCCATAGATGTAGAGATGGTACTGTAGTAAACTGGATATTAGTTATAAAATATATAATCCATTAGATGGATTATATTAAACTATTTCCTTCAAATTTTACAAAAATATAAATTTTATATAATCCATTAGGAATGATCTTAGATCAGGAACGAAATCAGAAGCTACTTCCAATGTGCCTAGCCCGAATCTTAGGTTCACCTGTTCGGGTGTAGCAGATACACCTAAACTGCTGCTAAAATTAAAGCGAGCAGGCACAGCATACCATGCACTATTTTCAGAAGGGTGGAAGTAGCTAGAACTTCCAGAAACAGAAGACTGTCCAACATTTGCTTCCAGAGCTTTTCTTTTACGGGGGCACGGCGACCCTCCATTGAACAGCCTGGTTCGCCATTGTTCTCGGTCACTCCACTGGGTCTGGAAGGAAGTACATGATGAACAGAGCTACTTGCAGGTGGAATGCACTGATTTTCGGATCTGATAGACTTGTGCATGTTAGGGCATCCCAAAAACTACTTTGGAACGAAATAGTATCTTTTTAAGACGAAATTTTGTCTCAAAAGAGAAACTGTTGTAGTGTGAATAGCTCATTTAATACTTGAGCAAGTTCGACTTTATTCATTTACTGCATCATTTTAATAAAATAGATTATTTATTTCGTATTTTATCTTTATGTACAAAATTTGACAATCATCTGGCTATGATTTCTTACTGAAATTTTTATAACGTTTATATATTCATAAATTAATGGTTATATTCATAAATACGCAAGTAAAACAAGGTTTGGGACAAGTTAGGAAAATGAATCTCTCTAATATTTTCAAATGTTCAAATATCTTTAATATATAAATATTTATGAAGTTGCATGTAGTCGAGCCAAGTCTTTTACTAATTGTATAATTTATATATAATTTTGTGCTCACAAGCGATAGATTTAATAAACGAATTCAACCTTGAGCTAGTAGCGGCTTAATTGTTGAATAGTCTTGTTTATTTACCGCCCTAATTATTCTTGTCTAATGAACCTAATACTACCAAACCAACATATTCTTATAAGGATAAAAAGCACGAAGCAAGGAATTGAAGATAAACTTAGAGCATGAGGATACTAGATTTTTTTTTCTAAAATATTATTGTAAAATTGAAGATAAACTTAGAGCATAAGGATAAGTACTTGTAATATTCATAAAAAAAGATAATAAATAAATAAAACTTGTAACAAACTCATAACAGCCTCTGATGTAAACAACTATTATAAATACTAGTACTAGTTGTAAACCTGTGTAATTCGCAGAAATAGCTAAATTTATTAAATGAAAGATACTCTATATATATAACTAAGTAAGCATACGCCAGCTGACGCTTTAACTAATATGATAATTAATAGATCAACTTTAAAAATGTGTCATTAATATTATTGTGTTGATCTCCAAAATTTTTGTCGAGCAAGTACTTGATCATCTTTTATTTCCTAACTGCCCTTTGTTTTTATATTAATGATGAGAAAGCTGATCACAAACTTTTGCTTGAATAAAGAGGATTAAAAGCTATTGATATAACATGCCAAATAATAAGAACAAATCAGCCCCAAGGTGAAATAATCTAAAGTTCGCTTTGCAAGGGCAATTAAGCTCATCACTCACATAAATTCAGCTCGCTAAAAGTAGCGTTTGAACAAATAAGTACTACAAGTGCATGATCAACCCTTCTAAAACCATGATGATATCGATCGCCATAGTCAACTGATCATGATCATACATATATATGAGAGATTCTCGTCAAGAATTATTAAAGCAACCAACGCATGTGCACCAATGCAGCAGTACTCACAGCAACATACCTCAGTCCAAGAATATTCTCCAACAACAGACTTTGTAAACAGCTAGACACTAATAACAGAATAGTGGACAGATGTTATATTGTGAATAGTTGATAGCTTGAATTCTGTTATACATGTATCTATAAATAGCAGCCTCTGCTTGTACAGAAAAGGTGGAATAGAAATCATGAATGAGGTTTACAGAACTTGTCTTCCTCTCTAGCATTTAACGAACAGTTTGTATGCAATTTCATTTTCATACTTTATCATGGCATCTAGAGCCTGAACGACTCACGTCTTGCTCCTATGGATTCCTCAGATAAATCAGCTCCTTCATCTGTGAACACCTCCATCATCATGCTCCCTCACACCTTGTTACTACCAAACTCACTCTTGAAAATTTTCTATTATGGCAGGCACAAATAGTGCCATTTCTGGAAGGACATCAACTCTATAGTTTTGTTGATGGTTCCAACCCACCACCTGAACCCACCCTTGATGGCAGTCCCAACCCAGCCTATACACGATGGTCCTTACAAGATCAGCTGATTATCTCAGCCATTAACTCTTCCCTTTCCGATAGTGTCTTAACCCAAGTGTTAGAATGCAAGATCTCACACGAGGTCTGGACAACCTTACAAAATCTGTTCACTGCTCGGTCATCTGCACATGCTATGCATACCAAGTATCAACTCGCAACCCTCGAGAAGGGATCGGATTCCATCTCTAAGTACTACAATAAAGCAAAAACACTAGCATCAACTTTGGGTGCTGCCGGTCATGCTCTTTCTGACCTTGAGTTTTCTATCTACTTACTTGTTGGACTGGGTACAGATTATGAGTCCTTGGTGACCTCCTCAACCACCCGTCCTGATCCCCTTTCTCCCCACCAAATCTTTAGCTACTTACTCAACCATGAGTCTAGATTGTCTCACCAAACCCAGTCCTTATTTTCGGGCACCTCTCTTACGGCTCAAAACACTACGTTTCGTCCCACTCATCCTGGTTCATCCAATCGTGGTGGTCGTCACAATTCCTTTTGTGGCCGTGGCAGAGGTGCCTACTCTGGCCCTCGAGGAGCAGGTCCCCCTTCCAATTTCTTTACCAACAAACCAGATACCAGACCTACCTGTCATATGTGCCGAAAACCAAGTCATTCTGCACTCTCTTGCTACTATCAGTTTGATCATTCCTATCAACACCCCCCTTCACTCACGGCCAACTTTACATCTCTACCCATCGCACCATATAATCCCACCTCGGCCTGGTTCCCAGACACAGCTGCCACCCACCATTTCACCCCAGAATACATGAACCTCAACCTCGATTCTGCATCATAATCAAGTCAGTATAGGCAATGGAAGCAATCTACCTATCCAGCACTTTGGCTCGACTCAACTCTCATCCCCTTCTGGTAACTTTCTCTTACATAACCTTTTATATGTTCTATTAATTTCTCCTAATTTGCTTTCGGTCAGGCAATTTTGTCATGATAACCACGTATTCTTTGAGTTTCACTCTTACCTTTTTTCTTGTGAAGGATTCTCGATCCTAGGCAGTGCTTCTTCGGGGAACTGTTGAGAACGGATTGTATGTCTTGCCCTCCACCACCACAGCAGCACCATCTCCTTCAACCTCTCCACTGCTTGCTCTCATCGGCATTGGCACTAGGAAATCACCGCACCTCTAGCATCTTAGATTGGGCAACTCTTCTCCTAGAATAATAGCCTTGACTCTTCAACAATTCAAGCTTCCAACCACACGGACTTGGCTTACTCCGTGTGTCTCTTGTCCACAGACCAAGGCCCATAATCTTCCTCACCCCCTTTCTCCCTCTTGGTCCACAACACCTTTTAATTTGCTTTTTTTAGATGTATGGGGTCCGCCCCAACCTTATCCACTAGTGGCTGTCGTTATTATCTTTATGTTATTGATGATTTTTTGAAATATATATGGTTGTTTCGAATGCAAACCAAGTCAAATGTTTCCTCTCTTATTCTTGCCTTTTTTTCGTTTTGTCACTAATACATTCTCTACCAATATTGTGTCGGTCCAATCCGATTGGGGAGGGGAATTTTGCCTTCTCTGTTCCATTTTTCAAAACTTTGGAATTCAACACCGCATCACGAGTTTGCCCTTTTGTCTCATGCCCATATGTCCCAAAAATATTGGGCCGAGGCTTTTCAAACAGCAGTATACCTAATCAATCGCATGCCAACTCCCATATTATCAAACAAATCTCCTTTTGAGACATTACTGGGCCAAACACCTAATTATGCCCTTTTGAGAGTCTTTGGATCCACATGCTGGCCCAATTTAAGACCATAGAACAAACACAAGTTGGATTACCGCTCCCAACCATGTGTGTTCATGGGCTACAGCCCAAATCACAAAGCCTACATTTGCTTGCATCTTTCTTCTAGCAGAACATATATCTCACATGATGTGATTTTCCATGAAGATCACTTTCAGTTCTAGACCACACCCACTTCCCCTTCTCCACCTCTCGTCTCATCTGGGCCCATCCCAATCTCTCTTGTGTCTGAACCATCTCCAACCGTCTCGTCTTCAACTGATCCCACTCGCAGCTCATCACACGCTGCTGGCCTGGTCCAGCCCATTCCTTCTTCTCCCAGTGTCTCTCTTAGGGGCTTTGAATTCTTCAGAATCTTCCTCTCTTCGATCTTCATCCTCAGCAACGCAGCCTTCTAACTCCATTCAAACTCTCCCTTCCTGTCCTTCTTCTTCTTTAGCCATTCATCCTATGATTACACGATCACGCTCCAACGATCACTGTCCTCGTCGTCTTACTGACGGCACCATTCCATGGCTGTCCTCCAAACCTTCCCTGTCTCTAACTACTACCACAGACAGCCACCCCTCCTCCATCCAATCGGTTCCGGAGGAACCCTCCTCTTTCATTAAAGCCTCCAAACACCCTAAGTGGCGCACAACCATGAACATTGAGTTTCAGGCCCTCTTCAAGAACCACACATGGGACCTTGTCCCTCCTTCCTCTCAGTTCAACGTTTTGGGATCCAAGTGGATTCCCAAAACGAAACGTCATGCGGATGGGTCTCTCGAATGCCAGAAGGCTCGTCTAATGGCCAAGGGGTTCCATTGGCAACCTGGCTTGGATTTTTTCGAAACCTTCAGTCCAACTGTGAAACCCATTACCATTCGTCTCATTCTCTCCCTAGTCGTAACCTCCAACTGGCCTCTCCATCAATTGGACATCCAAAATGCGTTCTTACACAAAGAACTCGAAGAAGTGGTCTATATGTGGCAGCCCCTAGTTTCGTGAATCCAGATCGTCCATCCTATGTATGTAAGTTACACAAATCTATTTATGGTTTAAAACAAGCCCCTAGGGCATGGTTTGCCAAACTTAGTGATCGATTGATTTCTCTTGGGTTTCATGCTTCACGGTCAGATAGTTCCTTGTTTGTTTTTTGAAATCATTCGGATTGCATCTTTATTTTAATTTATGTCAATGACATAATTGTCATAGGGTCCAATTCCACCTTGATCACTGATTTTATTGCATCTCTGAGTGTTTTCTTTCCTGTCAAAGATTTAGGATTGTTACACTACTTCTTACGAATTGAAGTTACCCGAGACTTCTCTGGTTTATTTTTAACTCAAACCAAGTACATCACTAATCTACTTGTGCGCACAAACATACACAACTCGAAATATGTTTCCACCCCTATGTCATCTGTAAAATTAACTGCTCTTGATGGGTGCTCTTTTGAGGATCCCCAACTGTACAGAAGTATAGTAGGAAGTCTCCAATATTTGTCTTTTTCACGTCCCGACATCTCCTTTGCCGTAAACAAGGTGTGTCAATACATGCACTGTCCTTGGCAGCCCCACTAGTGTCAAACGTATCTTACGTTATCTGAATAATACTAGGACTCTTGGCTTGCATCTTTCTAAATCCTCATCTATGCATTTATCTGCCTTTACTGATGTTGATTAGGCAGGATGCCTTGATAATCGTAAGTTGACTGGGGGTTTCTGTGTATTTTTTGGGGCTCATCTAGTTGCTTGGGGTTCAAAAAAATAACCCACCATTGCTCAGTCTTCCATTGATGCCAAGTACAAATCCCTAGCCAATACAGCCTGTGAATTACTTTGGATTCAGTACCTGCTGCAAGAACATGGTATAATCATGGCACAACCTCCTACACTATGGTGTGATAACCTTGGTGCCACCTACCAGTCAGTAAACCCAATTCTGCACTCTCAGACAAAACACGTGGAACTTTACTATTACTTTGTAAGAGACCGTGTTGCAGCTAAGTCCCTTCAAGTCTCATTCATTTCCAGCAAGGAACAACTAGTAGACATCCTAACAAAGCCATTGTCCTCTGCCAGATTCTTACAACTTCGATCAAGCCTCACTGTCCATTTTGTAACTCTTGATTCGTGGGAGGGTATTAAGGCAACCAATGCATGTGCACCAATGCAGCAGCACTCACAACAACATACCTCAGTCCAAGAATATTCTCCAACAACAAACTCTGTAAACAGCTAGGCACGAATAACAGAATAGTGGACAGATGTTATATTGTGAATGGTTGATAGCTTGAATTCTGTTGTACATGTATCGATAAATAGCAGCCTGGCCTCTGCTTGTACAGAAAATGTGGAATAGAAATCATGAATGAGGTTTACAGAACTTGTCTTCCTCTCTAGCATTTCTAAGAACAGTTTGTATGCAATTTCATTTTCATACTTTCTCAAGAATGATTATATATGATCATAAAAAATAACACTTACCGGACTAATTGTAACCGAGCCTTTCTAGCAATTTTTATACTTGTAAGTTAAGAAGGCCATTACGGCCTGGAATGACGTAGCCATTACGAGCAAAATGGCACCCGCTGCTGACAGAAGCAACCATGGCTTGTCAAAATACTCCCGCTTGAAGCTCGCCCCCTTCCACTCCCACCTATTCTGATAATGCTTGTCCACATCCTCGAACAATTTCCACAAATAGAAGCCTTTATCAGCATTGAGTACCAAATCCTTGCCCGCACGGTTGATGAAGTTCGCAGCCTCGGAGTCGTCGCCAAGGTATTGTCAATGACTTTGCGCTCGCGAAGGTACTCGATGTCCTCGCAGGGGTTGACCAGGCAGTCCAAAAAAGTAGCTTATACTGTGAAGCACTTCTTGCTTCTCTTGTGGCACTGCTCGAATGCCACACAGTTCAGCAACAGACATCTCATCAAGTCGTTGATGGCTATGTTTGGCATCTCAATCACGCCTTTCTTGAATTTCACTTCTAGGAAGCTGTGCGCTTTGACTGGACTGACCTTAACCCCCGCTAGCCGAAGCTTCGAGACGCAGTGAATGAATGTAGTCTCTGTCGGGAATTCTGGTCCCTTTTGCTTATAGAATGGCATTAAACTACTCCGAACCAAGTCCAGCAAATGCAAGGTCGAGCACTGATTCGTTTCCATCACGTTCATTGAAGTGAAATCGAAAATGTCTAAATCGAGTCTTTTCATTCCGTTCTGAAAGAATTCCAAAGCAGCATATATCAGATTAGAACTACTAACTCCAAGGTCAGGAATTTTACGGGTAATCGCATATATCTCTACCAGAACGAAAAAAGGGATCTGATTCTCAAGCAGGAGAAAGTCCCTGTAGAAATACGGTACCATCCACGCCAAGGCTGCAAGAGATTCGCTGGAGTCGACTTCTTTCCTCGGTCCAAACATATCAATGATTTCTACTATAAAACAAGCATCAACAACCATCATTTCGAGAAATTCAATACCGGCGACTTCGAACTCTTCAGAATAACACTTTCTGATCTTCACTTCAAGTTCGCTTAATCTTTGCAAGCAGCTCTCATAGATATAAAATTGGATGCCCTGATTTTTTGCCTTATCCAGCAAGGAACCGAAGCACTTTCTCTTGTAATCTTCGGCCATCTTGAAATTTTCATTACGGGGGTTGTAGTAGGAGGGCCCGATGGAGACCATGTGGGGCTCGTAAAACCAGTTACCATTGATTTTCTTAAGCCTCGGGAGGACTCTGTAGATGCAGCTAGTGCTTCCAAGGTCGGCTTCTTCTTGTAATTTTTTGGCTTCTTCGGAATATTTCGTTACCTTCTCCTTGATCATGAAGCTAAGGTTGTCTGGTAACTTTATGGCTTCTTCGGAATATTTCGTTACCTTCTCGTTGATCATGAAGCAGTGGAGTTCCTCCAAGTCCAGCGTACTGAACTCCTGTATCGCGAGCTTCTGGTAATTGGAGCAACTGGATTCTCCTTGGTGAGAGATGCTTATCATTTCCATGGTGGATGTTAAACTATGGATGCCGATGTTCACTGCTGTACCGGGTGGATTATCATACCTCCTACTCCTAACCTTTGGTTTAAAATGACATACAATTGTTTGTAAATTTTAAAGTGATGCAAAAGTGGTCGCAACGAATCGATATCAAGTCAACGAATCTATTACCTAACCTTTGGTAACATGAGAAGTATAATTACTCCTCTATCCCTCGTTATTTTCTTAATTCCTATAATTACTTTGCATCCGATGCTCCACCATATTTTCTGTCAGAGGGGCTGACCACGAGTGCATGCAGTGGCTTTTTTGATGTGTGAAAAACCAATGAATCCTGGAATCTATCTGAACAAATCTACTTGCTTTGAGATCAGTGGCGTGTATTCTTCCAACTCTCCTAATTTGACCCAATCCAAGCTGGGCTTTGCTTATGTTACATATCATGGTTAATGATTTTAACCATTAAGAAAAATTAATGTTACATATAGTACTCACTTCACTATAAATATTTGAGATGTATATGTTTGAGATCAGTCGCACATATATATTTTTAAAATATGGTAAATTAAAATATATATGTGCCACTGAGTTTTGGTAGAGGAAAACCATCATACAAAACAAGTAATACAACCACAAAAGAGCTATAAGCTGCTGCCATAACTATACAAAAAATCTGCCATATCTGCCATACAAAAAATCTGTCATAGCTATACAAAAAAGACTAAATCATCTGCTTCTAACGTATGCTGCATTCAGTATGTCCAATCTCACTAGTCCTCTGGTTAACAATGGCAATTGAGACCATTCTACATAAATTTTGGATTCCCCTGCAGCTCCCCTTCTTGCCAACGAATCTGCCACGGAATTTCCTTCTCTATAGTGATGAGCTATAGTGAAGTCAATCTCACGGACTATCTCCTATATTTGATCCCAAAATTCCCAAAGTTGCCATGCCATGCAGTTATTTGAGGAGAACCAGTTTACTACCACGGCTGAATCACACTCTATGTCTATAGCATTGTAGCCGAATTGTTTGCACAGTTTGACACCTTCTAAGACCCCTTTTAACTCTGCTTCTGTACTTGAGCTGGTCCCAAGATGTTTAGAGAAACCGAATAACATATGACCCCTATCATTCCTTAAGACTCCCCCACAACCCGCAGGACCGGGCTTGCCAAGGCTGCTTCCATCCAAGTTTAGCTTTAGACGTCCTGGCTTTGGTTTCTTCCATCTGATCACTTTCACCTTTGTTTTCCTTGTCGGTACAATTCTAATCCCTATGTTTCTCATCAGTTCTACTTCCCAGTTGGATGAATTTTGGACTTTATTAATTCTTGCTGCAATAGAGCCTACCCAGAATTTTATAGAGCTCCATACCTCCACTGCATTTTGATTTCTCCCCTCCATTCTAGCTGCACATCTCCTGCTCCATAATTTCCAGATTACAATGCTTGGGATTAAACCCAAGAGGAAACCCAGTTGGGACTTCCTGGATGCTCTGTTAAACCAGAGTTGTACTCTCTCCTTCCAACTTTGATGATAGAAGAAAGGAACCCCCACTTCTGCCGAAGCCTTCCTCCACACATTTTCTGCCAGCTCTCCTTTGCCTAATAGATGTTCTAAGTCTTCACATTTCCTTTCCTTGCAACAATTGCAGCCCGATACCATTGGTATGCCAATTTTCCTGATCTGCTCATCAACACTTAGACAGTTGAAAGCTGCCTTCCACATACAAATTGCAATCTTCCTTGGAAGGAACTTGTGCCATACCCATTTTGCCCATCCAAATTTCGGCCCTTTCTTTCTCACCACCTCCCATGCTGATTTAGTGGAGAATCTTCCACTCTTCTCAGGTAACCAAATTAAGGTATCCTCTCCATTTTTTAGATTTCTTTTCACCTCAATAACTTCACTGGCTATCTGTCTTCCCATCATATTCATTATCCTGTTGTCCTCCCATCTGTCGTTATTATCCATTTTATTCAATCTGGTGTTTGGTTCTACTACCTCTATCCCCGATTCACACAAAGGGCCAATGTTAAGGAAGTTATCGAACCATAACGAGATATTGCCTTCTTTCACCTTCCATTTTGAGTTTTGGAAAATTATTGAAAGGCCCTCTACTACTTTATTCCAGAAACTCGAGCCTCCTCTCTTGTCAAGGCATTTTGCAATGTGTCCGTTTTTAACATACTTGGCTCAGAAAAAATCTGCCCACATGGATTTTTGTGTGAGGATATTCCATCCAAATTTCATGAATAAAGAAGTCTGCACTTCCGAAATATCCCTCACCCCTATTCCTCCTTCCTCCACTGGTATGCACAGTTTCCTCCATGCTCTCCACTTTTTTTCAGTTTGCCTCCCTGTTCTCCCCAGAAAAAGTTTGCAAAAAGGCCATGAATTTTCCTAATTACACATTTGGGAGTATGCAGAGCTGAAAGTAGGTAGAGAGGCATACTTGAGAGTACATGTCTTACTAGAATGAGTCGACCTCCTTGTGAAAGTAGCCTACTTTTCCACCCAGCCAGTTTCTTTTCAATGTTCATGATCAGTGAATCAAAGTTCCTAGCCTTAAGTTTTCCCTCCACTATTGGAACTCCCAAATAAACAAAAGGGAACTGACCCTCCCTGAAATTAGTTTCGGCCAGAATCTCTCCCCTTCTCCTTCTGATCAGCTGCTTAGAGAAATAGATGGCAGATTTTTCATGACTCACCCTTTGGCCAGACCATCTTTCGTAAGTATTGAACACGTCCATTAAGTCCGAATAGACCCCTTACTGGCATTAGCGAAAACCATTATATCGTCAGCATATAATAAGTGCGAGATGAGGGGAGTGCCACTCGGTTGTGAAAAAGGTGTTATCCTTTTCTCCATCATCTTCCTCTTGATCAATCTTGAGAGAACCTCTTCCATGATAATGAATAAGTATGGTGATAGCGGATCCCCCTGTCGGAGACCCCTTTTTGCCTTGAAGAAGCCCTTGTAAGTGCCATGCATCATAACTGAGAACCAAGGAGATGTAACACAGTTTTTTATCAAGTTGAGAAAGAACTCCGGGAAGCCGAAGGTTCTTAGTGTATGGTCTAGAAATCTCCAATCCACCCTGTCGTAGGCCTTGCTCATGTCTATTTTAACCATTATGTTTCCTCCTCTATTTTTCTGCTGTAAACACTTTACCATCTCCTGTGTAAGAGTTATGTTTTCCAGTATATTCCTACCTTTAACGAAAGCACCTTGTTCCGGAGAGATTAAGTTTCCGAGTGCCACTGACATCTTGTTCACTAAAAGTTTTGATAGGATTTTGTATATCACATTACACAGGCTAATAGGCCGGAATTTGTCAAAACTCTTGGGGTTTTTTATTTTTGGAATAAGCACTAAGAATGAAGAGGTATAGTACTCCTTGGTTTTTTAATATAGTACTTTGAGGTTTGGTTTAAAATAAAAAATAAAAAATGTGCCACTGAGTTCGGCATTAGGATCATGATTTCCTCTAATATTTTCAATATTAAAATATATTGAATATTAAAATATTTATGAAGTTATTCAAATTTATATAAACTTATAAGAATCTAGCCAAGCTTTTTAAAAGTTGTATAATTTAATAATCGATTATAATTTTTTGTTCACAAATGACTGATTTAACAATCGAATTAAGCTAAACCTGAATTTGACTGAATCAATCTTGAGAAGCTTGTCGAGTAGTCTTGTACTCTTGTTTATTTATAGTCCTAATTATTCTTGTCTCATGTTAAGAACCCAATTATGGAATAGCAGCAGAATCGTGAAGCAAGAGCACTAAGAAAGAATTGTATACAGAAAGAAAGAATAGAACTCTGGTTTTCGAGGAACCAGCACCTCCAAGAATGCAGAATTGCATGAAACTCTTCAATGCCTCTTTCATTACTTCCATATCCTTTTAGACATGTAAAGCTACACTAATTTTGTTAAATCTGGTAATTCTGTTACAATAAGGGCATGACAGTAATTTGCCACTAAATGACCATGTGCTCCTCACATGTACAATTAAGCCTCTTACGATACTGCAACTCCCTTCTGCTTCAACACCCTTTACATCTCACCACAAGAGTTTTAGCCTTTTGCATCTTAAAGATTTTCGTTGAAGCTAAAATCGACAAGAAAATATATCATATGCGACTAAATTGAACTCACTACTAAATTTTGTCGCAAATACTGTCATATGGTGTTCAAATAGTATTTTCTTTGCACTGAAACTTTAAGTTTTTGCATCATTTGTTTGGTCGACACAAAAATAGGCTAGAACAAACCTACCTTTTTGCGATGAAATTTTTTGGGGCATTCTCATTTCGTAGCTAAAATATTTTTGCAACCAAATAAAGTTGTCACAAATAATATCGAAAGAAATTGCACTTTTACTCTTTTGCAATGACTTTAAATCGCCAGAAAATGTCATAATCGAAAAATAGAGAAAAAAACCGAAATTGTGTGTTTTCCATTCCACCCTTCTTTGATTTGAATCCCTTAATCCTAAAAATGTCTCCATCTCTCATTTCCCTTAATCCCCCCACCTCGACCTCTTTGAACTGCCTTATGCTTTCCAGCTCCAGCCAATCCCGTCACCCACAATCTTTCAAGCACCTTGAACCCTGAGGAATGGAGAGCCAAAATTTCTTTCTTTTCCTGTTTTCCTAAAGAAAGGCAAAGATGCCAAGACTCTCACAAGGAGGAGCTGCTTGAAGCCATTGCGCATCTAGATTGTGAAGCAAATGCCACTTTCGAAGACCAACAAATAGTTGATCAGGTTGGACTGAATTATTTTTCTACTACTTTTGGTTTAACCTCTGGGTTTTAGATGGTCGTAGGTTGCCACAGATCTGATTTATGACCTAAACTATAAGATTCATTGTTGAATATTTGCTCAAGTTTCTACTTCTAGTAAGGGCTATCTACTAAATTCTTGAGTTTTTTTTCTTTTTTTTCTTTTTTTCTTTTTTTTAAGGTGGAACAAACTCCATTCATTCATAACAGGACATTTCAACTTTGACCTGAGACATACAGAATACAAGCCAACTACTGCTTTTAAGGCTCTCGAATACATAAATTTCTTTGTGACTGACATAGCCTAGTCCATTACTATAACTCTCTATAGACAAACCGTCTGAGAGACAACACTTTGTCCTAAGACAGATTTAACAAACCCTACATTTTGTCCTAAGACATGATGAAACAACTCCACACTCAGTCTAAGACGGAGTAAAGGACACACTTTATGGACAAAAATTCAAGAGACTGTGTTTTTTTTTTAACCTAAAACAACAGAAATAACATAAAACATAAAAGATAAATGAGAAAATAGCGAATTACAGCTTGGAAATCCAAGCCGTAGATCTACATTTTCAACCTTAAAGAAACTAAAAAAATGCAAACACCGAGATTGTGGTGACACGTGAGGGACACGCACCACCTTGGAAGTACGGTGGAATGTTAGGTCTGAAAAACTCGATGGCCCTGGTCCCCAAAACAGCCGCGTGTGGTGGTGATAGAGCTCCCCTTGCAGTGGCGGGTAGATGTCATGCGCGCACTATGGGCCGCACTTGTGGCTCATGCGCCACTACGTTCAACGAGATTCTTCGTCTGTCTAAAGGATCGGTGCCTTGGGAATCTTGCGGTAGGGTGCGTTGTGGTCGCCTGGCTTTGAAGAACAACACATTTTCATTTCCTCCTAGTTTGAACGAAAAATAAAACAAAAACTAGAGAGAAGAGGGAAGAGGCAGAGGCAGGAAGAGAGGGGGGAAGGAGGAGCCAAAGCTCCAATCCCCCTCTTCTGACTTGAGTTTTTCTAGGGGGCAGCTGTGTAGAGAAAAAGTGAGAGAGCGAGAATAGGGTTTTTTTTTCGATGGATACTATTTTATTTTATGGAAATTCTTGAGTTAAGGAATATAATTTGGTGAATAATTATTTCTTTGTTAATTGATTTTCCACCTTTACCCCCTTCACGAGTTTATGAACTTTGAGAATTGATTGATAGCTTTCACGTATTTGTTTGTTTTCCATTGCTCTTTATGCCTAGAATAATTTCGGAAATGAAAATAAGGTAATGTTTTTTTATGTGTGGAAAATATATAATTTGTTTGGTTCTTTGTTGGAGCAGTCTAGAAATAATGGCTCATTGAACATGTAACTTGCAATTTCACTAAGGAATACAATTCCATTAATTGTTTCCATTCTCTTAAAGTTTGTTTTGAGGAGCTTTCTGCAACCATTTATTTTTTAAAAATGCAATCTTAGGAAGGATTAGAAAATATTAAATTCTCTGCGGTACTCCTAGAAATGAGGAACGATTGGATCAGTCGATTTGATTTATTTGATTTCTTCTTTCAATTAGGAGGCCTAAAAACTTTCTGCGACATTGTTAAACATAAGATAAGAATACAGACGTGCATCCATTTCCAATATGTTTTCTTTAGGTTTGATATTGTCCATTCCTTTGGATGTCATGTTTCAGCTAATCGAAGCATGTGCAGTGGGTCAGAAATTGTGATCCACCCAATGTAATACCCAGGGCAGCCTACGACCCAGGCCTAGCAAGAGCCCAGCCCATAAGACCCACACAACATCGTTTTCAGGCAAGACTCCTCCTTTCAGTTTCTTCTTCCCCGAACCCAAGCTCCATCCCCACAGTTTCTTTTCCCCTCGAAATCTTCTCCTCCAGTCAGTTGCTCCCCCATTTCTTCTTCCATGAATCCCACTTTCTACCCACGCTCCTTTATTCAATTTATTTTTCTTTTCTTCACCCTCAAATTGTCTTCTCAGCAAACTCTCTCTCTCTCTCTCTCTCTCTCTCTCTCCCTCCTCTATTTCTTCCCCTTGGTCTCACTCTCAATTTTATTTTCACCTCTTCCTCTACTCTCCTCAATCGCTAGCCAAGAGAACCACCCTGTTCCTGCATGACGAAAGCCGTCGAGGCCACTGACTCAAGCCTCAACCTTACACCATTGTAGACCCACGCCACCCCAGCACTGCCCCTGCACTCATCAACAGTGCTCACTAGCAGTCATCCCACACACAGCAGGTCGCGAAAACCACCCTGCGGCAGCACCACCCTCTTTGGAACAGACCAACCGTAAGCCAAAGTCCCGTTGCACACACTGCCAGTGCACCACCCATTGTAAACCAAACCAAAAATCCTTTGTTTTACTGCACCCGAAACAGAGCATTCTGCCAATGCCACGACCTAGAAGCTGGCAAGCCACAGTGCCCTGAACAACCATGCCCCGTCTTGTGCCGCCATGAGCCACCAACACAGGGTACCTCCACCCTTCTAGGTTGTTCCCTTGGTAAAACTCTCTCTCTCCCTCTCCAGAGTTTCGCCACCATGCACGTGAGAAGCAGAGTGCGGCCCTGTGATTTTTGGCTAAAGCCAGTGTCCCCACTCACGCCGTCGTTCCTCTCTTGGTAACCTTTGTTGCCAACACTTTTTATTTTGTCTTCCCTCTCGCCTGTGTTGCTCTCTGTAGAGTTCAAGAGAATAGTTGATGAAAATATGCTATGTTTTCATTGATGATTATATGCGTACAAGTGTTGCCATATATAATACAATTGAAGAATCCAGTAAGGATATAACGTATACATTCAAATTTGAAATACAAAAACTAAATCCCAGATTTTACGTTCTTGATTCTCTGGTGCTTGATTTGTGGTGGTTGATGACAGAGTCATGATCTTCATGATTTCCCATTTCTATTGCTTGAGATTCGACAGTTACAGGTGCACCAATATCCCCCCTCAATCGAAAAGGCAGATCTTGCAATTGAAGATTGGCACGTAACAGAGTGAATCAAGGAGCATTCAACGCTTTGGTGAGCAATTCAGCCAACTGGTCTTTTGGGAATACAAATGAAACTTTAAGCTTCTTTTGTAGGACTTGATCATGTACATAATGAAAATCTATTTCAATATGCTAGGTGCAGGTGTGAAAGATAGGATTGGATGAGAGATATGTGGCACCAATATTGTCACGCCATAACGTCGGACAGTTAGGAAGGGAAATATGTAAATCATGTAGAATCGATTGAATCCATTGAAGTTTTGCAATGACGTTGGAAAGAGATTTGTATTTGGACTCAGTGCTACTTCTTGCAACTGTTTGTTGTTGTTTACAACTCCATGAGACTAAATTCTTGCCATGAAAAATACAGTAAGCACCCACACTTCAACGATCATCGCTATCTCCCGCCCAATCAGCATCACTGAAGCTATGAAGAGCTTGATCTACTTGTCTAGAGAAGTGAAGGCCGAATGAAATGGTATGTTTCAAATATCAAAGAATTCTCTTCACTGCCTGCCAGTGGGGTTCCTTCGGTTGATGCATGAATTTGCTTACACGATGAACACTGTAAGCTATATCTGGGCGTGTAAAACCAAGGTAATGCA
Organism: Cyclocarya paliurus; assembly: GCA_029856935.1. Taxonomy (NCBI): domain Eukaryota; kingdom Viridiplantae; phylum Streptophyta; class Magnoliopsida; order Fagales; family Juglandaceae; genus Cyclocarya; species Cyclocarya paliurus. The sequence continues at coordinate 18,005,037 of CM056959.1, forward strand.
AGGCTCCAACTTTATTTTGGTAAAGTTGAGGATCACTGAAATTTGCACCTTCAAATTTAGAGAGATTGTAGGTGGTTGCCATGGGAGTTGCACATGGTTTCACTTTATCCATATTTACTTTCTGTAATAAATCAAAAATGTATTTGCGCTGGGTTAAGAACAAATCACCACCTATATGCAATGTCTCAACACCAAGGAAAAAAGATAGTTGCCCACGATCTTTCACTGGAAAAATTGTTGATAAAGTGCCAATTAATTAATCAATAGCCATAGAGTCTGAACCTGTAATAATTATATCATCCACATAAATGAGTATAATTAATTGAACTTTTCCTTGTTGAAAAGTATAGAGGGAAGTGTCAGCCTTTGAGCCTTCAAAGCCGAGTGTTTGCAATTGATCCGTGAGGCGTGAGAACCATGCTCTAGGGGCTTGCCGAAGGCCATAGAGACTCTTTATTAATTTGCAAACATGATGAGGATAATCCGGATGAATAAAACCTTGTGGTTGTTGCATATGAACATCATCTTGAAGAAATCCATGAAGAAATACATTTTGAATATCCAATTAACGTAGTGGCCAATTATTAGAGACTGCAAGAGAGATGACGAGACGAATTGTGGTTGGTTTAATCACCGGACTGAAAGTCTCAATAAAATCAACACCTTCTTGTTGATGGAAGCCTTTGGCAACAAGGCGTGCTTTGAATCGTTCAATACTACCGTCGGCCTTCTTTTTGACACGGTACATCCATTTGTTTCCAACAAGATTGTATTCTTGCCATGGTGGAACTAGATCCCAAGTTCCATTTTGAATTAATGCATTGAATTCAGAAAGCATAGCATTCCTCCATTGTGAGTGTTTATTTGCTTCAGTGAAACAACTTGGTTCAATGTAAGAAGTATGTACCTCAGCAAGAAGTGCTTTTGGAAGAGGATATTTGATGTACCCAATGAACAACAATTTTGGCATGAGGCTCTTCGTTTGAGATCTTGTGACCATGCGCTGGGTTGGAGCAGAAGTAGCCACTTGGCTCAGCAAGGTGCTGATATGTGTTTGTTCAGCAGGCACCATAACAGATGCAGCATGCAGGCCTGGAGCATTGGCATCATCCGGATGGTGTAAGTCCAAGGGAGTAGCATATGGCAGCAGATCAGATTCAAGTGGCAGTGGATAAGGTTCACTTACTTCAGCACCTGCAGGTAAAGTTATTGTGCATGGACGTGTGAAATTTAAATTAAGAGGAAGGGAGACCATTTCGGACTGAGGGTGACCGACAGAGAGAGGATATGATTTTTTATATGGAAAAAGAGATTCATCAAAGACCATGTGCCTTGAGACATAAATTTTTCCTGTTAATAAGTCTAGGCATTTATACCCCTGATGTGAGAGACTATAGCCAATAAAAATGCAAGTTTTGGAGCGAAAGTCAATTTTGTGACGATTGTAGGGTCGTAGGTTGGGCCAACAAGCACAACCAAAGACACGCATAAAATCATAATTTTGCTTTTTGTGGTATGCTTTTTCAAACAGAGAGTAGTTATTTAAGATTTTAGTTGGCAGGCGATTAATAATATAGGTAGCTGTTTGAAAAGCATCTTCCTAATAGGATTGTGGAAGGTTTGAATGAGCTAATAAAGCAAGTCCCATTTCAACAATTTGACGATGGTGTCTTTCAACCGAGCCCATTTGTTCGTGAGTATAAGGACAAGCAATACGATGTTCAATTCCACAATTTTTGAAATGAGTATTGAGTCGGCGAAATTCACCTCCCTAATTGGTTTGAAGTGCTTTAAATTTTTTTTTATCAAAGTGCCTTTCAACATATGTTTGAAATGGAAAAAAAATATTTTCAACGTCAGATTTATTTTCGAGGGGGAAAAGCCAAATAAATTTAGTACAATCATCCAAGAAACAAACATAATAACGAGAATTATAACTCGAGGTAACAGCACTTGGTCCCCCATACATCAGAAAAAATTAGTTCTAAAGGTTGAGATGCATGATTAACAGAGTTTGCAAATGGTAAATTGTGGCTCTTGGCTATCTCACAATGAGGGAAAACAGAATGCCTTTTATTAACTTCAACAGAAATTTTATTGGAATTTAACACATGGTTGACAGTTCAAAAATTAGCATGTCCCAGACGACGATGCCAATCAGAGATGGAGATACGAACACTGATGAAGGCAGAAGATGCAAGTTGTTGAAGAGGTTGAGAAAAGCAGTAGAGCCCATCTTTGCTATGGCCTTTATGAAGGACGTTCCCCGAGTAGTCCTTGATGGTGCGTTGCTCTAGAGTCAACATGCCACTCTTGGTCAGACGGCTGCTAAGTTTGGTTGGTGGAGAGGTTGGCTTGTGCATTTCGACGTGGTGGTGGGGGTAGAAAGTGAGGGTCATAGCGCTTATAACAGTGAGGCAGTATGACCAGCTTTTTCACATAATTAACACCACAAGTCAGAGTTACGGGATGATAAATTACCTCTACCAGTGGCACGATTAGAGCTTCCAAAGCCACATCCTCTACTAGAGCTGCCACGACCACGATTGTCGAAAAAATTCTACTGCCGTGCAACTACATTGGCTGACACGTTCGTGGTTGGAGTAGATTGGGAATGGTCGGTAATGCGGGCTTCACAAGTAAAAAGCATAGAGTAGACCTCCTCCATTGTGACGAACTCATTTCGAGTAGAGATTTTAGTGACAATGGAGTCATATTCTGGTCCCAAACCAGCAAACAAATAACTGATGGTGTCATCAGTGTTCAATGGCTGCCCAGCAATAGCGAGGCTGTCTGCGAGACGTTTAATATGCATGAAATATTCACTTGTCGTCTGATTGTTTTTGCGAGCTGTTGAGAGTTGAGTGCGTACTTGGATGATTTGAGCCCTGGACTGAGAAGCAAAAGAGGATGTGAGGGCAAGCCACACTTCACAAGAAGTTGTGCAGTGAGCAACTTGTGCAAGGACTTCATCAGTGAGAGAAGCATTGAGAGAACTAAGAATTAAATTATCTTGAGTTTTCCAAATTTCAAAAAGAGGGTTTGGAGTCGAGGTGCCATTGTCGGCAACAATCTCCTTTGATGGTGGCTTGAGAGAACCATCGAGGTAGCCAAAAACTTTTTGGCCTTTCAGGTATGGAAGCATGGTGGCCTTCCAGGTGGGATAGTTGGAGTGGCTGAGTTTGGTAATGTTGAGGGATGAGGTGGGATTGAAGAGAGGAAAAGTGGGCTGAGCAGTAGGCATGATGAAGAGAGGAAAAAAAAATTTGCAGAGTGATGGTCTATTGGCTCGATACCATGTAGAGTTCAAGAGAATAGTTGATGAAAATATGCTATGTTTTCATTGATGATTATATGCATACAAGTGTTGCCATATATAATACAATTGAAGAATCCAGTAAGGATATAATGTATACATTCAAATTTGAAATACAAAAACTAAATCCTAGATTTTACGTTCCTGATTCTCTGGTGCTTGATTTGTGGTGGCTGATGACAGAGTCATGATCTTCATGATTTCCCATTTGCGTTGCTTGAGATTCGGCAGTTACAGGTGCACCAATACTCTCAAATAAAAAGAGGCTTATAAAACTAAATTTTTACAAAGGGTAAGCTTTGATGTTTTAATTATCTTGCTCACCTTAGTGTGTTAGTCGATTTCCTTTACTGGTTGTTCACATGGGTTTTTGGTTTTAGGCTAGATGTAATATTGGACTTGTGTTTGAGTTGGGGTTCATGTTAAGAGATTATTAAGTTAGGCATACATTTTAAATTGGGCTTGGTTTTATATTATTTATATATATATATATATATATATATACATATATCTTAAGTGGGTTAATTTTCTGATAGGCTAGAATTTAAGTTAGATTGATTTTAAATATGGCAGAACACCACTATAATATTTTCTAGTAAGCTAGGCTCAAAAGAGAATTTAAGTGTGAACACCTTAAATAGGCAATGTTCAGAAAGTCACTTTGTGGTTTAGTAGTAACTGGGCCAGAATAACTACAACTATGGAAATTGTTGTCATGGAGTTGTTTAGTTGTGTCGTTTATTTTAGATGTTTCATTTATTTGCGTTAATAGTTTGTATTAATTATGTTTAGGTGAAGATTTATATTCGTTCAGCACAGTTGTGGAAAAATTCAGAAAGATTAAAAAGTCCAGGTAAGTAGGGTTCCTATGCTAAACTTTGCATAAAAAAAAATGAACTGAGGTGGATTTATAAAAATGTGCATGATATGTTTTGAAAAGAAATATGAAAACAACCTCACTTATGTGTTCTGCATCACTCATGAAATCTATATAAAAGATAAAATGTTTTATAGCATGACTGGTGTAAAAATGAGTAACATTTTGACACGTTATTTTTGAAATATGCAAAAAAATGAATATGAAATCTGGAAATTTTGTACATGTTATATGAAAATGTTCTGAATTTGTTTTTGATTATGTAAAAATGATATGAATATGTTCAAGCTTTCAGCACTCTGTTTGATATGATATACATATGAAAACTCTTTGGCATGACTTTCAGATTCTGTTCCTATTATGTTCTGGTTTTGATAAGATGGCTCTAATTCTGTTATATGGTTAGTACCAACGTCTCTTATATGAGTGCACCCACTTTAAAAATAAAGTGGTTTTTCTATGTGTTCTTTCCTGTGTAGGGGTGTAAAACAATCGGTCTGGTCAGTTTTGGTCCTGTCCGAGTGATGGACCGAAATTTTTGGTCCATCATTTTTCACAGACCGACCATCATTTTTCAGTCCGATCTGGTTGGTCCATTTAGTCCGGACTTTTTTCTTCTTTTTTTTTTCAAATAAATTAATATAAAGTTTTATTTAAATTACTAAATTAAAATTAAGTAAATTATTGATGTGTATTATATAACTAACTCATTAAAAAAATATTTTATATGTTCAATGATACTAAATTAGATAAAAATTACATAATTAATTATACAATTATTATATAAAATATATATTTAAAAATTAAAAATATATATTTTTCCAATTCGGTCGGTTCGGTCTGGTCCGGTTCGAGGAAACCCCACCCCGGGATTGGACAGAAGATTGAAAGTTGAGAAATACTTGGATCGAGACCGACCGGTCCAAGCTTCGGTCCGATCAGATAGGTTTTTTCAGTCCAGTCCAGTCTGCTTACACCCCTACCTGTGTGCACACTCGGGACTTCAAGAATAAATAAGTGAAAGTTTCACGTTATGATACTGCCTAGTTTGGGCACCGAGGATAGTACAACCCTACCACGGGGTTAAATATGGAATATGATATGAAATGTTATGATAAGATGATGATGTTCATTCATGTTATGCCAAATGGTCTTTGAATATGAACAATTGATTTTTAAATTTGAACAGTTTGAGATGTCACTTTGATTTTCTGATGACACGTTTTTGCGATCTGCATATTAAAACTGAAATGTTTTATTTATACATTCTGAACTCTTTGAAAAGGTTCATGTTTACATACTAATATATGTTCTCTGCTTATTGAGTTGTTGATAACTCATCCCTTATCTCCATAATATTTTTTAGGTTATTTAAATGTTTCAGTTGAGTATCAAGATTAGGGAGCATGGGCAAGATTATTTAAGTATAGTGGGTTAAGCACAAAAGAATGCCATTGTTATTTCAGAATGTTATTCAATAAAATTGTTGTGGTCTGATGACGTGGTATGTTGAGAGGTTGTCATTTTTATTAAGACTTTGTGATGTGTTTAGTTAATTATTTTGAAATAGTTGGTTTAAATTATTGAGATCTATGTGTAATTGAGAAATTGGACTTTATATTTGTAATGTGAAATATGATTTTAAGTGAGAATAAATAATTCTTTGACCCATCCGAGACTGAGGCATTACACCCCATATGGTATGAATTTCTCTCTTTTGTTTATATCTCTCTATGGATTGTATCTAAAACTAAGTATTCGTGCAAAGGACAGGCAGAGTATTGATATTACATGCAAAGGATTCGTGCAAAGGACTTGCAATTTTATATAAAATATGCTACCTCAATGTACTTTTGCTACTGTTCTTACTGTTATGCTTGGTTTGGGGCTTCGATTTTTGGTTTCCAACACATTTATGCCTCTATTGCTTTGGCAATTGAGCTTGTGATTGTAAATGTGACAATTAAGCTTGGTTTGGTAATTTGTAATTCCCCAAGGAGCTGCTCCTTGTGTATGAGTTTATGCAGAGGGGAAACTTGGATCATCATCTTTGTAGAAGTATCACTTTGAGGGGAAAACTGAGAAAATAAAATTACTTGTGCATGGATTAATTGTAAATGAGACTTTTTGTTAGTTATTAGTCTTTTGCCATGTTTGCATGTTTATGCTATCAAAGTGTTTTATGCCTCTTGAGTTTAAATGAACATTTCATGTACATGCTTCTTTCCTTCCCCCTTTCATTTGCTCTGATATCTTTAGAATTTTTGTTTCATAACCATTTGAGGGTGACATTGAATATTTGCAAGAAGCTGCTATAGAGATTTCTACAAGTATTTTGGACTTGATAATACATGCTTACAGGTTTTGTACTTTAATGTATCTTGAGAAGTCTAAAGTAGCACACTTAGAATATAATGTAATTACTAATTGCTAATTTATGGATTGTAATATAATGTAATTGCTTAGAATATAAAGCAAGTACTTTGTGTAAATGCCTTATAGATTGTAATATAATGTAAGATGTGTAACTTTAGTTATGTATTTTGTTTTAATACTATTTTATTTATTCATTTTGTAACATAATATTTCCGGTGAACTTGGATTGTCAGAAATATTCTTTTTTTGTTACCACTTACTTGCGACAACACTAAAAGCCGCAATAATTATTTGCAACCAAACAAATTTGTACAACATCCACATCAAAACATATGACTTTTTGGACGTAAATTCTTATTTGCAACGATTAAACGGCCACGTTTATTTGCAACTATAAATAATTTGTGACCAAATCTCAATATTATAACCGACTTTTTCGGATACCACAAAAAGCTAGAGATATTTCTTGTAGTGTCTAATATTGAAGCTGATACTACCAAACTGACCAACATATTCTTATAAGGATTAAATCAGGAAGCAAGGAACTGAAGATAAACATAGAGCATAAGAATACTAGATTACTTAGTATAAAATATTGTAAAATGTTGTAACTATTGATAAATATTTGTAACTGCGTGATGCATAGAAATAGTACGTAAATTTATTAAATAAAAGATACTCTTTATAACTAAGTTTGTATACTCTGACGTCGCGTTATATTGATAAATAGAATTTTTAAAAATGTGTCAATATTAATTAGTGTGTTGATCTACAATCAACTTGATCATCTTTTATTTCCTTACTCCTCTTTGTTTTTATATTAGTGGATGAGAAATTTGGCGAACTTTGCTTGAGTAAAGAGGATTAAAAGCTATTTATATAACATGCCAAATAAATAGACATAAATTGAGAAAAAAAAAACATACTTTTTGAAAACTAAATGATAACTCATTTTAAATAAAAACTAAGTAATTTAATTTATTTTGTTCAAATGGACGGGTCAGTTCGAATTGACAAATATTCCATTCAAATACTTTGCTGAGACAAAATTGGTTCGTCTAAAAAAAAATTTCCATTTGAATAGTTTCGACTAGTTTAGCCAAATTTTGTCTCTAAAAGTGATTTTTTGAGACACTTTCGTCTCCAAAAACTTTTTAAGACGGTTTTTTAGAGACCAAATAGGGACAAAAAAATTTTCATCTCCAATTCTTTTTTTGGGAAGAAATTGGGGTTTTTTGAGACAAAATTTTTTGTCTCTAAAAACCATATCTCTTGTAGTGGCACTGTCCTATAATGAACTTTAATGAGCTTCAAACTCCCATTAGAAGCACAAAGATTTGTTTTCATCCTACACAATGTCTCATTTCATACTGCTATATATATATATATACACTAGTAGAAGATGATACGTGCCTAAGGCATGTATGCCCAGTTGTTTCTGTAGCTGTATATATTTGGTTGTTTTTTATGTAGTTTATTCGACACTTTTAGGAATTCAATCAAATACAGAAAATGGTTCAACTTTATACAATTTCAGAGACTTTTATCACCAAAGTGACTTTGGTGTTTCATGTATATATTAATGGTGCCCCCCCCCCCCCTCCATAAGAGAAAATTTGTATCAATTGTGTCATTGTGCATGTGTGCTCATGGGCAACTTGATCTCCCCAACTACCAATCATCCCAAAAAGCAAAATACATCAGTCCTTGTTTGAATCTCGAACGATCACTTCAATTATCGATTAAGAGAAGTAAGTTTCGAAGTTGCAATTTAACTAAACCTGTAATCATCTTGTGGTTGATCTAAAGAAAATGTAATTTATAAGGAGAGCTAGTCTTGGATCAGAGTTTTTACTATATAAGATAGTTTATTAATATTGAGAAGTGTTATTGCCACAAAGAGATTTCATAAAAATAAATTCACAAACTGACATGATTTCAGATGATACGTTAGATCTACTTTATATATAATAAAAGTAGCTTTACAATCTAACATACCACATCAAACCGCCTTAGCTGTAGGTTTACTTTTATGAAATCTTTAATTCCATTTTTTTAAATAAAAAAAAACTATATTCTAACAATATTTTAATATTATAATATTTTTATTGATTTTTTCTCTAATTTCATTTCCTTGTATATGAATGTTTTCTATGTTTTTATCTTAGTAACAAGACAACTACTCTTTAATTTACAAAATTTTCTCAAGCAGACAAAAAAGTTACAAATTTGACTAATATGTGACTTTTTTTCTTTTAGCCAATTACTCATAACTTAAAATCTACATTGGATTAGTTATCACACTCTTTATAATAATAAAATATTTTTTTATTAATATTTCTTTAATTAAATTATATAGATGAGCATTACTCATATTATAATTTCATATAGGATAAGATTATTACATTATCATTTGCTTTGGACGATGCATGAAGGATGCTTTGACATGTTTACAAATAAAATAATTGGGGTTTATCAAGATGTTGGTTTTTATTTTTATGAACTTTGAAACAATTATTGATGGATTGAAATAGATTAAGAAAAAATGTGCGCTTGTTATCCATCTTTGATCATTTTACAAGGTACACATTAACAATCAGCAATCTGAAATTCACTCCATAATTGAAGATGCTTTTTTGACCGTTGAGTAAGGTTGGCGTTGGGATCAGTAGATCGGTACGACTCTTGTTCTTGTCCATCTGATCGGTTCCGTTCTTTATTGCCACTAAGACTCCACACAAATAGTAGCCCGGGTCCCGACAAGTGCTACAAAACCTTAAGTCGTCCGGGTCCCGACAAGTGCTGCAAAGCCTTGAGGCCTAGCTCTATGGATATAGTGTGAATTATGTTGACAAACGGGATTTTGTAGAGATTTGAAGGCTCTGATTTTCTATTTAAAAGGACCATTTTCACACATCGAATACTCACAAAAAATGATTTCTCATATTGCTTCTTGACCTAGTTTTTGTTGATTTAGAAAACCGAGCAACTTTCTTCCATTAATGTTTCAGATTTGAATCAGGAACCATTTATGCCTCAACTACCAATTTTCTCTCTTAAGGCTATCAACACAATGATAGGAGCAGAGATGCATTTTTTTTGTAGGACTAATTCTGAGGTTGTTGCAGAATCAAGAATACTCAGTGCTCAATATGGTGCCTCTGTTACAATCATATCTCGGAGGTTATTGGCAAGGGTGAGTGAGGTTGATCGACTTAACAGTCAAATATCTTACTTGTGTCGAAAGCTTGCTAATAAAAGTAGAAAGAATAGAAGATTAAAGTAAGAAAACAAGGAGTTGAAGAAATTTACAGATTGGTATGCTAATGACCTACAATCATGAATAGAGGAGCTAGAACAAGAGAGAGTTCAAATACAAAGTTAACATTAGCATATAACAATAGAGGTTCAACGTTTACGAGAAAAGTATAGACAATCTGCAGTTAATTTAGCTGGTTTAGCTAAATAACTTTTGACAATATGCATCCAGCATATCTTGTACTCCTGACTAAGTAAGATTTGAAAAAATGATAGTTTATGTTGTTCTCATTTTTATCTCTATAAAATTAGTCTTGAGTTTCATATAATTCACATTAAATCTTCTTTACCCTCTGTAATCCATCTGCATTCTCACTCTCTAAATTTTTTTTTTTTTTTAAATTTTTTTGCGATGGCTCATCATTCTTCTTCCAACAATGCCTTCATTACTCTATGAGGTATTCTACATCTCAACTACAAGTTATTTCTGCATTTACCATAGGTGCCATGATGCAGCATGAAAGTGATCTGGCTAACAAGTTAAATGATAACGTTATTTATGAGTTTGTGAGTCTCGGTACTCGATACTCATCGTCTATTGTCGCATTTTCCCGGCGGTTGGAGTCCAAAACTCGTGAGGTTGAAAAGCTTAATGAGAAGATTTGTGTACTTTAATGACTTATTCACGAGTCTAACCAAAACATAAGAGACTTAAAACAGGAGAATAAAGATTTAAAATCCTTACTTGACTCTTCATTTCGATTGCCTAATCCTTTAGATAATAATAGCATGTTGATATATGAAGAACAAGAGCTTTTGAAAAATGAGGTTAAAAGTCTTAAGTTTTTATAAGTCATTTGAGATAATAAAATAAAAATACTTAATAGATATTCATGGCATGCATCATTCCTATTTCTCTTCTCATCATGCATAGTCTATCTTCTGACAGCGATTTTGTGAAAATATCTGCCAACTAATGATGTGTGCTTCTGAACTCTAGTACAATATCGTCATTTCGCACATGATCTCAAAGAAAATGATATCTAATATCAATATGGTTAGTTCTAGAATGTTGTATTAGGTTTTTTGAAAGATTTATAGCACTTGTATTATCACATCAACATCGCCCGTCACATGATTACCTTGCATAAATGATTACCTTCTTATCCTTCTTTTCTTTTTTTTCTTTTTTTTTTTTTTTTATAGAAGAGCCGAAAGCCACATGTCCAATAGTGACCCAGTCCTAATTTTATTAATAGCCCTCATTTTTTATAGAGGAAAACCGTGGTAACATAAGCAAACACAAGGGATTTACAATAAACTATCCCTTGTATTCAACAAAAAATAAAACAATCAACCAAAACACAACTTCTATGTAAAAAATTCTAAAATACATCAAACAAATACCAGACTAGTTCTAAACAACTTAATACAACATTCGCAACAAAAAAAAAAACTATACGTATGATCCATCACACAAGGGATTACCTTCTGATCCTTGCTGGGGCCTTCCAATCCCTTTTTTTTTTTTTTTTGGCTTCTGAATCTTTCATCACAACATGTAAATAAAAAATAAAAAACCAAAAAGTCAGATCTCAGTTCATCTTTGACAAAAAGACCTATATTTTCACAAAATTTATATCCAGGCCGCAGCGGCACTTAGAACAAAGAAGAGAGAGATGAGAGAAATGAAATCACTTTGCATAGTATCTTAAAGCTGACAGAAGTAGACATGCGGAAAGTATATCACAAAAATAAAGACGAAACCGTAATAAGACCCAACCACACATGGGCAAGAAAAAAAGCGTCAAATGATAAATAACTATTCAATCCCGTTCATTCCCTTTGAATTTGTTACGTACGAAGCTACAAATTAACCTGGCCTGATCTAATTAATTTCATGAAGCTGACCTCATCAAAATGAGAAAGGATTTTGTCTTCTTAATTAAATTAAGAGAAATTCTATTTGCACTTGTCAAATGAAGACTATATGTGTGCAAACCCTTCGTTAAATAAAAAAAATATCATTTTAATAAGGTTATTATTGTAATTTTTAAAAAATTTTAAACTAAAATTAATTAGACTAACAATGCAGTCTTGACCGTACGAAATATTGATCTTAAATTAACGATATATGGGGTGGGTGCGTGAACGGACGTAGCTTGCTAGCCCGGCCTGATGGTCAGTCATGATCAGTGGATCAGTAGTACTGCTAAGAACATGGCGTGATCAGTGTAACTTTGCAATCACGGATGAGCAATGATACAGTTACAATCTATTTATATTTTATTTACAACTTATCAATAAAATAATATTTTATTTAATTCAAATGTATAAAATTAAAATCAAAATTAAAATAAATATTTTAAAATAATATTATTTTATTTGAAAGTGGTAGAAAATTTGTAAATTATAAGACTTTTGAAACTTTAGTTATGGCTTTAGATAGACACAAATTTTAAAACGATCATTTTTATTAAAAAAAAAGGGTGCATTATTTTCTCTCAAGATTTTCTTGGAAGTTTTATGTACAGGGCGTTCATAAGAGATGACTTTTCCTCCTTTCTCACTGCTTTTTGGAAGAGAAATCGCATTGATAGTAGTGGGTAGGTGAGATATAGCTAGCTAGGTTCCAATGTTCCATCTTCCTGTACATAATTAGTTGAATTTTAATGCTAATTACTTTTTAAATATTTATTCTTAATTTGGTTCATGCATGTGATTATTATTTTTTTCGGATTGTTATAATAAGATCCTCCATATTGTTGATTGTTTTCAGAACAAATGGATTCCCGATGCATATTATTTATAATTAGCTTATCCATAATTATTTTCTCCACTAAGATCTTATCGTATAATTTGGTTGGAGTACTATTTTAAGGACTTAAAAACATGAAAAGAATAATATATTGTGATCACAAACAAACCATACCAAATCCCACTCTCTAATTCATTAATAAATGGTGATTAATTTAATTAGTTAAATGCATCTCACTTTTTCTTAATAGGTTCTTTTACTTTGAAATGTAATCACATATAATTTGGCGTTACTGTTGACATGAACATGTCTCGTTAAGTCATTATAACAAATAATGTTGGGTCTTTATAACTACTGTCCTATAGAAACCCATAACTATATCCCAATTCAAGCTAGCTAGGGCCGATTATATTGTTATATTAATTAATTTATTCTTCCCCACCAAGCTCGTTCTATTGATCTATTTCTTCAAGCTTTTTTGTAACAAAATGATGGATCCAACGAACTGACGTTTCTTCTAATTAATTTGCTAATTATATATACATGTTATAAAAAAGATAAGCTAGCTACTCGATTATAAAACAACATATTTAATATTTATCAAATATTATTTTTTTACTCAATTATTTCACTAATAAAAAATATTTAATACCATATATAAAAGTGGACCTATGAGTGTGGGGGCTCTCCTCATTGATAATTATACCTTGTCTACAAGATTATCCTATTATTTTACTTGTGAGAGTGACTGTTTTGTCATGCACCCCAAATAACAAATAATTACTCTGTGTTTTCCATTGAGATATGACTGGGTTAGGTTAAAGGGGATGAACTCTGGAATTTAGAGCAATTAGACTTATTAATAAGCTATTCTTGGAGACAACATAATTGGCTCGGCTGATTCAGAACCACACATTGTGATGTGGGAGGGGGGGGGGGGGTAATTAATTACCCAAACCCTTTTGATATTCATGCCATGTACTTTGTTTAACATGTTAATCATTTCTATAGCCAGATGAGATTGCCAATCCATATCCCTACCGGTGGTTATTCTTAATTTTCCATTCTAATTGGATTTGTTTGACAGCTTAAACATTCTCTTTCAGAAAACTCGCTGGTTTTGGACCCGACCCATTCCAGCTCTGTATATCCATCCCTGAGGATATCAAGAAATTTGACCGCAAGAACATTGCTATCTAGAAAATAAAAAATAAAAAAACAAAAACAAAAACAAAATATTTGATATGATCATCTCCAATCTGTAATGCCAATAGGCTGAATTTTTAATAAATATTGCAAGGTAATCCAGAGCCAACGGATTCACAAGCCACGAGACAAGAGATACATGGGGTGAAGGGAACGAATCCGGCATCAAAGAGTATTTGATGTAGAGCATGCGGAATTGACGGACAAAGAGTTCAAATGCACGGTTGCCAAGTCAGATCTTGATGGTCAAAAGGCTGGGGCTGGAAACCTGGCAATGAATACTAATCTATGTAACATGGTGGGCCAAAATCCTAGGCAATGTCTAGTTGAACCCCCAAGGCATGATCACGTCCGGATTGAGGGGAAGCTAGCCCAGGAATTTCGACTTTCAAATCCAATAACCACCCCTGGCCCACTGCCGAAAGCAACATGGAAGAAGAAGAGAGCATGTGATCCAGGTAATAATTATGTCCCTCACAGTGAGATTTTGAAAAAGAAACGCAACTAGAACAAAGAGAACATTGAACGTAATGCTAAATATGGATGAGGCAGTGTTTGCAAATCAAGAAAGTGTTGGGGTGAGAGTTGTTCTAAGTGATGAAAATGGTGATGTGATTCTCTCAGCTTGTAAAAAGAAAAATGAGATTATTGATCCTATTGAGATTGAAATGCCAGCAATTTTGAGAGGTTTGCATATATGCTTACCTCTTAGAATATCACAACTTGTTATCAAGAGTGACTTTTTGCTTATGGTGAATGAAATCCAGACTGACAAAGCATCAAGATCACTTCATAGAAATCTTGTGATGGAGATTAAGCAACTTATGCAGCGATTTCTAAACTGTTTTATACAACACAGTGGCCATTTAGGCAATGGTAATGCCAGTGGCAGAACCAGGAATTTGTTTTAGGAGGGGTCAAGTAAAGCTAAAATTATAATAAAATATTTTTTGTTCTATTTCTATGCAATTTTTCCTGTGGTATAGAATGATCTGATAGTAAGATCTAAAATAAAAATAAAATACATTTAATACAACATATGTATTAAAAAAGTATATGATATGTCAAGAACTGAAAACAATATATCATTGAAATAATATAAAAAATATCAAATAAAAGAAATATAGAGTGTCTAAAATTGTAACTTCCGTTCTTTTAAAGAAACAAAATCATTAAGTATTGAATCTAAATCAAAATTCTTAACTATTTCTCTTTCAATATAGACAACTAAATAATCAAGTATTTTATTTATTTTATTTTTAAATTAGATTAATTTTTTTAAACTGGACTTATAAGTAATTAATCTATAAGATCAAAATAATTTTATAGAAGGGGGCCAAAATAATCTTTTAGAGAAGGAGCCAACATAAAATAAAATCAATATTATCCTATTACATTATAAAAAAATTAATATATATTTATATATATATATATATATATATATATATATTAAACTTTTTGGAGGGAGGGGGGTGCCATGGCCCCCTCTGCCCCTTAATAGGTCCACCACTGGGTACTGCAGCCCATGAGATGGCAAAATATGCATGAAATATTGATGATTTGATAATTTGGTAGAGCTCCTATCCTAATTGTATTGCCCTTATTGTATTGCCCAACTTATTTGGTCTGATTTTATGTTGTAATCTTTATTTCAAAGTATTAAATGAAGGTGTTTTAGTTATTAAAAAAAAAAAAAAAAGTTCCTAATTTCTGGATGGGGTAAGTAAGGCTGAAACAAACCCACGGTCCCAAATTTATTTCACCATCTCATCTAAGGCCTCGTTTGTTTTCGGAGATGAGATGAGATGAGATGAATTGTTTATTTTATTTTGTATTGAAATTTGAAAAAGTTATAATGATTAGGTGAGAGAAGATGAAATGAATTTGAAAAAGTTGAATTGTTTATTTTATTTTGTATTGGAATTGGAAAAAGTGTAATGATAAAATTGAGATGAGATGAGATGTTTTTCGAAAACAAACGAGGCCTAAGTTTGCGAATACTAATAATCTGTACAAGTTTAAAAAATACAAGTATCAGGATTCGTGCAGTCTTTTTTATTAAAAGATAGAACCCACCATGAAAATATGTATAAAAAAAATACTCTATTTCTAGTAGCACCCACAATTTTACAAAGGAGCTTACACATTTTTGGCTTACATTATTTCTCTACTGTTACAATATGCTACTATAGTCCTTTTATTACAGATAGATAATTTGGAGGCATCCAAAAGACATGATCCACATTCCCACTTTTTAGGGATTCCCTAATTGCTCTTTTAAGTATTTATAAGCATCTTTTATTAAAAATATAGTTATTGTTTGAACTTTATGTTGACTGCACGTGCTTTATTAAGCATATTTATCGTAGAATTGAAACTATCACTAAATAAACATTTAATTTGCGTCGAAGTGCTACTTTTCTTTATAAATTGCACTATAAACTATTAAAATTGGCAACTTACATCATAATTTGTACACTCAGTCAACATATTGACCATATGATCAATAGAAATCAAAAGGAGAGCATGCATTGCATGATGAATGATGCTAAAATGCTTTTCTGGATTGCCATCTCTCATTTTCAAAGGAAATGTCCACAAGGTTTCCCTTTTTTTGGTGGTAGGCCATCTCATAATGCTGATGAGTTGGTCTCCGGCCACTCACATGGTATGCCCTCGAATAATTGATTAGATTTGAGAAAAGACACAGAATTATTGCGATTGTATTGTGTCAAATGTTGTTCAAAACTCATTTTCTGATACTCCAAAAAACTTTTCACGCCAAGGACTGTCTATAAGATAATAATTGATTTCCTCCCTCTCCGTGAATATTGAAAGATCAGAGTGTTTGAGATATTGGCTGCGTTCACTCAATCGACATAACGGGATAAATATTTAATGAAATTCAAAGTAAGAAAAAATAAATAAAACAATGAGAGGAGAGCAGAATAAAAAGACAGACGACAAATAAGGGATGATTTCCTTGAATTTATCATGTCCACAAAATTTCTCTGAATCGTGTTTGATTTGTCACGCAAATATTTAAACAAGAACTAAGTTAGACACTGACTTCACAAAATCCTGAATCTCATAAATAAGTTAGAAAAAGAAAATATCCGACCAAGCTAAAGTCATCTTCCTATAGTTAAAGAATTGCTAAAAAAATCAAATACATTTATCCTACAATCTATTTTTTTTTTTAGAAACTATGCTAAAAGAAACAATATTATTAATTCTAGAGTATTTTTTTTTTATTTATCTCTTAAAATGAAGTTTGGTCCTATTGAGTTGGTTTTGTGTTTCTCTTCCCGAGTTTGATTGGCTTATCACTACAAGAGAAATGGTTTTTTGAGACAAAAAATTTTATCTCAAAAAATCACAATTTCATCCCTAAAAAGAATTGGAGATGAAAAAATTTCGTCTCTAAAAGGCTGTTTCAAAATGTTTTTGAAGACAAAATTTGAATTTTGTCTCCAAAAATCACTTTTAGGGATGAAATTTTGCAGAACCAGTCAAAATTGTTCGAACGGAGAATTTTTTTTTAGACGAACTAATTTCGTCTCAATATCTTGTTCGAATGAAATATTTTTCCGTTTGAACCAACCTGTCCATTCGAACAGAAGAAAATTTTGAATTGAACAAATGACCATATTTGATACTGTTCGAAAGAAATGAGTGTTCGAATGGACTATTTTTCCGTTCGAACCGACCCGTCCATTCAAACGAAATAAAATTTTGAATCGAACAAATAACAATATTTGATACTGTTCGAACGAAAGGAGTATGTGTGTTCGAACCAATAAATTTTGTTCGAATGCAAATTACGTCCGTTTGAACTGTAATTCGCATTATTCGTTCGAATGGGTTATTTGTTGTTTGAATGGATATTTGTTTATTCGAATGGATTTAGAAATGGTAATTTACCATTCGAGCGGTATGAATCATACAGAATAGAACCAAATTAATTAAAAATACCATATTAGTATTACACAAAATACAATTCAAATGTCAACTGTTCAAATGTTTTGAAACTTTATAATAGAAATAACCCTAAAGAAAAAAATAACTTTTACAATTATGGTGGTGGTGTAGAATTTTGTGACATAACTGACTGCAACTGAAGCATAGTTTTTTGTACCTCCATCTCCAATATCTTCTGCATGTTCTCTTCTAATCTTGCCTCAAGATCTGCTGTTTGATCTAATCTGGTCAGCAACTCTTTTTCCTTGGATCTCAATCGCTCTATCTCAAGTGCTGTTTCCTTTAATTTTTTAGTTTTGTCGTCATACGATTTAGCTCGAGAAGAGGTTGATGATGTTGAAGATGGTTTAACACAACGTCCTAAGCCCCTCAAATATCCAGAACATGATCTAAGAACTTGAGAAAGGATCTGAGCATCGTTGACAGATGATGCATCAGATGGATCCGCACTAACTTCCTTGAGAGATATTATCTTGTCCCACAAAAATAAAAACATACTAGTTAGTATAAGTAACAAAACTATAGTCACAATGGAATTAAAGAAACTTAAATTTACATAATTTGCCTCTGCTTCGGGACAGGTCCAAACACCATTACGATTTTTATGTGATTTTGCATACAATTGGATCAGATCATAGTCAGCAGGACTTTCTTCTTTCTATAATATATATATATATATATATTAGAACTTAAATCAGAAAAGTGTATTATATGTTAGTATTTAATAGGGAGTAGAATAACTTACCATTTTGTTAGAGAAACGATGAAAAGATTGAGAACCCGCATGATGGTGTATTTTCAACTTTGATCTATTTGCTTTGTTCACAGTACTCTGTTGCTAAAAAATAAAAAATTATATCTATATATTTAATACATCTATCATAATATACTATTAAAAAAATATAGCAGCTAAATTACCTGATAAGCAAGATCTTTAAATATATCACAAACATTCTCCCATTCATTTGGTGGCATTGCTTGGAATGGATTTTGGCGCGCCTCTATTGTAGTACTGAATTTCTTATAATGTGCATGGCATTGACCTTTGTACCTCTGAAATGCATTCGACATCAGCTCCTCAACTGTTAATCGATCTTCTCATCAGCCAAAATCAAGCTCAAACTCATCCTTCCAATAATTATAAACAATTAGTATAAATACGAAATATCCAAAAAGTAACATGAAGAATACTTAGTTACTTGAGATGTAGCTTATTACCAAACAAAAATTTTTGATGTGGTCTTTCACTTCTTGGGGAACTTTAGACCAAGAGGATGTAGCAATAGGTGCATCCGTGCGAGTAAGCGTACCAACAAAAGAAGCAAGCCATGCTGCTGAATCTCCAGAACCATCGGTGTGATAATCAGGAATATCAACTTTAATTTTACCAACTTTCCTTACTTTTTCTATGCAGACACCCCTCGTAGTGCCTCTACCTCGGTGCTGACTTATAACAGCTATATATACAGTAATTAAAGCAAGTATTTGAATTAAATACTTTTATTTTATAGATATATTACTTAAATTGAGCATAAACTGTGGTATTTAATTTGATAAACTACCTTCTTCTGAGTCTGGTAATATTGGCTCACTATTCATGATAGGTGAACCACACGGGAAGTCAGTAATGGAAGGGGACGGCACACGTGTTGCTTCACGTTTAGGAGGTATATCTATTTGAAATTGTAACAAATTATTATTCAAACAAACATTATGGATATATTTATACAAATAATACTTACAAAAATTGATGTTTGAAATTCATTCACTATCTGTTTTGCTAGACCAATCGTCCTCATCCTCGCTAGACACTTTAGTTGATTCATCGTCTTTTGATATTTCACCCTCAATTACTTTGGGTTGAAGATCTTCTCTATGCAATGGGACCATATCATATTAGCTGAGATCAACAAATAGATTGATGCCTACTTCGTTTTCTTGATATGCTTCTTCATTTGCTGGAGTATCAACTTCTTTTGAAGGTTTGTCTGTCTCTAGAATAGTATTATATACATTTCTTGGTGCAAACTTCTCCACTACCCGCCATAGATTTCCGTATTCTGGATCATCTAAATAAAAAACTTGATTCGCTTGGCAAGTGAGAACGAAATGATCGTCCTCATACCATGTGCAAGATGTATTGACACTCGCAAATTAATCATTGTTACGCACTCCCAACCTAGGATTTGAGACATCCCACCAATTACATTTAAACAACCAGACCATATATCCTTCCATGTATTTCAACACTATAATATCTTCCACAATTCCATAGAAGTCAATATTATCATCCCCATGACTTCCTTCGACTACAATCCTACAATTTTGAGTTTTCCTATATCTTTCTCTGTCAGCTGTGTGAAATCTATATCCACGCACGAAACATTCTAAGTACTGGATGGCCACCCTAGACGGATCATATGCCAGAGCATACAGTTCTGATGAAATTTCTTCTGAATTTTCACCATATTTTGATATAACTTACATCAATAAATATTATTATATAAAAAAATGATAGAGTTTAGTGGTATGAAATTCATATTATAAAATGAAACTTTACAGTAATACCATATGTTCAAACCATGAAGCAAATTCCTCTTCATGCATTTTTTCTACGTCAGTTACACCATTCGTGCGAAGTAGTTGTATATGTTCACTGTGCATGTTCGTGTGAATGATTAATTTGTAGCAACGAAAAATGTTATATTATTATACATGATTAATTTAGAGGATCACTACTAACCTCAAGTAGTGGTCAATCTCTGCACAATTATTCAAGACATACCATCGAACTCTTTCAAACTCTCACCCACATAGGTCGTAGCCCCCTTGTGCGCCTATGGGACGTATTGTCTGGGAAAACACGATAAATATCGATGAGACTCCCATCTCTCTTCCACCTTCATAATTTCGGTCTGGTCTTGTAAATCTAGTATCAACTCCACAAAAATACATTGAACAAAAGGTATGCCACTCATTATCAATATAGGACTCAGCAATCGAACCTTTTGGACTAGCTTTATTCCCCACAGATCGCTTTAATTTTCCCAAAAATCATTCAATAGGATACATCCATCTATACTGAACTGGACCAGCAACTAAAGCCTCACGAGGTAGGTGCACAACGAAATGAACCATTACATCAAATAATGAAAGCGGGTACAAACTCTCCAATTTGCACAATATTACTGCAATATCAGCTTCCATTTTTAACAATGCATCAACTTTCAACGTTCTACTACAAATGTCTCTGAAAAATTCTCCTAATTCTGTGAGAGCTGTACGAACATCTCGAGTAAGCTTTCCACGCACACCAACTGGCAACAAACGCTATAGAAATGCATGACAATCATGACTTTTAAGACCAGTTATCTTTCAATCATGTGTTCGAACACATCTTGACATATTTGAAGCATAGCCATCGGGTAATTTGATTGTCAAGAACCAATCACCACAAAATTTCTTTCTCTCATCATTTGAGAGTGTATACCATCCAATAGGCATATATGCTAATGACCTATTATCTTGCAAATCCAACTCCGGTCTTATCCTCAACTCTTTCAAGTCTTTACGAGAGTTAGCTGTATCTTTTGTCTTCCCTTCTATTGACATCAGAGGGCCCAATATATTCTCACATATATTCTTTTCAATGTGCATAACATCTAGATTGTGGCATAGTGTCAATATAGACCAATATGGTAACTAAAAAAAAATACTTTTTTTTGTCCAATTCAACTCCACTGCTTGTCGTTTTCTCTTTCGAACCCTGGTATCTTTCCCAAATCTGTTTTCTGAAACATCCCCCAACTGTACGATAATATCATGTCCAGACAACTCTGGCGGCGATGACCTACGCTCAATCCTTCCATCAAACATAACTCTATTTGAACGCCATTTATGATCATGTGGTAAATAACGACGATATCCCATAAAACATAATTTCCTACCATGACTCAACCACTGAGAGTGTGTATCTTTATTACAAATAGGACAAGCCATTTTACCTTTTGTGCTCCACCCAGACAAATTTTCATATGCTGAAAAATTATTTATTGTCCACATTACTGCGGCATGCATCTTAAACTCCAGCGACGAAGTTGCATCATATGTATTGACACCCTGATCTCACAACTCTTTCAACTCTGCAATCAGTGGTTGTATATATACATCTAATTCATTCCCTGGTGACCTTGACCCTGGTATCAATAGAGTCATCATAAAATATGGATCCTTCATACACTTCCTAGGTGGCAAGTTATAGGGCATTAATATGACAGGTCAAGTACTATGAGAAGTGCTCATGTTGCCAAATGGATTAAAACCATCCATTGCTAAACCAAGATGTGCATTGCGAGGTTCTTCGGCAAACCATGGATACTCTTTGTCAAATTTCTTCCATTGTAAAGAATCTGCTGGATGCGAGAGGAAGTTTTCATTTTGGACTCTTACTATGTGATGCCACGACATATCTTTCACAATTATCCATGACGTAAACAGTCTTTGAAGTCGAGGAATCAACGAAAAATGTCTTAAAACTTTGTAGGGTACATTACGTTTATCGGATGTCCATCTTGACTCATGACAAGTGTGTCATAAGTCAAATTCTGCATATTGTTGCCAGTAAAGAATACATTCATTTTTACAATCGTGAAAAATATTATAATCAAATCCTAACTCTCGCTTCATAAAAATTATGGAGTACTACATTATCCTGAGGAAGAGCCTCTTTAAATAATTCAAGTAACATGTCGATAGCTTTGAAAGAAATACGACAAATAGACTTAACATGAAGCAACCTCACAGTAAAAGACAACTTACTATGACGAATGCAACCCTCATACAACTCTCTTTGTGCACCCTCCCACAGTCTTCCAAAGTTATCATTTCCCTCAAATGATTGTGCATATGTTCCTTCTCCATCCCTCATCCCAAATATTCCTGCACCCAGATCACCTAACATCTCAGTCATATCCTCTCCATTATCGTCACTGTCATTAGGATCATCCACATTAATGTCCTCTATGTCGGTGTCGCTACCCTCCTCTACTTGATTGGTCTGACTGCTAAATCTAACTCTTTTGGAAAATGGTTCGCCATGTAAGACCCAAGGTGAGTATTTAGAATTGATTCTATTTACAAATAAATGATCCTCCACTACTACAAAATTATAAGAACTAAGATTCTTGCACTTCTTGCACGGACATCTTATATATCATTGACTATCAACACTCATGCGAGCAAACTCTAGAAAAAACTTTACCCCTTGTGCATACTCCTTATAGTCTCGCCCAAGTCTATCTCCCAACAGCATCCAACTCTTATCTATTGTTCAAATCCGTTATTTGTCGAATGTCTATCAAAAAACCCAATTCATGGGATAAACACCATAAAAAGTATATTCAAACGTATTTCATTTATTTTATAAGGTAGTTGATCCTATCCTATTCGAGAGACTATCATCTATATTGCATATATACTCAGTCAAAAACTCTAATGTTAGTAAAAATTTCCGCAGCATTTCCCTACAATTCTCCAAGTATGTTAATCACGATAAGTTTTTGACCCTATTCATGAGCCGAAGAACTTACAGACCACATACCCGAAGAATGTAAGAAAACACTGAACCAAAATTTTAATTAACTAACACAAGAGTTACAACTGAATATATCTACTATATAGATGATAGAATCTCAAACTGTCAACTTTGGACAATTCAAGAGTTGTACCCAAAAAAATTCTTTGGCCACAACTCTCGAACGGGTCTAAGGTTCAAGTACGTATAAAAATAACCCTAAAATCCAAAACACTCCAACTCCTACTATTATTGACATAAATTTGAAAGCAAAGCAAATATATGTGCAAAATTACATTACCAATCACCAATATTATATATATTTCATGTGATATTATATTATTAATTTAAGTGTTAATAATTCTTATGTTATAAGTTTTTGGATTAAATATTTTATGACTACTATTTATTAATCTAAGTGTAATCAGTTCCTATGTTATATATTATTTATTAAGTTTTTGGATTAAATATTTTATATCTACTATTTATTAATCTAAGTGTCATCAATTCCTATGTTATATTTATTAGTTTTCATTTTAATATAACTGTAAAATATTTTATTATTATATTATGTATATAGTTTTTCATAACTCTATGTTATATATATATAAATATATATGTTCTAAGTCCTATGTTATATAAGTGTTTTCAGTTCCTATGTTATATAAATATATATAACTATATATATATATTATTCTATTTCCATTTTAATTCATTCTATTCGAATGGATATTATAGCGTTCGAACGGTACAAACCCAGATTCGCATTTAAATAATAGCGTTCGAATGGTATTTTTCCAGAATCCAAACACGAAACAGAAACCAAATTCTTTATCCAGAAAATATCAAATTCACGACATTAAATATCTAAATTAGAATAGTTTCCTTCTATTGTAAATGGGATTGTAGAAACACAAATATTTAATTTCTAGATTAACATATGTTATTAAAAATCATAAATTATCAAAAACTAAAAAATTAGGAATTTTACCTCAAATTTAAGCAATCCAAGCCAAATAGCAATATTCAATACCTACAATGATATAAAACACATTATGGCATAACCCTAAACCATGTCCAATAAATCAACTTGCTAATAAATTTGAAACACAGAAAAAATTCAAAAATATATTACTTACCTTTTATACTTCTCTATTTTCTCTCAAGAATCCCTTCTCTTGGAGGCCAAGTATGTTCCTCTACCTCTCCACAACTCTCAAAATTTTGCACAAAATGAAAATGAACCGGAGGTTTGTGGTCTTTGAATCTATGAAGTCACGTTCGAACGAAACTTTTACTCATTCGAACATGAAAATTTCAAATTGCGCCAATTTTTGCTGCGATGTAATTTTTGTTCGAACGAGAAATTTACTAGTTCAAACAAAAATATAGAATATTCTTTGGCATATTATTCAAATGTCCAGAAGATTCAAAAATATTTCCGTTCGAATGAGGAATTTTTAAGTTCGAACGAACTGACATTCAGAGTATTTGGCGCGAAGTTTCCCACCAAACACATTTCACGAAATAAAATCGTTCGAACGGTACTTTATTGGATTCGAACTAAAGTCCAACTTTTTGGTATTTTATATACTAATAAGTCCTTTTTTGGATTTCTTTTTACATCAAATATTTAACATTTTAATTTTTTTTAAATAAATAAAAAATCAAATTCGTTCTCCAATTTGGGCAAAAAAAGGTGAACAAAAAATAAAATTTGTTCCCCAATTTGGGCAAAAAATAAAATTATATATTTTGACATATATAATTGTATTACTTTTAATAAGTGAAAAAAAATGTGAATAACTAATATGGTACTTATAGTATATTACTTATAGTACTTATTAATAGTATATAAATAAAATATAAATATATTAATCATATTAACTTGTATAGTTATCATAACTAATTCAATAGTTATAACTATATAGTAACTAGGATATAATATAGTACTTATTGTACTAGGCTACTTATAACTAATTAATAAGTACTATAAGTATATTAATTAAGTAAAAATATTTTATACTTATCATAACTCATTCAATAGTTATAACTATATAGTATCTTTCTATTAATATATAGTATAGCAACTAGGATGTAATATATTACTTATTGTACTAGCTATATAACTAATAAGTACTATATATATTAATCATATTAACTAATTGTATAGTTATCATTACTCATTCAATAGTTATAACTATATAGTAACTAGGATATAATATAGTACTTATTGTACTAGGCTACTCATAGTACTAATTAATAAGTACTATAAGTATATTAATTATGTAAAAATATTTTATACTTATCATAACTCATTCAATAGTTATAACTATACAATAACTAGGATATAATATAGTTATATTAAAATATTAACTTGTATCCTAAAATATTATAATACTATTATTATAATTAAAGTATTATCTTTAATTATATTAAAGTTAATATTAACTTTAATTATATTAAAGTATATATTAACTATTATATATATAGTACTATATATATTAACTTTAATTAAATTAAAGCATTATAATACTATTATTAGTATTATTTTTATACTTTTGTACTTTGTAATATTAGTATTATTATACATTAGTATAGTAATATAATTAGAAATATATTAGTATAATAACCGTTCGAACGGAATATTGACAAGTTTGAATGGATTTTAATCCCTTTCGAACGGGTTTTTATTCCGTTCGAACGAGGTGTCATGATCTTTATACGCCCAGTTCGATTCCCATCAAACCCACACACTGCATTCGAATCCTAAGCCCCGATTACCTCTGACTCGCCCCTTATCTCTGCCGCCCAACCACCACTCAACCGCTAAAGGAACAACGCATTTTTCGCTTCAAAGAGGTATGGGCCTCTATTATTACTTTTTTTTTTTTATTAATGAGCTTTGTTCAGGATGGGGGATTTCGGATTCAAAATCCCCCCATTTTGGTGTAGTTGATCAATATAATGAATATTTAATCGGTATAAGTGATCTAGATTCACTTCTTAATCATTTCTACTGATTAAAACAAAGCTTTTGGTGTAGATGAGAGTTTCGGCCATGGCTGAGTCGACTCAGCCATGTCTGTTTGGCTTCGATCTCATTCGAACACTTTCTATTCCATTCGAACGCGATGTTGCCAAACAGATTTATTTTTGTTCGAACAAAAACTTACCGTTTGAACGAATATTAATTGCCTATTTGATTGGACAAAATCTTCCATTCAAACAATTATACTAGTTCGAATGGAAGATTATTCGTTCGAAAGGGTTATTTCAATACAGTTCAATCTAAGTTTAATTCTTAAATAATATATTTTAAATATAATATTTATAATTATATTCTTAATTTTCTTGTGGTTAAACAGTATATTAATGGCATCTACCAGACGAAAACGTGCAAGAGACCAAGTTAGTGAAAGTAGTACTGGACTAGCTCCTGCTCAGGCGTCGAGATCTGTACTCGTTGAGCATCAGATCATTTTATCTGACTTCTCCGATCTTTCGTGGGAGAGACGGAGTATACAATCCATCTTCACTGAGCGGGGATGGGTACCAATCTGTCAGCAACAGGGGACTGCATACCCAGATATGATTGGTGAATTTTACTATGCCATGGGAGAGGAGAGTGCTGATGCTCTTTTCTACACTTTATCAGTCTGGGAAGTGAGTATTAATTTCTCTCCCCGTATTATTGATGAGCTCCTTGACATCCAGCGCGAGGCCGGCGCATATCCTGGATCAGCTACTTCGGGACCAGCGGCTGCACCATCTGATTCTGACACACCTGCCGCATCCTCCACACGAGCCCCAAATGTAGAGCCGGATGATAGTGAGGATGGTAGTGAGGATGTGGATCTACCTGATGATGGTTTCACAGATGATCAGGTGCGTCATCTAGTGCGAGACCCTTCGGCTCCTCCATATGATGGGAGCAAGGTGATCCGACAGGCCGACTGTATAGCATTTTTCAGAATGCTTAACTTGATTGTTGGCAATAACATCGACTCGAAAAAATACAAGATTGATTTCGGGATCGATCGAGCCAGATTTTTGTTGCGGATAGTGCAGGGGGACCCCATTGATCTGGCCTTGTATTTCTTTTACCACATTCGATCGAAGTCACGCTATATAAGTGGAGATAGTTTACCATTTGCACTACTGATATCTAACTTCCTACTCCGATCAGGAGTTATAGTGTCAGCGACTGAGTGGAGGTCACCACAGATGGGGCCCCTCAACAAGATCACATTCAGCAAAAATCAGGGGCACTTGCAGAATACTGCACCAAAACAATCTAGTGCCCCGCCCACCTATCTAGCTTCTACTACTACTGCCGCTATTGAGAGACAGCCTCCTGGGGCTACTTTGGATCAGGTACGAGCTCTATTTATTGAGTTCGTTGAGCCCATTATGGAGAAACTTAAGAATCTGAATGGACGCGTTAAAATGTTACAAGAGGATGTTGATCTGCTCAGTACCAAATAGTCGTTTTAGTTATTATTTTACTTTTTTATGTTGTATTAAACATTATATAGTTGAGATGTAATTAATATATAGTTTTTATTTCTCGTGTTTGCTACTCTGTTTATTTTTTTCATTTTACTTGCCGTTCATGATAATATAAAAAATGATACTATCTTTGAAGTTATATTTATATAATTTAACATAAAATAAATTATTTTTATCGGAAAAAAAAATTAAAAATATATGTACAAATTAATAATGATAAACAAATTAATGAAAAAAAGTTACTTTCGAAGTAATAAATTTAAGTTCGTACGGTTATTAACTTTTCCCCGAAAAACAAATTTAATTTTCCGCCAATATTAATTCTGTTCGAACAGATCATATACTGTTTGAACAGAATTAATTGGTTGTTCAAACATTTATTCGCCCATTCGAACGTTTTTTTTTTAGACAATTTTTTTTGTCACAAAATATTCCGTTCGAATGGATATTTTTCCGTTTAAACGAAATTTATATCTCAAGCAGTTTTGGAGATGAAATGAAAAATTCGTCTCAAAAAATGACTTTTAGAGACGAAATTTAGTTCGTCCCTAACTAATTTCATCCCTAAAAATCAAATTTCTTGTAGTGTATACATATCCAAATTTCTACGTTCACTATATATAAAATGATATATATATATATATATAGATTTTGTGGACAATTTGAAAAGTCGAAAAGAAAAAAGAAAAAATAATTTCATATAAAAAATAATGCATGCTAAACAGTACCCCATCAAACCAAAGTCGACTGATAATATCATATCGATAAAAGTAGCGATTGATGATCAAACTTTCTAAAACCATTATATCGAGTCATCATATAATACTCGAGAGAAATAATTATAACGGCCTAATTAATTACCTAATTGGTAGCTAGGCTAGCAATTTTTATACTTGTAATTAAGTTAAGAAGGCCATTACAGCCTGGAATGACGTAGCCAGTACTAGCAAAATGCCACCCGCTGCCGACAGAAGCAACCATGGCTCGTCAAAATACTCCCGCTCGAAGCTCGTATTTTATCTTTATATACAAAATTTGACAATCATCAGGCTGTGATTTCTTACTGAAATTTTTATAACGTTTATATATTCATAAATTAATGGTTATATTCATAAATATGCAAGTAACACAAGGTTTGGGACAAGCGATACATTTAATAAACGAATTGAGTTAAACTTGAATTAAGCTCATCACTAGCATAAACTCAGCTCGCTAAAAGTAGCGATTGAACAAAGTACTACAGGTGCATGATCAAACCTTCTAAAACCATGATATCGATCGCCATAGTCGACTGATCATCATACATATATGAGAGATTCATGTCAAGAACGATTATATATGATCACAAAAAATAACACTTACCGGACTAATTGTAACCGAGCCTTCCTAGCAATTTTTATACTTGTAAACTAATAAGGCAATTACGGCCTGGAATTTCGTAGACAGTACAAGCAAAATCCCACCCGCTGCCAACAGAAGCAACCATGGCTTGTCAAAATACTCCCGCTTGAAGCTCGCCCACTTCCACTCCCACCTATTCTGATAATGCTTGTTCACATCCTCGAACAATTTCCCCAAATAGAAGCCTCTATCAGTATTGAGTACCAAATCCTTGCCGGCAAGGTTGATGAAGTCCGCAGCCTCGGAGTCATTGCCAAGGTAATTGTCAATGACATTGCGCTCTCGAAGGTATTCGATGTCCTCGCTGGTGTTCACCAGGCAGTCCAAAAAAGTAGCGTAAACTGTGAAGTACTTCTTGCTTCCCTTGTGGCACTGCTCGAATGCCACACAGTTCAGCAACAGACATCTCATCAAGTCGTTGATGGCTATGTTTGGCATCTCAATCACACCTTTCTTGAATTTCACTTCTAGGAAGCTGTCCGCTTACGATCCCATACTCTTTCATGTCCCGTACTATGACAAAACCTTTGGGGACCCATTTACCGTTACTACCTCTTTCAATCTCAACGTTCTACTTCGAGTGCTTACTCGCTAGGGTGAACCCATGATTCACCTTAGGATTAATACACTAAGACCTCTATCTTATTCTTCTTATTAACCATGTTCCAACACATCACTTAGACCGACTAAGTCACGCATCCCAATTTTAGACAGTACACTCGTCATTACCTTCATGTATCTTAGCTCACTCTAATCCTCATGATTATTCATACACGTCACATGGCTCTAAGCCACTCTGAGGCTTAAGTACCATGTAACCATACATAGGACAAATTACTCATTACATATGGTGAATCCGTTCAGCACATGTGCTTAACTAGATTACACACGTACCTTATCCATTTATCACCTGAGACCAACATATCATACATTGGTCATCAGTTCATATGGATAAGCACCATACTCCAATACCAACCTTCTCTTAACCCAGCTAGCATGACTCTTCATGCTACCAGTCTCTCTTGACAATTCATCCCAACACTTAACACGATAGGACTCCATTCATAACTACACCTTATGTTACACTATATAGCTCAAGACTATTTTCAAGCTACACCATGACCTTGTCACGTCACCCGACATACATCCTAACTCATCACAGCACGACTTCTTGATTGACCATGTCACTTCATGACATTGCCCAATCATGCTTCTGCTGCACTACTCTGATACCTTCTAGCCACTTCACACATATTCCCGGCCATAAGCCAACTACACAGCGACACTTGTCACCTTAGACAACTAGTCAACTAATTAACATCTAACATAAATAACGAGAGATAGAGAGTTATGTCATCGATAGGATAACCCATTCGTTGCCTGCTACCGTCACAGTTGATAACGTCGGAAGGGTCGTACGGGGTGGCTACACCACATACGATGATTGTTTAGGTGTTTGAACAGCTAGGAGTGGTCTTGGAAGGGCTCATGGTGGTCTTATGATGGAGGCAAGGGGCGTAGCACGGCGGATCTAGCCGTGTACAGTGGCGGTTAGCCACATGCAGTGGCTGTCGGCCGTATGTAATGGTTGTCCACCACATAAAGTGGTGGTTGGGCTTAGAGCTAGGCTCAGGGAGGTCAAGGGAAGCTATTGGTGGAGCCGTGGTGGCTCGGTGGAGGTGGTATGGTGGTCCACGGCAGTGGGGGAAGAAGGACCCGCGTGTCAGAGGGAGAGAGGCTGTGAGAGAGTGAGAGAGAGTGGGGGAGCAAAGGTGGTAGATCGGGGCTATGGGTGGTTGGGATGGGTCGGTGGTAGCCAGAGAAGGCTGGAGATGGTGGTTAGACGCCGTGGGTAGTGATGTACGGCGATGAAAGGGAGGAAACCCGTGCGTGTGAGAGGGGGAAGCTGTGTGTGGAAGAGGGGGCTACTGGCCTTGGGTCCAAGGGAGGAGGAAGGGGGAAGCTCAGGGATGCTCGTGGTGGTGTCTAGTGGCCTGGGTGGCCGAACACGGCGGCGCTAGGGGCGTGCACAGTGAACCCGTGCACGGAGGAGGCCATGTACGTGCATGGGAGGAAGGTGGCTACGAGGTGGAGGTTGAGCTTGCTGGAGGATGATGGCCGGTGGAAGGGAAAGCTGCTGTGGAGGTGGTGGCGCTGTTGGGAGGCGCACGGCGGTGCAGTGAGTACCAAGCCCATTCGGGCTATACACGGCCAGCGGGGAGAGAGAGGGAGAGTGAGAAAGAGAGAGCCGGGATGGGGGAGCTCTCCGGAGGGTGGTGGAGCTGCTGGTGATGGTGGCAGCAGCGCCGAGCTATTCAGTGGAGGAATCGACAGAAAGAAAGAGAGAGGCATGCTGTGCAAGCCAAGGGAGAGGGAGGAGATCTAGAGAGAGGGAAGGGAAAAGTGAGGGAGAAAGAGAGAGGGCTGGGGTTTTATTCTAAAACTCATCGTCTAGGGATCTACAAAACGATTTAACGATGAACCTTAAATATTGATTTGAATATGCATAAACATTAACTTAATTAAAAGTACTGAGAGGAATTAAGATAGAATATTATTTAAAATAATATTCCCTCATCATTAATAAAATGATGAAGTCTTACTTAATATATTTAAGAGAATAAAACCATTAAAGTAATTAAATTTTTCAACATAATTTAAATCACGTAATATTTTAAATAACTGGAATCATGTATATAAAATGATTTTCCACAATTATAATATTTTTGGAGCTCTTCAAAAATATTATAATTGTCTTATTTAAAATATTATTTAGTCAAATAACGATGGGAATATTCCATTTAAAATACCTATAACTTTAAAACACAAAACTAGCTTTAGAAATCACATAACATCTTTAAAAACACGCCATCGGGGTCTGACACGCATAATGGGGCTCGTAGTTACCAAAGGGAAGCGGACATTTACGTCTTCTCTTCCTCATAATAAATTCCTGAGCTGCTGTATCTCATTGATCGAGACCCAGTTCGGAATACCTGAGTTGCTGGAATTTGGCTTAAAGGCGTGCAAAACACGACGTTAACAATTATTGTGTTGATCTACAATCAACTTGATCATCTTTTATTTCCTTACTCTTTTTTGTTTTTATATTAGTGAGTGAGAAATTTGGCAAACTTTGCTCGAGTAAAGAGGATTAAAAGCTATTAATATAACATGCCATATAAATAGACATACATTGAGAAAACAAAAACAAAACAAAAAAAAACATACTTTTTGAAAACTAAAAGATAACTCATTTTAAATTAAAAATAATAATTTAATTAATTAAAAACATTGGCACTGTCCTACAATGCTTATTTTTAATGCTTCGAACTCCCATCAGAAGCACAAAGATTTGTTTTCATCGTACACACAATGTCTCATTTTATACTGCTATAAATATATTTATATATATTTGTCCATCCGAACTGAATTCTTTAATGGATAAACAATCTCTTTCTAGTTGCTCTAAAACATGAATTAGGATTTTCTTTAGAAGAAATAGGAGTTATGCTTGGGGCGGCAACATCCTATGATGAAGTAGTCCCACTTATGGGGTCAAACCAATACATTTTAAGAAGAAATATTTGAATATAAATCTCATCGATTTCATAAGTATCATATAAAATCAATTTAATAGAATCACTATTCAAGACCCAAGATTCTATTTTATTATCAATCTAATCACACTGCAAAAAATTTAAGTTTTAGGGACGAAATAATTTAGGGATGAAATAAATTTCGTTCCTAAAAGTAATTATTAGAGATGAAATATAAATTTCATCTAAAAAAAAGGATGACTTTGTAAAAACGTTCAAACAGCTTAAAATCTATTCGAACCATATTTTCTGTGACGAATTATGTCGTCTCAAATGTCAAAATAGTTCGAATGGTCAAAAATATATTCGAACATTGAATTAGTGTACGTTTCCCACCAAAAATACGTTCGAACAGTAAAGATTTGGTGGGAAACCTTGGTCAGAAGGTTGCAATATCGTTCGAATACAACACTTATGCATTCGAACAGAACATTTGGTGTGAAATTAAATTAAAATTGCCAGGATTTTGTTTAAACCTTGTTCGAATGGAACATAAATTATTTATGAATTCATAAATTATTTTTATGTAATTAATGAAAAAATATTTTAGTATTTTTATGTTAAATAAATATTACTTATAGTATCATTTTTTACATTAATTACATCCCAAAAATATAATGTATGGCTGGAATATAATGTATGACTATTTGAATACTTAAATTAATTTACAAAATAAAAATAGTCATAATTGTCAATACAAAAAAGCATATTTAATGCTAATAAGATATATACAGTACTGGGTCATATCGTGTAGCAGTGCCTCGACTCCAGCAATGTGTGCCTTAATATCAGTCACTCGAGACATACGACTTAATCTCTACGAGGGTGACCCAGACTGCATCAATGATATTTGATGTCTGTGCGTGCATCTCTGCATGCACAATATCTGCAATCTCCTCATGAGTAGCATTATGTGATGCACCCTGTGTAAATGCCTCACCAGATACACCCTGTGCACCTCTCTGAGTGTTGACCGCCTCTGTAATGGGTGCACGAATACAAAATCTGTAGTGTCCGGTGCTACAAGAAAAGTTCATCGAGTTGATTGGCCCAATTAGCTCCCGAAGATGCTCAAACTCATCTGTCCTGACTCCTTTTGCTAAAAGCAATCGTGTGAGCATGACTCCAAACGGCAATACATCTGTCATAAATTTTTTTGATAAATACAAGTATTATATATATCAAAAGAAGTAACCAAGTACACTGAATAAAATAAAACTCTACTTGTTGTAATATAGGTGTGGTGGACGGTGACTTCGACGGCGGTGTTGGGCAACAAGTGGCACTGGAGCGGCAAAGGGAACGATTGTGGATTTGGTGCATTCTAACGGTGCTGGGTCTAGACACAATATCTTATGTTTATTTTTTTCCTTTGGAACGGTTAGTAATGTCGTTTGAACGCATTCCAACAATATCTTCTTGGTTCGAACACTTACTAATACCATTCCAACGGTAAAAAAGTTGCGTTGGTTATTATTATATTTTTTAAATAATATAGTATATATACTTATACTACTTATACATAATACTTATACAACTTATAATATGAACTACTTAATTATTATATACTAATATTTATGCTACTACTTATATATACTTATATATAGTACATACTTATAAGTATAAGTATATATAAGTATATTATATGATATATCTTCTTATATATATCATATAAGATCAATACATATACTTAAAAAAAGAAGATATATCATATAAGAAGATATATCATATAATATACTTATATATACTTATACTTAGATACTCATGTTATATATATTTACTATATAATTATATACTACTCTATATATAATATACTTATATAGTTATACTTATATATATTTGTTCACTTATATTATAGTTAGATATACTGTAACACCACGTATTTTAGTGTTTTTTTTAATGAAGGATTATTTCAATTAATTTCAAAATTGATTCTCTTGTTTTAAAATTATGGGGGTTTTATTATATTATTTTATAATATTTTAAGCTGTGAAAAATTATTTTTAATGTGCTTTCCTATTATTATTTACTGTTTTGGCATTTAAACTGATCTTTAATTCAAATTGTTTTGTTTATGAAATTTAAAATTATTATTGTTTTATTTAAATCTTTCACTGCGTTTGAATTATTTTATTTAGTTTAGTGTTTTAAAATAATTTTCGTTGGATCATTTTCGTGGCCCAAGATGTGGGAATTGGACCTCATTTCTTTTCTTTCATTTTTTTTTCTCTTCCCTTTTCTTTTTCTCTCTTTATCTTTTCTTTCTTTTTCTTTTTCCAATTTTCCCTTTCCCTCCCGTGCGGCCTACCCCTTCTCCTTTCTCTCCTTCGGCCGAACACCTCTCACCCAGTCGATGCCGCCGCGAGCCGCCATGGCCGACACCGCCCCTTCCACCGCCTTCTCAAGCCGCCGGCGACCATGCCCTATCGATCTCAGGCCGGCTAGTGCCGCCATGCGGCCCCATGCGCAACGCTAAGCCGCAAGGCCTTTTGTGCTCGCGCGCCGCCGTCCGACCACCACCTTTTCACCTCTTCATCCTCGGCATCCCAGCAACCTAAAACACACATCCCCAGCCCCAATCCGTCACCAGAGAAGTCCAACCAAACTCATCTCTGATTTGTGCTTTTCGGACCTTAAACCGTCTTTTTCGCCGCCACCCACGGCTAAATGCCACCACCATTAGTTTCACCGACCTCCTTAGACCCTATCCTATCAATTTCAAGTCTTGGTTTGACCTCATTCAAAAGTGAGTTTTTGAGACGCTCGGCCACAGTGTATTTTACATTGTGGAGTTGGTGTTTCGGCGTTACCAGCTCTTCCGTGATCCTTCAAAAATTATTATATAGCGCTGTAAGTATTTTTCCAAACATCTTTTGAGATTTTAATATATTTTTACACTGACTCATTTATTATTACTGTGATTGGTTGGTTGTGCCAGACTAAGTCCGAGGAGTTTTGGGGCTCGGATGGATTGGAGGTTGGAGTGGTGTTTGGTTATTGGAATTGGTTATTGGATATTGTTGTTGTGTCTGGTACATTGCATGTGCACGCATGTTCATGTTTGTAAATTGAAAACTGAGTTTTCGTGTAATTGCATTCATGTTTATGTATTTATTGAAAACTAGGTTTTCATATGAGAAAAAGGAAAAGAAACTGTAGGGATGGTGGTAAGTAGGGATGGTGGTATAGTCCCGCCTGCGATTCCTGCCTACGGTGTACGCATAGGGATGGTGGTGTTGTCCAGCCTGTGATTCCCCGCCTACGGTGCACGCGATAGGGATGGTGGTAGAGTACAGCCTGTGATTCCTACCTACAGTGCTCCATTGGGTTTTTATGTTATGTGGAAAGGAACTGTAGGAATGGTGGTAAGCAGGGATGATGGTATAGTCTCGTCTGTGATTCCCACCTACGGTGTATGTGTAAGGATGGTGGTAAGCAGGGATGGTGGTATTGTCCCGCCTGTGATTTCCACCTACAGTGCACGCGATAGGGATGGTGGTAGAGTCCCGCCTGTGATTCCAGCCTACAGTGTCAGACAAATATTTTTGTGTAAATTATTTTCTAGGAAAATGACGGATTATGTTTTTGGGCCAAAAATGGGATTTTGGCGTGTGTTGGAAAATATTCATTTTTCGGAGAAAAATGATATTTTGGATTTGGTGCATATCTTATCATATGCATGCATGGTTGGTCGCATTAATGTATTTTGATCTTGGAGATCGTTTGGATTATTGCTTACTTGTGGTACCATTTTTTTTTATACCGCAGATTTTGTTGCAGTTGAGGTTGTGGAGCTTGTGGGATCGGCTCCCTAAAGGAGGTGACATGTGGTTATTGTCAATTTGGATTATGGAATTTATTTCCCGCTCGTGTATGTTTTTTGGCTTTTGCTGTATTTTTGGATATTTATTTTTGATAATTTTGTATTAAACAAAATTCTGGTACTTAGTAGACTTATTTATTTTAACCGCTGCGACTCTTTGGTACTTTGGTTACACGTTGCACACACTTGAGCACTTATCGTTGGGATGCATGACCCGTGTTGTCATCATCCTGACGTCACAATTCCTGTGTTGTTTTATTCGTGGGAGTTGGGACATCACATATACAACTATATCTACTTATATAGTATATAATTATGCTAATACTATGCAGTATACTTAAATATAATATACTTATATAATATACTCTTATGTAATGTACTTATAATACTTATATGGGTCTACTATATAAGTACATAGTCTTGTACACTACTATATACATATCTTGTACTATATATTTAGACTTGTATATATTCTTAACTTTTATAATTTCTTATTAACTTATGCCTATATATATTGAACACATAAATATTAAGTGTTCTATATACCTATCTTTTTATATTTATAATAATAATATTGGATATATAAAACAATTAGATATATATATATATATATATATATATTAAGTTCGAACAGCATATTATTACAGTTCGAACGGTTTAAGTACCTACTCGAATGAAAATTTACAGAGTTCAAACGCATATAACATCTTGGCGTCATTTATATAGTGTGGAGGGATTCCTTTTGCGCCATATTAAACTTTCAATTATCCGTTCGAGCTTACTATATTTCACTTTCAAACAGATGCGCACTAAATTGACCAAGTGGTAAATTTTCCTGCTTCCCTGTTTTTGGGTTTGATCGTTAGTAAATTCGGTTTGAATGGTAGACGAAGAAATAAAACGTCCAGAAGTACAAACGTGCTGAAAATTTGGAAAGTTTGAGAGTCGAGAGATAGAGAGTGTGAGAAAGAGTGAGACTGTGAGCTTTGAGAGATAGAGAGACGGTGCTCGTGCTATACATCTATTGAAACTTTCTCCTCAGTTTGGTAAGTGTTTTTACTTTGATATTTTATTTCAATGTCACTTTTTTATTAAAAAAACTTAAATTTATGTTCTCTTAAACTAAATTTAGGGCATATATATTTTGTTTATGCACCAAAGATTAAGGTTTGAAGAATATATTTGTGTTTGGATGTGGGAATATATTTGTATTTTTGAACAAATATGAAAATATTTCAATTTATAAATGTGGGAATATGAAAATGTATTTGTGTTTGTACAATGTTTGTGAAATATGCATCTTATGAGTTTGTGTTTATCCCATAAATGTGTTCTCTGAGATTGTGTTTGTATTTGTTTCATTTTTGGAATCTGGGTTGCAACCATTCGAACACAGCGATTCACATTCGAATAGTTATCCTGTTCGAACAGATATTGAATTGTTCGTACGGCTGTACTCATATATATGTTATAATACTTAAACTCAAATTTAATACTTAGTTGATAAATTATTAAAAACTATAAAGTATAATTAAAAAATAAGCAACAAAAGATATAAGATTTAAAAAATAAGATTATAATTAATAAGTAAATTTAAATTATGATTTTAAAAAAAAATAGACATAAGATTTATTTAATACATAAATTACAATTAATACTTAAAAGATAATGAGGTTAAAAGCTATAAGATATAATTAAAAAATAAGTAAACTTTAATTATAACTAATACTTTAAAAATAAGAAACATAAGATTTATTTAATACATAAATTACAATTAATACTTAAAAGATAATGAGGTTAAAAGTTATAAGGTATAATTAAAAAATAAGTAAATTTAAATTATGATTAATGATTTAAAAATAAGAAGCATAAGGTTTATTTAATACAAAAATTACAATTAATACTTAAAAGATAATGAGGTTAAAAGCTATAAGGTATAATAAAAAAATAAGTAAATTTAAATTATAATTAATACTTTAAAAATAAGAAACATAAGATTTATTTAATACATAAATTAAAATTAATACTTAAAAGATAATGAGGTTAAAAGCTATAAGGTATAATTGAAAAAATAAGTAAATTTAAATTATATTTAACACTTTAAAAATAAGAAACATAAGATTTATTTAATACATAAATTACAATTAATACTTAAAAGATAATGAGGTTAAAAGCTATAAGGTATAATTAAAAAACAAGTAAATTTAAATTATAATTAATACTTAAAAATCAGAAACATATGTTTTGTTATGTGATTTGGTTTACTAGTGGCTTGGTTTACTAGTTAGGAGCTATATGGATTTTAGTGTTATTTTTATATGCATGTAATTGAACCTTATACCTGTTCGAGAGTTGTGGCCAAACATTCTCAAAGAATGTTTGGGTACAACTCTTGAATTGTCCAAAGTAGTCAGTTTGAGATTCTATCCTCTATATGACAGATATATTCAGTTTAAATTCTTATGTTAGTCAATTAAAATTTTGGTTTAGTGTTTCCTTACATTCTTCGGGTATGTCGTTCGTAAGTTGTTTGACCCATGAATAAGGTTGATGACTTATCATGACTAGCATACTTGGAGAATTGTAGAGAAATGTTGCCGAAATTTTGACTAACATTAGAGTTTAAACTGAGTATATATGTGATATAGATAATAGTCTCTCGAATGGGATAGGACCAACTACCTTATCAATACTAGAAGCAGTATCCGCTAAAAAACTCTTGCAAAATATTTATCCCATGAATTAGGTTATTTTGATAGACAGACGACGAGTAACTAAAATAGAATGGAGAAGAGTTGAAAGTTGTTGGGAGATAGACTTGGATGAGACTATAAGGAGTATGCATAAGGGGTGGAGTTTTTTTTTGAGTTTGCTCGCATGAGTGTTGACAGTCGAGGATTTATAAGATGCCCATACAAAAAGTGTAAAAATCTTAGTTCTTATAATTTGGTGGTAGTGGAGGATCATTTATTTGTAAATGGAATCGATCCTAAATACTCACCTTAGGTCTTACATGACGAACCATTTCCTAAAGGAGTTAGATTTAGTAGTCAGTACAATCAAATGGAGGAGGGTAACGACATCGACATTGACGACATTAATGTGGATGTTTCTGAAGACAGTGATGATAACGAAGAGGATATGACTGAGATGTTAGGTGATCTGGGTGCAGGAATATTTGGGATGAGAGATAGAGAAGGAACATCTACACAATCATTTAAGAGAAATGAAAACTTTAGAAGACTGTGAGAAGATGCACAATGAGGGTTGTACGAGGGGTGCACCCATCATAGCAAGTTATCTTTCATAGTGAGGTTGCTCCATATTAAGTCTATTTGTTGTATTTCTATCAAGGTCATCGACATGTTGCTATAATTATTTAAAGAGGCTCTCCCTCATGATAACGTAATACCCCATAATTTTTATGAAGTGAAGCAATTGAAGTGAGTGTTAGGATTTGATTATAATATCATCCACGCTTGTAAAAATAGTTGTGTTTTCTTCTGGCAGCAATATCTAAAATTTGAGCGTTGTCCAATGTGTCATGAGTCAAGATGGACATTCGATAAGCGTAATGTATCAAAAAAGTGTTAAGGCATTTTTCTTTGATTCCTCTACTTCAAAGATTGTTTATGTCTCGGTTGACTGTGAAAGATATGTCTTGGCATCACACAAAAAGAGTCCAAAATGAAAACTTCCTCTAGCATCTTGTAGATTCCTTATAATGGAAGAAATTTGACATCAAGTATCCATAGTTTGCCAAAAAATCTCGCAATGTACGTCTTGATTTAGCAACATGGTTTTAATCCATTTGGCAACATGAGCACTTCTTATAGTACTTGGTCTGTCATATTAATGCCCTATAACTTGCCACCTTGGAAGTGTATGAAGGATCCGTATTTTATGATAACTCTACTGATACCAGGGCCAAGGTCACCAAGGAACGAATTGGATGTATATCTGCAACCACTGATTGCAGAGTTGAAAGAGTAGTGGGATCGGGGTGTCAATACGTATGATGCGACCTCGTCACTGGAGTTCAAGATGCAGGCTGTAGTGATATCGACAATAAATGATTTTCCAGAATATGGAAACTTGTCTGGGTGGAGCACAAAGGTAAAATGACTTGTCTTGTTTACAATAAAGATACATAGTCTCAGTGGTTGACAAATGGTAAGAAATTATGTTCCATGGGACACCGTCGATCTTTACCAGATGATGATAGATGGCATTCAAATAAAGGGATGTTTGATGGAAGGATTGAGCTCAGGTAATCACCACCAGAGTGGTCTGGGAATGATATTATCGTGCAGTTGGGGGATGTTTTAGAAAATAGATTTGGGAAAGATGCAAGAGTTCGAAATAGAAAACGAAAAGTAATAGAGTTGAATTAGACAAAAAAAAGTAATTTTTTTCAAGTTGTCATAATGGTTTACCTTGACACTGCGCCACAATCTAGATGCTATGTACATTGAGAAAAAGATATGTGAGAATATATTGGACACTTTGATGTCAATAGAAGGGAAGACAAAAGATATAGTTAACTATCGTAAAGATTTAAAAGAATTGAAGATAAGACCAGAGTTACATTTGTAAGATAATGGGTCGTCTGCCTATATACTCATCAGATGGTATACTCTTTCAAATGATGAGAGAAAGAAATTTTGTGATTGGTTCATGACAATTAAGTTACCTAATGGCTATATTTCAAACATGTCAAGATGTGTTCGAACTCATGATTGGAAGATAACTGGTCTTAAAAGTCACGACTGTCATGTATTTCTACAGCGTCTGTTGTCAGTTGATGTGCGTGGAAAGCTGCTCGTTGATGATGCCGAGTTCCTTCAGGGTGAACTCCCTTATCTGCTTCTGGTCATTGGCGCGACTGGTTTCTCCTTTCTTAGCAATGCTAATTTCCATTGTGGATGTTGGCGT
The DNA here is from genome assembly GCA_029856935.1 of Cyclocarya paliurus. Taxonomy (NCBI): domain Eukaryota; kingdom Viridiplantae; phylum Streptophyta; class Magnoliopsida; order Fagales; family Juglandaceae; genus Cyclocarya; species Cyclocarya paliurus. The sequence continues at coordinate 18,046,651 of CM056959.1, forward strand.
TCTCAAAACTCTGGATGCCGATGTTCACTGCTGTGTGGAGGCTCTTCACTTCACTGATGACTGAGACGCGCGACCTGTACTGGGTGTATTGAAGAGGTCAGAAAAATGAGATGAATGCAATCTCATATCAAAATAGATTTATCTGGATTTTGGGAGCAGAAATTATGTATGGAGCACATCTCATGTAAGTTTTCGAATACTAATAATCTATACAAGTTTAAAAAATACAAGTATGATGCTTGCAGTCTTTATTATTAAAAGATAGAACCTACCATGAAAATATGTATAAAAAAATCTACTCTATTTGTAGTAGCACCCACAATTTTACAAAGGAGCTTACACATTGTTGGCTTACATTATTACTCTACTGTTACAATATGCTACTATAGTCCTTTATTATAGATATTTGGAGGCATACAAAAGACATGATCCGCATTATCCACATTCCCACTTTTAATGGATTCCCTAATTGCTCTTTTTAGTATTTATAAGCATCTTTTATTAAAAATATAGTTATTGTTTGAAAGTTATTGTTTGAACTTTCGGAGTATGCATAATGTACATATGCGCTTCTACTATGAGAGATTTGACCATGACGAGCATCTTTACAATCCATCAACTCAATATGAAAAGCCCATGCTTCAATAATGGTAATTTTGGACATTATGGAGCAAAAAGTATACTTCAATTCTAAGGAAAGTAGCAAATTTTATTTATGAAAGTTTTGCTACTAATCATTTTTACACATCATATATCATATTTTGGTTTTTTTTTTTTAATTTTTTTTAGTTTTATTCTTCTTAAACGTATTGAGTTCTTCTACACATTATCCATATACCACACATTTGATAAGAGAAAAAAATAAAATAAAATAAAAATTATAGTATGTGGGGATAAAAAAAAAAAAGTATGGTATGTGATATATGGGGATGATGAATATAATTTTTCTTTCAATTAAGGCCATAAACGAGTTGAGACATTTGAACAAGAAATAACTAATCAAGTAGTTTTGTTCATTTAATTCTATCAAGCTTAATTTTATATTCACGTACAACTTGTTCATGATTCGAGAGAATTCGACCTTATTCATGAGTTTCATTTTGATAAAATGGATTTATTTTATAAATTTATATATAAATTTTGATAAACAGACAAGGACATGGCTGGCTAGTATACAGTCTCCAAAAGTCAAAAATTTTACTCTGGCTTCTTAGGTGAGCGGTGTCATGGACAAGCTTCACATGTAAGCACTATAAGAAACACAATGGATTTCTCAAAGAAAAATGCTATTTTGTTCACTCAATTTGCCTCTCATTTTACCACCTCATATATTTTATTTTAATTTTTTTTTACTTAATAGTTAAGTAAGTGACTATTAGTGTATTGACATATTTTTATATTTTTTAATAATATTTTAAAATGATAAAAAAATATGAATAAGAAAATTGAAAAAAAATAAAAACAAAATTTTAGCCAAGCAGTCAAAATGAGTGGTACTACCCAGGCGGCAGAGTAGCACCACTCTTCCACAAAAGGATCCCACACATCATTGTGGCTAGAGTAGAAAAGAAAGAATCAATTGGATTGAGAAATCTCACCGCACCAACAATGTGGGTGGCCAAGTATATTTAAAGAGTGACTTGTACAATTTCCAAGTAAAACAACCGAGAGTAGGCCGGCTGAAAATAGAAAAAATACAAAAGAAAGAAGGTCCAGAACACTATGGATATTGCTTTTACGGAAAGTGTGAGATTGTCTTGAAAAATAGCACGCATGCAACTTTTTACTGAAGTTGTGGGTTCATTGTCTTTATCTTCAGCATTCTTTATCTTCAGCATGCTACTTTTGACTTTTCAAAGCTCTTATCATCTCCCCTCAAATTTTGAATGGTGGTTAGGCACAATTTGTCTCGTAACAACTCCAAGGCAATCCGAGATTGAGGTTTGGTGAAGACATTAGCTATCTGGAAGTGGGTTGAGACATGTTGAGTAACTAGTAGACCAAGCGAGACCCTTTCACGGACATAGTGATAACCTAGTTCAATATGTTTGCTTCGAGCGTGAAAAACTGGATTCACAGTCATGAATAAAGAACTCAAATTATCACAAAACAATGTAGGAGAACGAACAAGAGGAATATCCAAGTCAAGAAGAAGGAAAGTTAACCATGTTAACTCTGCAGTTGCTTGAGCCATGGCTCTGTATTCTGCTTCGGAGCTTGATCTTGATACAGTTGGTTGCTTTTTTGCACACCAAGAAATTATATTACCGCCAAGATAGGTACAATATCCAATAGTGGAGTGATGAGTGAAGGGACAACCTGACCAATCCGCATCGAAGAAGGCATAAAGATCAAGAGTGCTTGAGGATTGAATATGGAGGCTGAGGTGGACAGTTCCCTTGATGTACCATAGAATCCGACGAACCATGGTGAAGTGATTATCATTCGGTGCTTGCATGAACTGAGCCACGTAATTGACACTATAGGAAATGTCAGGCCGAGTCAGCGTGAGGTATTGTAGAGCTCCAACCAAGGATCGATAATGGCGAGGATCCTTGTAAGGGGAAGAGGGTGAATCAGGTTTATTTTTCTGGCACACGGGAGTGTTGATTGGCTTGGCTTCATGCATGGAATCTCTTTCCAGCAAATCAATCGCATACTTTGTTTGGTGAGGAAAAAGATCACTAGAAACACGTGAAACCTGTACACCCAAAAAATAATGGAGATTGACAAGATCTTTCATGGCAAATTCAGCATGTAAAGTTTCTGTAAATGTCTGAATTAAAGAAGCACTTGAGCCCATAAGAATTATGTCATCTACATAAAGAAGTAACACGAAGGTACCTTGCTCAGATTTGTTGATAAAGAGACTTGGGTCAGCTAAGCTGCATTGGAAACCAGTTGCAAGAAGAAAAGTGTTGAACCTATCAAACCACGCCCTTGGGGCTTGTTTTAAGCCATAAATGGCTTTGTTCAACAAGCATACATGGTTGAGAAAATTTGGATCTTCAAATCCGGGAGGTTGCTCCATATAAACACGCTCATTGAGGAAACCGTGAAGAAATGCATTCTTCACGTCAAGTTGTCGAATGCTCCATCCTTTAACCACGGCAATAGAGAGAACCAACCTGAATGTACTAGGTTTAACAACAGGAGAATATGTTTTCAAAAAATCTATACCGTCAATTTGAAGATATCCCTTTGCACAAGGCGTGCCTTAAGAGGATCCAATGTACCATCTTCTTTGAGCTTTGTCTTAAACACCCAACGAGAGCCAACGACATGCATGGGATCTTGACGTGGAACTAATATCCAGGTCTCATTTTGAGATAAGGCAGCAAGCTCATCCTCCATAGCCTTCTTCCATCCAGAGTGAGACAATGCAGCACGAATTGTACGAGGTTCATTGGGAATGGAATCATAAGAAGGAAGTAAAGCAAACTTTGGATTTGGTTTTTGGATTTCAGCCTGAGACCGAGTACGCATGTGATGGAAGATTGTTGGAGGCACGGGTTGACCTATGTCCTCGGGTTCATGAGCATTGTTGGTAGAGACAGTGCCAACTAGAGATGAGTTTATAGGTGTGGACTCCTGTAGTAGGTCAGAAAGGATGATGGGTTGCTGTAAAGGTAAATCAATCACAGGTGCATCGATGTTGGTTATTGGAGGTGAGCTTGACCTAGCTGTATCTATAGGTGATGGTGATATAGCATTGACCCATTCCTTGAAGGTGGTGATCGTGGGCTCAGGAGAGCTGACCTTGTGCATATCCAAAACTTTGAATGGAAAGACAGATTCGTCGAACACCACATGGCGAGAGATGAAAACTCGACCTGTTGGGGGGTAAAGACACCGATACTATTGAAATTAATGTGCTTATCTTCATTACATGCAATATTTATTTCCTGTTGTGTTTCAAGTAAATGGTTGAGTTAATATGTGTTTGATTACAATGTAATGTAAGCTGAAGAGTCACAAGTCTGTTTATCTATATAGCTGTGTGATAAAAAAAAAAAAAGAATGAGATACGTACTCTCTGTTTTTTCCAGATTGCTCTCTGTTTTTCTACTTCATCTCTTCACTTCACTTTCCTATTTCCTTCAACTCTAACAGCTGGTATCAGAGCAGCTTTGGTCTGCTTTGGGTTGAAAATATGTCTGCCTTTGGAGCAACAGCACCAGTCCCTATCTTCAATGGAGAAGGGTATGATTGCTGGAGCATCAAGATGAAGACCTTCTTTATCTCTCAAGATCTGTGGGAGGTGATAGAGAAAGGAGTTACTACTCCAACTGAAGGCCAATCTGTTGCAGTCCAGAAACAAATCAAGGCTGAGCAACAAAAAGATGCAAAGGCATTATTTGCGCTTCAACAAGCTGTAAGTGACTCTATTTTTCCTAGAATGATGTGAGCTATAACTTCTAAGCAAGCATGGGATATTTTACAATTAGAGTTTCAAGGAAATGCAAAAGTAAAAATTATCAAACTTCAAGGTTTGAGAAGAGAGTTTGAAAATTTTAAAATGAAGGAAAATGAAAGGGTTAAAGAGTACTCTTCTAGATTAATTGAGTTGGTTAATCAGATGAGGACCTATGAAGAAGAAATTTCTGACCAACACATTGTTCAAAAGATTTTAATCAGCCTCACAGAGAAATTTGATCATGTAGTTGCTGCAATAAAAGAATCTAAGGATTTAAATACTCTAAGCATTACTGAGTTGTTGGGGTCTTTACAAGCACATGAACAAAGAGTTGAGAGAAGAATAGAAGATACTCTTGAAAATGCATTTCAATCTAAAGTAAATGTAAGATCTCAAAAGTCAAAAAATTTGAAGAAACAAAGTCAGAATTTTTCAAAGAAAAGAGAGAAAATTTGGAAAGATGAGAAGAAAAAAGGTAAACAAAGGGAATTTCCACCTTGTGGAATCTGCAAAAGAACTAATCATGTTGAAAAGGATTGCTTTCATAAAGGCAAACCTCAATGTACTAATTGTAAAAGATTTGGCCATATTGAGAAAGATTGCAGGTTTAAAACCAGCCAAAATGCAAACTATACCGAGGAGAAGAATGAAGAACACCTGTTTTTTGCTTGTCAAGCTACTGTCAACAAAGCTAGCAACATCTGGTTTATTGATAGTGGATGTAGCAACCACATGGCAGCAGATGTGGAAGTCTTCTCGCAGCTTGATGAATCTATCAAGACAAAAGTCAAGATGGGAAATGGTGAATTAGTGGAGTCTAAAGGCAAAGGAACAGTTGCTATTCAAACAAGGAAAGGTACCAAGTATATTAAAGATGTTTTACTTGTCCCTTCCCTTGAACAAAATCTGTTAAGTGTTGGTCAAATGATTCAAAATGGTTACTCTTTACATTTTGGAGATAATAAATGTCGAATTCTTGATGATAAAAATAATATGGAGATAGCAGAAATTAAATTGGGTTGCAATAGGAATTTTCCTATTGAATGGCAGCATCCTAAAGCTATGAGTGCAGAGATTAATAATTCCACTCTGTGGCATCAAAGGTTCGGGCATTATAATTATGATGCTTTGAGACAATTGCAGCAGAAAGAGATAATCAAAGATTTGCCTCTAGTGCAAGAACTGAAGGTTGTTTGTGAAGGATGTATGCTTGGAAAGTAACACAGAAGATCATTTCCATCTGAAAGTACATGGAGGGCCAAAGAACCATTGCAATTGGTTCACTCGGATGTGTGTGGTCCAATGAGAACACCATCACTAAATCAGAATAGGTACTTTCTTTTATTTATTGATGATTATACAAGGATGACTTGAGTTTATTTCTTGAAGGAAAAATCAGAAGTGTTGGGGATTTTCAAGAAATTTAAACTAGCAATTGAAACTCAAAGTGGTTTCAAGATGAAAGCCTTGAGAAGTGACAGGGGCACCGAATACAATTCTCAAATGTTTGACAAATTCTGTGAAGAAGAAGGCTTGGAACATCAGCTCACAGTTGCATACACTCCTCAGCAAAATGGAGTTTCTGAAAGGAAAAATCGAACCGTAATGGAGATGGCTAGATCAATGCTTTTTGATAAAAAAAAATTGCCCTTAAAATTCTGGTCTGAAGCAGTAAACACTGCTGTTTATTTGTTGAATAGATGTCCCACAAGTGCTTTGCCAGATAAAACACCATTTGAAGCATGGTATGGCAGAAAACCTTCAGCTAATTACTTAAAGGTGTTTGGTTGTATCTATTTTGTGCATGTTTCAGCTCCAAAAAGACACAAGCTGGAGGAGAAATCTCAAAAAGGGATCTTTCTAGGATATAGTACTCAATCAAAAGGGTATAGAGTCTATATCTTGGAAATTGAAAAATTGATCATAAGTCGAGATGTTCAGTTCAATGAAGGTGATTTCTGGGATTGGGAAGCCAGTGAGGTTTCAAACAGAAGTATTTCTGTTTCAGTTGAAAATTCAGAACCTGGAATTAATCATGCTGCTCAAAATGAGGAAATTGAAGACTTTTCAGATAGTTCAAATGATTCATCACCAATGAGGTTTAGATCTTTGAATGAGATTTATGAGAGTTGTAATTTCCTCTCATTAGAACCTGAGAACTTTGAAGCAGTCTCAAAGGATGAAGTCTGGGTCAAAGCCATGGAGGAGGAAATGAAGATGATTAAGAAAAATGATACATGGGTGCTGGTTGATCTACCTCCAGAAAAAGAAGTTATTGGTGTGAAATGGGTTTATAAAACCAAGCTGAATCCAGATAAGTCAGTACAAAAATATAAGGCCAGATTAGTAGTGAAGGGGTATGCTCAACAATTTAGAAGAGACTACAATGAAACCTTTGCACCTGTTGCAAGGTTAGACACAATCAGATCACTGATTGCATTGGCAGCAAATAAGAAATGGAGAATTTATCAGTTAGATGTGAAGTCTGCTTTCCTAAATGGAGAATTGCAAGAAGAAGTGTATGTGAGCCAACCAGAGGGGTTTGTTGAAGAAGCTGGAAAAGTGTTGAGATTAAAGAAGGCTTTGTATGGCCTAAAACAGGCACCTCGGGCATGGTATGGGAAGATAGACAATTATTTTCTTAACCAAGGATTTCAAAGGAGCAAAAGTGAACATACACTCTACACAAAGTATCAAGGAGCTGCTGATATATTAATTGTTTCCTTGTATGTGATGATCTAATTTTTACAGGAAACAATATTCAAATCATTGAAAGTTTTAAAGAAAATATGATGAAGACCTTTGAAATGACTGATCTTTGCATGATGACTTAGTTTTTGGGAATGGAGGTATATCAAGAAGAGGATGGTATCTTCATTTCTCAAAAAAAATATACTGAAGAGTTGCTGTCCAAGTTCAATATGCTCGGGTGTAAAGCAGTAGCAACTCCTCTAGTTGCAAGAGAAAAATTTTAAAAAGATGATGGAGTTAAAAAGGCTGATCCAGCTCAATTTAGAAGTTTGGTTGGCAGTCTTCTTTACTTAACTGCTACAAGACTAGATATAATGTTTGCTACAAGTCTACTGTCAAGATTTATGCAAGAACCTAGCCAAGTTCATTTCGGTGCAGGAAAAAGAATCCTCAGATACTTGCAAGGGAATATTAATTATGGAATTTGGTTTAAGTATTGTCTAGATGGAGAACTTATTGGTTATAGTGACAGTGATTGGGCAGGCTCAGTGGATGATTTAAATAGCACCTCAGGTTTCTGTTTCAGTCTAGGCTCAGGTGTATTTTCATGGAGTTCAAGGAAACAAAATGGTGTTGCTCAATCCACTGCAGAAGCTGAATATGTTGTAGCTGCAGGTGCTGCAAATCAAGCTATTTGGCTTACTAGAATCTTGAAAGATATGGGAGAGAAGCAGCTGAAATCAGTTGAGATTTACTGTGATAATAAGTCTGCAATTGCCATTGCCAAGAATCTTGTTTTTCACAATAGGACAAAGCATATTGTAATAAAATATCACTACTTAAGAGAAGTTGAAGCTAGTGGAGAGATTCGATTGAAGCACTGCAGTACTTAAGAACAACTTGCAGACATTTTCACTAAATCTCTGCCAAGAGACAGATTTCAAATGTTAAGAACCATGCTGGGAATTACAGATAAACACATTAAGGAGGAGTATTGAAATTAATGTGCTTATCTTCATTACATGCAACATTTATTTTCTGTTGTATTTCAAGTAAATGGCTGAGTTAATATGTGTTTGATTACAATGTAATGTAAGCTGAAGAGTCACAAGTTTGTTTATCTATATAGCTGTGTGATCAAAAAAAAAAAAAAAAAAGAGAATGAGATACGTACTCTTTGTTTTTTCCAAATTGCTCTCTGTTTTTCTACTTCATCTCTTCACTTCACTTTCCTATTTCCTTCAACACTAACAGGTACCCTTTGTGCCTATCACTGTAGTCCATGAAAACACAAGGTAGAGATTTATTATCAAATTTACTACCTTTATTGTCCCATAAGTAAGGAAAACAGTGTGAACCAAAGGTACGCAGGGAGCCATAATCGGGTGTATGACCATGAAGTCGAAGAAAGGGACTATCCCATTGTAGCACTGATGTTGGTATTCTATTAATCAAGAACACTGCAGTGGTGAATGCCTCAACCCAATACCTTTTTGGAATATTGGCGTGAAGTATCATAGTAATTCCTAGCTCACGTATGAGCCGATGGCACCTTTCAGCTGTCCCATTTTGCTCAGGAGTATATGGACAAGAAATGTGATGAATAAGCCCAAATTTTTTAAAATGGTTGGTAAAGGAATTATTAACAAATTCAACTCCTCCATCTGTTTGGATTATCTTAATATGGCTATCAAATTGAAGAACAACATACTTCTCGAATAAGAGGAACTGAGAGAAAAAATCAGACTTCATCGTTAAAGGAATTAACCAAATAAATTTGGTGAAGTCATCGACAATAGCTGCATAATAACGATATTTGTTCACTGAAGTAATTGGTGTAGGTCCCCATAAATCAACATGAATCTTATCAAAGGGAGCAATAGTCTTGGAAGATGAACTAGAAAAAGGAAGTTTAGATAATTTTCCTAATTGAAAACTTTCACATAATTGAGTTGCTTTAGTGGAAATAACTTGAATTAATCTAGATTGACGAAGCTGTGCAACCACAGCAGGTTGAGGATGGCCGAGGCGACTATGCCATACATCTTCAAGGACAACTCGAAATCTGGTGGAGAAAAGAGCTACTGGAGATGCACAAACAGAATATAGATTACCCCATTTGGTGCCCCTCATCATCACCTTACTTGTTGCTCGGTCCTTTATCACAAAGCCACTGTTAGTGAATTCACAATTTATTGGATAATCAGAAGTAAGCTGTCCAATGGATAGTAAGTTCCTTTCTAACTCAGGAACTAAAAACACATCACGCAAAACAATCCGAGTATTATCGGATCCAATGGAAGTATCACCCACATGGGTTATACGTAAAAATTCTCCATTGCCAATAAGAACATGATCAGAACCAGTGTATGGACGGAGATTGGTTAAGTTACCTTTATGAGAAGTCATGTGTGCAGAGGCACCTGTGTCGGGCGTCCATTCCTCATGACTGGTTTCATCATCCAGATTAAGAGTCGAGAAGGCTTGAGGCAGATTGTCTGCTTGGATGGAATGATTGAATCCATGCCAACAGCGAATGGAAACATGCCCACGCTTGCCACAGATCTGACAAGTGGTGTCTCGGTTTGTCTCACGAGGGGCTGAGTTTCCAGAGTTGTTGAGATTTGGAGACTTAGAAACAGGTTGGTTGGCTGGTGCAAAACCTTTTCCTTTGGAAGAAAAGTGACTGATATTTCTTCCTCCTTTGTTAGAGGACCTGGAAGAGTTAGCCTGCCCAAAGAATGCTGTGTAGGGAGCTGGCTCAGGAGTGTGGAAATTTATTCGAGTCTCGTAGCTATGGAGTAAAGGAACAACTTCACCATACGTTGGCATTGGAGGCTTGAGCATTGAGGTGGTAAAGGGCTCATAGCATGCTCCAAGTCCTGTGAGCAAAGAAAACACTTTGATTTTGTCACTTACCCCATGGCCAATGGCAGCCAAACTATCGCAAATACTCTTGAATTTGCGAATGTAGTCATTGAGAGAAGTTGCTGGTTCCTTTTTCAAGTATGTAAGTTGCTGAGTTGGAATTGTCTCTCTTGAGATGATTGTGCGTAGGCTTCTTTGAGGGCTAACCAGACTTGAGCAGAGGTTTCCAGACCAATCAAGAGACCCAGTGTCTCTTCTGTAAGAGTACCAATAATCCATCCACGAGGGAGACGATCTGCAGTCTTCCAACGTTGGTATTCTGGATTTGCTGTGGGTGCAACTGTAGAGCCTTCTACTATTGGAAATACAGCAGGTGGTGGAGGCATTTCATCGAGGAGGTAGCTAACGAGATCCTGGCTTTCAGCTAGGGCGAGAACTTGTTCACGCCATAGAGAGTAGTTTTCTGGTTTGAATCGTAGTGTGACAAAGTTCCTGACACTGATAGATGCGGAAGACATGTTTGGATTCTCTGATACCAAGTAGAAAAGAAAGAATCAATTGGATTGAGAAATCTCACCGCACCAACAATGTGGGTGGCCAAGCATATTTAAAGAGTGAATTGTACAATTTCCAAGTAAAACAACCGAGAGTAGGCCGGCTGAAAATAGAAAAATACAAAAGAAAGAAGGTCCAGAACATTATGGATATTGCTTTTACGGAAAGTGTGAGATTGTCTTGAAAAATAGCACGCATGCAACTTTTTACTGAAGTTGTGGGTTCGTTGTCTTTATCTTTAGCATGCTACTTTTGACTTTTCAAAGCTCTTATCAGCTAGCACGTCTCCCTTCTTTGTTTCTTTTCTCTATTTTTCTCTCTCTCTCTTTCTCCCTCCCAGGATGGTTCCCGACCACAACAAACGGCCATAGGATGGCGACCTCCGACCACGCAAGCTGTCGACTCAGATCTCGACCACATCGGCCACCTAACGGTGGCCACACAGCAGTCGACCACGCACACAATGTGCACCTTTTCCCTCTCTCTTTCTCCCTCCCGGGATGTTCCCAACCACCACAGACAGCCAAAGGATGGTGACCGTCGACCACGCAAGCCATCGAGTCAAATCCACCACCCCAGCCACCTAGCCGCGACCATGTAGCGGTCGACCATGTGTATAATGTGCGAAATGTGTACCAACGTGCACGACGAGCTGTCGTGAGTTCCACGCCGATGGTACTACTTAGACCGTGGGCGACTTTTGCCCACCCTGAGGTGGTCCCCGACCACAATGGCCGTATAGATTGAGGGCATAGGGAGAGGGCAAGGGTGGCGGCCACAGGAGGAGGGGAAATGCTAGGGAGCTCGTTTTGGACTTCCTTTTTTTTCGCCCAATTGGGTTTTTTATTTGTTTTTTAGTTTTTTTTTTTTTTTTGGGACTTGGTGACTAAGAAAATATTGTTTAATAATATTGTGATTTTTTTTTCTGTTTTTATAAATATTTCAAAGTGTTAAAAAAATGATGTGAAAAAAAAAATTTAAAGATTTTTTGTTTTTTGTTTTCTCAATTTATGTCTCTTTATTTGGCATGTTATATAAATTGCTTTTAATCTTGATCTTTACTCAATCAAAGTTTGCCAAATTTCTCATCACTAATAGAAAAACAGAGCGGAGCTGTAAAGAAGTAAAAGATGATCAAGTTGATTGACCAAAATTTGGAGATCAACACACTAATATTGACACATTTTTAAAAATTATATTTATCATATAACACGTCAGAGTATGCTAACTTAGTTATATAGAGTATCTTATTAGACAAGAATGCTTATGGTTGTAAATAAATAAGACCACTCGATAAGCCGCTCATTTCAGTCAAATTCAAGTTTAGCTCAATTAGTAATTTGTTAAATCAGCCGTTTATGAACACAAAATTATAATCGATTATTAAATGATACAACTTGTAAAAAACTTGTCTAGACTCTCACAAGCTTGTATAAAATCCAATAAAAATCAAACCAATAAGGCTTGACCACTCATTCCTCTTTCAAATTTGAGTCATTTACACCCTTAATTAAAAGAAAAACACTATAATATAATATTATTTTTGTAATAATAAATTTTTTAATTTTTTTTTCATATTTTGTAATTACACTAACCATATGTACATATAAAATCATATTAATCGAATCACTATTCAAGACCGAAGATTCTATTTTATTATCAATCTAATCGGTATTTGCGTCTTTTTTTTACCCTTATCAATGAATAAATTAGTCCCCTTTACACACCCACGTTTTAGTGGCTAAGCTAAGGTTGAAATGGAATGTTCTAACCAATAAGAATAACATCTACACACGCACGTTTTAGTGCCCAACCCAAAACTTCTTATTCTAGAATAGCAAAAAGGATAATTACTAAAACCAAAGAGTTGGGTAAAAAGGGTTCCCACTTCCATGTACGAAATGGTAATCTCATTGACATTTGAGAAGACCATTAGGTCCCCAAAATTGATGGATTTGTTCGATTGGCACAAGGATTGAACTGGATTTTTCTTCTAGACAAATTTCTCAAGAGATACTAGAGCCGTAGTAGTTGGGGCTCGAATCATCAACTGTTGACCCATGCATGGTATCTAATTAAGGATCAGGAGAAGTGTCAATCGGCCCGAAGGCCCATTGGCTAAGTGACAACTATGATAGCATGAATGTTGCCACATTTCGAAACCAGATTGGCAAATACCATGGAAATCACATGGGTCAACAGTTGAGATTTAATCTCTGGAAATTAAATTTTAACATGTTAATCATTTCCATAGCAGATGAGATTGCTAATCCATATCCCTACTAGTGGTACTTATTCTTAATTTTCCATTCTAATTGGATTTGTTTGACAGCTTAAACATTCTCTTTCAGAAAACTCGCTGGTTTTGGACCCATTCCAGCTCGGTATATCCATCCCTGAGGATATCAAGATATTTGACTGCAAGAACATTGCTATCTACTTTTTATTTTGATCTGGACTAGAAAAATAAAAATAAAAACAAAAAAAAAATATCTGATATGATCATCTCCAATCTGTAATGCCAATAGGCTGAATTCTTAATAAATATTGCAAGGTAATCATTTGTTCATAAATGGAAAGTTCGAAACTAGTTATATTTTTCTAATCGCACATCTGCCGCCTCTACAAGGACATGGTTGACTAGAATATAATCTCCAAAAATATAAAATTTTACTCTGGCTCTTGGGTGAGTGGTGTCATGGACAGGCTTCACTTGTAAGAACAATAAGGAATGGTGAAGCAGACAATATGCATCGGTGTCTTTGACTCACTCATTCAAATGGGCGACACAGTTTCACGCTTAGCCCTCTTTCCAGAAAGTGAATGTTCACCTCGCATTTCGTCAGGGCTGTTGTTTTACAAACGGGGCACAAATTCTTCTGCAACAGCCATTGTTTTATACAGCCAGCATGAAAATTATGGCCGCATTCCAGAGTTCCAAGATCATCTCCCTCATTGTATTCCTCCTGCACATGAAAAAACAATAATTCAGAAAGAGAGGAAAACCGGTCATTTGGGCAAAGAGAAGAAAACAAGCAGCGCAAACCCGAGTCAGGTTCATCATTTACCTGACAGATACAGCATGGTTCTGCATCAAGCTGAGACCCCACTTCAATTGAAATTTGAACATTTCCGTTGTCTCAGACGATTTAAAATTGTTTCTTCATTCAATCCCGTGCTAACATTACCAATGCGCTCTTCCAGAGCCAATAACCATAATTCAAAATAAATGTTGTAGTACGAGAACAATGACTAATATAAACCGGTAAATAAAAGTATAGTTCAATTTATTGTATACTTTACCTCATAAGACATGTTGTCAACATCTAGTCGCATATCCCTATAACGATCATGAATATCAGCCACCCCCAAAAACACAGACTGATCAAGGATCATAACATCCTGATAAAAAGGTGGAGTCACATGTCAGAAAAGCATCCATTTGCCACCATCACTGGATCACAAATGAAATAAGAGTATATTCACGTAAGGCTGTTTAAGTCTGCACAAACATCCTGCAGGCTGCAACCAATTACAAACTTACCTGAAGTAACCGCACACGAGAACATTCAGAAAGCCAGACTGTTACTATTCACCAGAACAGTATGTCATAAAGTAGCAGTCAAGCTAAGAACTTTCTTTATGAGAAAAGTCTCCCTGTTTATAGGATGAATATTGTCAAAGATCTGCTTGCTTGAATGCAACAGGAATTATTTGTGAAATGCACATTTAGAAATCAACATAATGTAACTATAGGAAATCACAATTTTTTCTAGAGATGAAGTTATTCAATGGTTGAGTTTATTGATGTAAAGCATAGATTCACCTATTACCAAGAAGATGCAAGCAAAAATTGTGTTACTCAAAGTTAAGTTTACATCAAAACATAAGTGTTGCTTTTATATTGTTGAAATGTTTGAATATTCTTCCCTTAGATATTTTCGGGAGCTTTGATCTTTATTTATATGGATAATTACAAAGAGTTTGTTACAGTAACAGATCCTATCAAAACACTATCGATTGTTATCTTTATCCTTTTGGTTTGAATTTGCTGCAGAGTCTTTTGGGTCTTGAATTCCTAGATCTTTATCCATTGAGTTGCTGCATGTGGACTTGGTCTTTGATGGTTTTATAGTTGTCTCAATATCCCCCCGTAAACTCAACGGGAGTTCCTTGACGTTGAGATTGTCCCGTAATGAAGCAAACATGGCAGTAGGTAGTGCTTTTGTGAGCACATCAGCAGTCTGATCTTTGGAAGAAAGGAAACGAACAAGAAGGGTCTTATTGGCAACCAAGTCCCGAACAAAGTGGTAGTCTATTGAGATGTGTTTAGTGCGGGAATGAAATAGAGGATTGGTTGTAAGGTAGGTGGCGCCAATATTATCGCACCATAGAATTGGTGGTTGTGAAAGAGCAATTCCAAGTTTAGTCAGCAAGGATTGGAGCCATACAATTTCAGCAGTGGTGTTGGCGATGGCACGATACTCGGCTTCGGTACTGGATCGAGAGACTGTCTTTTGTTTTCTAGAGCTCCATGAAATAATGTTGGAACCAAAGAAAAGGCAATAACCTGTTGTTGATCGGTGGTCATCTGGACAACCCGCCCAGTCAGAATCTGAGAAAGCTTGAAGTGTAGTTGTGGAGGATCTGTGAAGAAATAAACCATGATGTATTGTTTGCCGAAGATACCTGAGAATTCGTTTTGCGGCAATCCAGTGGTCAGTGGTTGGTCGGTGCATGAATTGGCAAACTTTACTGATGGAGAAGGCGATGTCTGGTCTTGTAAAACTGAGGTATTGTAAAGAACCCACAACACTTCTGTAGAGTGTATGATCGTCAAATGGGGCACCTTGCTGAGAGAGTCTAAAAGATGAAGACATGGGAGAGGATATTCCTTTTGCATGAATCATATTGGTCTTACGAAGGAGATCAGTAATGTATCGCTGCTGAGAAAGGAAAATACCAGATTCAGTGAAGTGGGCCTCAATGCCCAAAAAATAATGTAGCGGGCCGAGATCCTTAAGGGCAAAAGCTTTTTGCAAGGCACTTATCAGCTGGGCTATAAGCTTTGAATCTGGGCCTGTGATTAAAATGTCATCCACATAAATAAGAATGTAAACTGATGATGGGCCTTGGTTATAAATAAATAAAGAAGTGTCTGACTTGGATCCTTTAAAGCCCAATTCTAACAACTTAGAGCTGAGACGGGAAAACCAGGCCCGTGGTGCTTGTTTAAGTCCATAGAGCGACTTCTTTAAATGACAAACATGATCTGGGAAAGAAGGATGTATAAAGCCTGGTGGTTGAGTCATAAAAACATCATCTTCAATGAGACTATGTAAAAATACATTTTTTACGTCAAGTTGGCGAACATGCCAATTGGAAGAGACAGCCAATGATAAAATAATTCTAATTGTAATAGGCTTAATAACTGGACTGAAAGTCTCACCAAAATCAACTCCTTCATGTTGATGATAGCCTTTTGCAACAAGGCGGGCCTTGTAGCGTTCAAGAGAACCATCGGCCCTTTTTTTTATCTTGAAGACCCATTTACAGCCCACGAGATTCATCTTGGGCCGTGGGAGGAACTAAAACCCAAGTGCCATTCTGAAGTAAAGAGGTGAACTCCTCATTCATGGCTTTCCGCCATTCCAAATGTTTTGAAGCCATTGTGTATGATGTAGGTTCAACGAGGTCTGGGCTGGTTATTTCAGTCAAATGAGCCCGCGGTGTATAAGCAAGAGTTCCATCAGCAAGTTGTTTGGGCTTTAAAATATGGTTCCGTGACCTTGTCTGCATGGGATGAGTTGGAGTTGGTGCTGCATGAGATGAGCAATTGCTATTGATGCAGGTGGAGAATCCGAAGCTAGTGGAGGCAGGGAATGATCTGTAGATACATCATTGACATTTGAGGATGGAGCTACTCAAGTGGAAGAGAGAATACGTACGGAGGGAGGCAAACTTGAACCTGCAGAAGGGTTAGAATGTGTAGAAGAAGTAGAGGAAGTAGAAAAAGGAAAAAGAGATTCATTGAAAACAACATTCCGTGAGATGTATAGGCGACCAGAATTCAAATCCAAGCATTTGTATCCTTTATGAGAGTCGCTATAACCAAGAAACACACAAGGAGTTGAGTGATAGTCAAGTTTATGGTGATTATATGGTCGAAGATGAGGCCAACAAGCACATCCAAACGTGCGGAAAAAGGAGTAATCTAGAGTTTTATGATAGAGGAGTTCCATAGGAGATTTATGGTTTGTAACAGGGGATGGTAATCTATTAATAAGATATACTGCAGTGCAAAAAGAAGCATCCCAAAATTGTTTTGGGACAGAAGAAGAGGCTAAGAGAGTGAGACCTGTTTCTACAATGTGCCTGTGTTTACACTCGATGGTGCCGTTCTGTTGATGAGTGTGAGGGCAACTGATACGATGACAAATTCCAAAAGAAGCAAGTAAAGAGTGTAGCTTACGGAACTCGCCACCCCAATCAGATTGGATAGATTTTATGGATCTACCAAGCTGTTTTTCAATATGTGTTTTAAACTGAAGAAAAATATTAGAAACGCATGATTTTGATGACATTGGAAGAGGTAGATTTTATTATTTATTTTATATCTTAACACTCCCCCTCACTTGTGGGCTAGACTTTCCCTCAATGAGTAGGCCCAACAAGTGAAATATTTAATTAAATGGAGTAGAGTGTAGAGTCAGAGTTCGAATTCAGGACCTCTGCTCTGATACCATGTTGAAATGTTTGAATATTTTTCCCTTAGATATTTTTGGGAGCTTTGATCTTTATTTATATGGAGAATTACAAAGAGTTTGTTATAGTAACAGATCCTATCAAAACACTATCGATTGTTATCTTTATCCTTTTGGTTTGAATTTGCTGCAGAGTCTTTTGGGTCTTAAATTCCTAGATCTTTATCCGTTGAGTTGCTGCATGTGGACTTGGTCTTTGATGGTTTTACAGCTATCTCAAAATATATAAACATACAGGCGCAAAAAGTAAAGTTTAAATAACTAACTAAACTAATCATATATCTGAACTAAAAATAGAAGTAAACTAAACTAAAAAGAATCAAGGCTATCTCTAATACCCCCTTCAAGCTGGAGCATGTATATTACTAATGCCCATCTTGGATACCAAGGAAGAGAATAAAGGAAAGCGTAATGGTTTAGTGAAACAATCGGCTAATTGATGATTAGAAGACACATGAAATGGCTTTACAACTCCTTCTTGAACCTTGTCACGAACAAAATGACAATTGATCTCTATGTGTTTCATACGTTCATGAAACATAGGGTTAGTGGCAATGTAAATGGCAGTTTTGTTATCACAAGAAAGAGCAGTAGCATGAGAATAAGAAACTTGCAAGTCATGAATCAAGGATAGCAACCACACAATCTCACATACTATGTTGGCCATGGCTCAATATTCTAATTCAGCTGAGGATTTAGAAAATGTGGATTGCTTCTTGGATTTCCATGAGATGAGAGATGAGTCAAGGAAACACAAAAACCTGTGATGGATCTTCGAGTATCTTGACAACTAGCTCAATCTGAGTCAGCAAATGTTGTCAAGTGAAGATTAGAACTAGCAAAGAAGAAAAGCCCCTGACTAGGTGAATCCTTAATATACTGCAAAACTCGTTGAGTAGCATGAAGGTGAGGCAGTCGAGGGGAGTCCATGAATTGACTTAAAGTGTAGACTGCAAAAGTGATATCTGGTCTTGTAATGGTAAGATAAAGCAGCCTACCCACCAATCTTCTATATGCTTGAGGGTCTACCACAAGGGGACCATCATCTTGAGAGAGTTTAAGGTGTTGCTCCATAGGGGTTTTAACAGGTTTTGAACCCAAGAAACTAGTATCTGTTAAGATCACCAAGAATAATTAAAACCTACCAAAGGACTGAGCAAATTGCAATGTCGAGTAAGTAGTACTAGTAGTGCACTTAGTACTACCCCCTGACTAAGGGATTCCAAACCCGCAGCCACGAGCGAAATCAGGTCCAAATGACCGCTAACCCCGGCACACGGGGCGTAATAATGTGTACGGGCTAAAGGAAAGTGATAAGAATAATTCTATGCTTGAAAGGTTTTAGTTTTATGAAGGAAAGTACAAGGTGGGAAGTTTTCTTTTCTTTGGAAAAATATTATAAGGCGGGGTTTTTCTTTTAAAAAAGATTTTCTTTCATCAAAATATTTTATGTACAGTATGTATATGAGTGAGAATGCATGAATGAAATGTATGTTCGTATATTTTTACAGTATGAAGTATGCTTACTAAATATTCAACTCATTTTGTTTTTATATGTGTCCCATCCCATAATGAAATGAGGATGAAGTATCAGGACATACATGGCCTAAGGAGAAGGTGACGAAAGCCTAGACCTTTTGTGCAATT
This sequence comes from Cyclocarya paliurus, assembly GCA_029856935.1. Lineage (NCBI taxonomy): Eukaryota > Viridiplantae > Streptophyta > Magnoliopsida > Fagales > Juglandaceae > Cyclocarya > Cyclocarya paliurus. The sequence goes on from CM056959.1 coordinate 18,065,593, forward strand.
TATGAAACCCATTTTTTGTAAAAGAACTTGTATTTTAGTTTAATGATTTTCTTTGAAAAAATCTCTCAAATTTATAAATGCAAGTTTTAAATTCTAACTGTCGAATCTTTTATATCCTAGGAAGGGAAGGAAAAGTTTTAAAAGGTTCAGTAATTTCGTCATATTTTCTAAAACTATTTTCTAAAATCTCACTACAAGGATGGGCGTTATGGTACCTATATAAAGGAAAAGTTTGCATAATACTTGAGATCAGTTTAATTCACTTTTGAATTAGAGAATATTGATTAATATTGAACTTATCATCTCATTTAATTTATTTCATAGAGTTGAGATATTTTTTTCTAATTGCCCATCGAATAAGATGCATGGTTTTATTTTTTCTTTTTTCTAGGTAACAGAGCGGGAGATTTGAATCTTGGTTCTCTAGTTGAGAAATCAAGACTAATGCCATATGAGCTATTGTTGAATTAGATGGTCTAATATAAAGAAAGATAGACTCCTCGATCTTTCAGTAGTCTCACATAAAATCCTTAGAAAATCAATCCACCTCCTTCGGTGGAAAAAGACCCAAATTCAGTTTTAAGCATGAGTCTCACATAAGATCCTTATTGTGTTGATCTCCAGAATTTTGGTCGAGCGACATGATCATCTTTTATTGCCTAACTCCCCTTTGTTTTTATATTAGTGATGAGAACGCTGATCACAAACTTTGCTTGAATAAAGAGGATCAAAAGTTATTGATATAGCATGCCAAATAAATAGACATAATTACTTGAGAAGGAAAAAAAAGGGCAAAAGGAATTCAAATTCAAAAGATATAAATAGACATAGACTCGTAATAAATTAATAACAATAATAAGAACAAATCAGCCGGCCCAATTACGTGAAATATTCTAAAGTTCGCTTTGCAAGAGCAATTATATTATAAGCTTTGAGGACTCAAGGAATTAACAACTCTGAGGCCAACCTGTCTAAAGTCAATGAGTTGATCAATCCAGATACTAATCAGTGGAGAGTTGACCTGGTTTCGAACCTATTTACAGTTGACGGGGCTGAAAAGATCTTACAAATACCTATAAGCTGCACCAATAAGCCAGACAAGATGATATGGAAGGGGACAGCAACTGGTCTTTTTAATGTGAAGAGTGCCTACCACTTACAGAGAGAGTTTAAGTTATTAGCCAAGGGGCAACCTTCTGTCTCTAATGAAAGAAGAAAACTCTGGTCTGTTCTCTGGAAGTTAAAGATCCCACCAGCAGATAGAGTTTTTGTGTGGAGGGCATGCTTAGAACTACAAGTAGTGATTGGACAAATAAGTACTACAAGTGCCTGATCAAGCTTTCTAAAACAATAATATCCATCGCCAAAGTCGGATCATGATCATCATGAGAGATTCATGTCAAGAATGATTATATTACATGATCATAAAAAATAACACTTACCGAACTAATGGTAACCTAACCTTCCTAGCAATTTTTATACTTGTAAGTTAAGAAGGCCATTACGGCCTGGAATGACGTAGCCAGTACGAGCAAAATCCCACCCGCTGCCGACAGAAGCAACCACGGCTTGTCAAAATACTCCCGCTTGAAGCTCGCCCACTTCCACTCCCACCTATTCTGATAATGCTTATCCACATCCTCGAACAATTTCCTCAAATAGAAGCCTTTATCAGCATTGAGTACCAAATCCTTGCCCGCCCAGTTAATGAACTGCGCAACGTCGGAGTCGTTGGCAAGGTAATTGTCAATGACATTGCGCTCGCGAAGGTACTCGACGTCCTCCTTGGTGTTCATCAGGCAGTCCAAAAAAGTAGCGTAAGCCGTGAAGTACTTGCTGCTTCTCTGGTGGCACTGTTCGAATGCCACACAGTTCAGCAACAGACATCTCATAAAGTCGTCGATGGCTATGTTTGGCATCTCAATCACACCTCTCTTGAATTTCACTTCTAGGAAGCTGCTCGCCTTTCCCCGACTGACCTTAATCCCTGCTAGCCGGAGCTTCGAGATGCAGTGAATGAATGGAGCATCTAGTAAGAATCCTGCTTGTCCCTTTCGGATATTGGATGCAGGTATTAAACTACTCCGAACCAAGTCCAGCAAATGCAGGACCCCCGTATCCCATTCATCCAAGTTACGAAAGAAACCGTAAATAATAGCAAAACCGGATTTTTTCATTCCGTTCTTAAAGAATCCCAAAGCAGCCAACATCAGCCGGGATCTACCTTTCCTTTCGACATAATTATCATGGGTAAGCGCATATATCTCTTCCAGAACGAAAAAAGGGATCTGATTCTCAAGAAGGAGAAAGTCCCTGTAGAAATACGGTACCATCCAAGCCAAGGCTCCAAGATCAGATTCGCTGGAGTCGTCTTCTTCCTCCATGAATTCAAGCATTTCAATGATTTCTATTATAAAACAAGCATCAACAACCATCATTTCGAGAAATACAATACCGTCGACATCGAACTCTTCAGAATAACACTTTCTGATCTGCTCTTCAAGTTGGCCTATTCTTTGCAACCAGCGCTTATACATATCAATTTGCTTGTCTTTATCTAATATTTTCTTGGCCAGCAACGAGCCGAAGCACTTCCTCTTGCAATCTTCGGCCATCTGGAACTTTTCTTTACGTTGTTTGTAGTAGTAGGGCCCGATGGAGACCATGTTGGGCTCGTATAACGAGTCGCCATTGATTTCCTTAAGCCTCGGGAGGACTCTGTAGATGCAGCTAGTGTTTCTACGGTGGGCTTCGTCTCTTAACTTTTGGGCTTCTTCCGAATATTTCGTTACCTGCTCTTCGATGATGTCGAGTTCCTTCTTGGTGAACTCCCTTATCGGGTTCTGGTCATTGGCGCGACTGGTTTCTCCTGTCTCAGCAATTCTAATTTCCATTGTGGATGTTGGCGTTCTCAAAACTGATCTGGATGCCGATGTTCACTGCTGTGTGGAGGCTCTTCACTTCACTGATGACTGCGACGCGCAATCTGTACTGGGTGTATTGAAGAGGTCAGATAAATAAGATGAATGCAATCTCATATCAAAACAGATCTATCTGGATTTTGGGGGCAGAAATTCTGTATGGAGCACATCCTCTGTTAAGCAAAAGTACTAATTTCTGCTGAAAACAAACCCACGGTCCCAAATTATTTCACCAGCTCATCTAAGTTTACGAATAGTAATAATCTGTACGAGTTTATTAAAAGATCTACTCTATTTCTAGTAGCACACACCTTTTTACAAAGGATCTTACAAATTTTTGGCTTAAATTATTACTCTACTGTTACAATATGCTACTATAGTCCTTTATTACCGATAGATAATTTGGAGGCATCCAATAGGGCTGGACAGAAACCGACGCCACCGGCCGCCACTGACGCGAACCGACCGGCCGCATCAGGAACCGGCCGGAACCGGTGGAGAACCGGTCGGCGTGCGGTGGAAATTTCAAGAAACCGACGTTTAGCGGTTCGGTCTCGGTTTGAAGGTGGACCGGACTGCTGAACCGACCGATATAATAAAATCATTTTTTTTTTAATATACCCTTGTCAAAACGACGCCGTTCCACTTAAACTTAAGTAGAACGGCATCGTTTTAGCTAATAAGTATTACAACAGATATAGAAACGATGCCGTTTGGCATTAAACCAAACGGCGTCGTTTTAATAAGGACGTAGGAAAAAAAAAAGTTTGAAACGACGCCGTTCAACTTAAAGTTGAACGGTGTCGTTTCGATATTAGTCTTCTTCTTCCCCATCCTCTCTTATTCCCTAATCCAATTTCACTCTGCAACTCTCTCTCTCTCCTCTGTAACTCTCTCTCTCTCTCCTGTGCAACTCTGTCTCTCTCAATCTCTCTCAATAGATAACGCCGACTAGAAAACCGACGCCGACCGAGAACCGCTTCAATCAGTTTTCTCCTCCCTATAGACCAATTACCGTCGGTGGCTTCCCCATTTTTTCAGACGTCGGTCGGCGTCGGTTTTGCCCACAAAAAAAACCCCGCCGACGACGTCGGTTTTCACCCCTAGCATCCAAAAGACATGATCCACATTCCCACCTTTTAAGGATTCCCTAATTGCTCTTTTTAGTATTTATTTTATTAAAAATATAGTTATTGTTTGAACTTTGCTTTATTAAGCATATTTATCGTAGAATTGAAAAATTACTTTCGGAGTATGCATAATGTACATACGCGCTTCTACTATTAGAGATTTGACCATGACGAGCATCTTTACAATCCATCAACCCAATTTGAAAACCCCATGCTTCAATAATGGTAATTTTGGCCATTCTGAAGCAAAAAGTGTACCTCAATTCTAAGGTGGATTGATTTGTATGAGACAGCTGGGAAGACGAGAGGATCGTTTTTCCCGGGACCCATTCATTGTCTTGTGCGTTGTCAGATTTGTTGCCTTTGAAAAATACAAAAACTAGACATGGAAGCTTTTTGTGAATAAAAGCAAAATTATAATTCCTTTCGTCACGAGGACTTTAAAATTTTACTACTTATCATTTTCATATTTTATTTTATTTTTTTTTTTTAAATATATTGATTTTTTTTACAGATTATTTATATATTACATATTTAGTAAGAGAAAAAAATAAAAATAAAAATAGAAAATAGAAAATATAATGTGTAATATATAAAAATGATAAATAGAATTTTTCTAAAACCATAAACGAGTTGCGTTTGAAGAAGAAATAACTGATTAAGTAATTTTGTTCATTTAATTTTATCAAGTTAAATTTTATATTCATGTACAACTCGTTCACGATTCGAGAGAGTTCGGCCTTATTCATGAGTTTCATTTTGATAAAATTGATTTATTTTATAAATTTTTATATAAATTTTGACAAACAGACAAGGACATGACTGACTAGTATACAATCTTCAAAAGTTTGAAAATTTTACTCTAGCTCTTAGGTGAGCGGTGTCATGGACAAGCTTCACATGTAAGTACTAAAAGAAATACATTGGAATTTCTTAAAGAAAAATACTATTTTATGTATTTATTTCATTTTATTTTACTTAATAATTAAGTAAGTGACTATTAGTATATTGATATTTTTTTTTATATTTTTTAAAAATATTTTAAAATGATTAAACAATATGAATAAAAAAATTAAAAACAAAATTTTAGCCTAGAGGTCAAAATGAACAGTGCTACTCAAACGGCATTGCTCTTCCACAAAAAGATTCCACACATCAATGTGGCTAGCACGTCTACCTTTTCTTTTTCTTTTTTTTTTTCTCTCTGTCTCTTTCTCCTACCTCTCCCTTCCTCCCTCTTTCCCTCTCTCTTTCTGTCTCTTGGAATGGTTCCCGACCATCACAAATGGCCAAAGGTTAGTGATTGTTGACCACGCAAGCTGTTGGCTTAGATTCCAATCACACTTGCCACCTAACGGTCGACCACGCACACAATGTGTGCCCTTTCCCTCTCTCTTTCTCCCTCCCAAGATGGTTCCCGACCATCACAGACAGTCAAAGGACGGTGACCATCGACCATGCAAGCCATTGGCTCAAATCTACCACCTCGGCCACCTAATGGCGGCCATGCAGCAATCGACCATGCATATAATGTGTGAAATGTGTACCAACGTGTACTACAAACTACCATGAGTTCCACGCCGATAGTACTGCTTGGACTGCCGGCGTCTTTTGCCCATTCTGAAGTGGTCTCCGACTACAATGGCCAGCATTGAGAGAGGGCATAAGGAGAGGGCAAGGCTGGCAACCACGGAGGAGGAGGAGAAAGAAAGAGAAAAAAAGGGAGGAGACGAGCAATGTGTCACATCAGTATGTAGAATCCCTTAGATTCTTTTATGTCTATAGTGTTTTTTTTTTTTTTAATTAAGGGTGTAAATGAGTTGAATTTGAAAGAGGAATGTGTGGTCAAGACTTATTGGTTTGATTTTTATTAGAGTTTATACAAGCTTGTAAGAGTCTAGACAAGTTTTTTATAAGTTGTATCATTTAATAATCGATTATAATTTTATGTTCATAAATGGCTGATTTAACAAATTACCAATTGAGCTAAACTTGAATTTGATTGAATTGAGGGGCTTATCGAGTGGTCTTATTTATTTACAACCATAAGCATTCTTGTCTAATAAGATATTCTATATAACTAAGTTAGCATACTCTGACGTGTTATATGATAAATATAATTTTTAAAAATGTTTTAATATTAGTGTGTTGATCTCCAAATTTTGGTCAATCAACTTGATCATCTTTTACTTCTTTACAGCTCCTCTCTGTGAGAAATTTGGCAAACTTTGATTGAGTAAAAGGATTAAAAGCAATTTATATAAGATGCCAAATAACGAGACATAAAATAAAAATAAAAAAATAAAAAAAAAATAAAAAAAACATGCTTTCTGAAGACATAAATTGCAGTCCTGGTTGCACAAACGTTGTGTACCGATGGGAATGCAGACAAGTGCGTACGTCTCCCTTTTCAGTGCAGCAGAGAACGTGGCTTCTTTTCATTGCAGCAGCAGATGATAGGCAGCGATGGAGCTTCTGTGTGTTTTAATTGCTTTATCCCAACTCCCAAGACTCTATCGAGTTCCCGCCAACTTTACATTTCTACATATTTTTTTTAGATCACTCTCAATAATTTATGTATCTTATCTTTTAAAATTTATTACTAAAATTTATTTTTTCTATTTTACATACTGATTTTTACAATATATCATACATCAGCTTATTTCTTTTTTCTTTATATCATTTAAATATTTTTTTTTTAATATTTTTTATTTATTTCAAATGAAATTCATAACACCAAACAACTATCAAATGAGAGATAAAGTAATTTAAAATATTTTAAAGGATGAATATTATTCTCTACATATAGAGAATTATTATTGCAAAATGTAAAATAAAGAAGAAGATACAAAACTCATTGGAAGCTACTTTTGACCAATTTTCTTTATATTATATAAAAAATTATATTTTATATGAGTCATTGAGAGTGCTCTTAGAATCTACATGCTGCTTTTTCTGAGACGGATGGTACTACGCCTGCCGTTAGGTGTAAATGTTTTTTTTTTTTTGGTCATTTTTTGTATGTATTTTTTTTATATTTTTAAATATTTAAAAAAATATATTATTAAAAAATACTTTATAATTATTAAGTAAAAATAAGAATTAAAAAATAAAATAAAAAATTTCAACAGTAACATTGAACTGCATGTAGAAATAGGGGTGAGCATCGGTCGTCCGGACCGAGAAAATTGGACCGGACCGGTCATTTTGGACTGAACCGGACCGGACCGGTCCAATTTTTTTTTGGACCGAATTCATTCGGTCCAATCCACGGTCCGGATGTTTTTCGAACCGGACCGGACCGAATATATTTATATATTTTTTTTATATTTTTTTATATATAATTATACTATATTATAATTAAGTATAGACTATTAATACTATTATATATTTATATAATTATACTAATGGTTATATTAGTTGTTATATTAATTTAGTTATACTATATTATAGTGATTTATTATAAGTTATAAATTTATAAGAAATTATAACTATATTATATATTAGTATAAGTTATAATGATTTAATATAGTTATAAGTATAGACTATAGACTATAGTTATACTTATACAATTATACTTATACTAAATTACTAATATTACTAATATATAGTTATAACCTATAGCCTATACTATATTACTAATAGTCTAATACTTTATACTAATACTATTATATAGTTATACTAATAGTTATATTAGTTTAGTTATATTATATTATAGTGATTTATTATAACTATATTATATATTAGTATAAGTTATAATGATTTAGTATAGTTATAACTATTAACTATAGATTATACTTATACTTATACAATTATACTTATACTAATATTAGTAATATATAGCTGTAGCCTATACTATATTACTAATAGTCTAATACTTTATACTAATACTATTATATAGTTATACTAATAGTTATATTAGTTTAGTTATACCATATTATAGTGATTTATTATAACTATATTATATATTAGTATAAGTTATAATGATTTAGTATAGTTATAATTATGAACTATAGATTATAGTTATAGTTATACAATTATACTTATACTAATATTACTAATATATAGCTATCGCCTATACTATATTACTAATAGTCTAATACTTTATACTAATATTATTATATAGTTATACTATAATTGTCATTATAGTATTAGAATCATAAATTATACTATACTTATACTTATACTAATATTACTAATATATAGCTACATTATATTACTAATAGTCTAATACTTTATACTAATACTATTATATAATTATAATTTATACTAATCATGATTCATAATAACTAATCACTATAAGTCTATCACTATATATATTTAGTATCAATGTATTAATATATTTTTTAATGTATTACTAATATTATTAAATATTAAGCATTATAGTATAAATTATAATATATGTATAATTTATAAATTTATAATAGTATGTATAATTAAATATTTTATTCTTATTTATAATAATATGTTAAGTATGTATCTTTCTTAATTATGGATATAATATGTATGGATAATTAAATTATTTATGCTTATTGCTTCATATACAAAATGTTAAAAGTTGTATATAGCTCATTATGCATTAACATACTTTAAGTTAGTAATAAAGTAATAATTAACATCATCAATAATGTAATTTTTATCTAATTTATTATCATTGACCATATAAAATATTTTTTTATTGAGTTTGTTACATAATCCACATTAATAAGTCATTTAGTTTAATTTAGTATTGTAAATAATTTTTTTTATTAATTGATTTAAAAAAAAAAGACCGGACCGAATGGACCGAACCGGACCGGATCGGACCGAAAGTTACCGGTCTGGTTTGGTTCCCTTGGGTGTTCGGTCCGGTCCGATCTAATTGATGGATCAAAAATCTTCTATCCATCGCTGGACCGGACCGGACCGGACCGTGTGCTGTGCAGCCCTATGTAGAAATGACAAACAAAGAAGGGATTATTTTCTTTTGGTGGTAGGCCATCTCATAATGCTGATGAGTTGGTCCGGCCACTGACATGGTATGCCCTCGAATAATTGATTAGATTTGAGAAAAGACAAAAAAACAAGGGATTATTTCCTCCCCCTCAGTGACTATTGAAAGAGAGTGTTCGAGAATCGAGATATTGACTGCGTTCACTCAATCGACATAAATGGATATATATATATATATATATATATATATATATATATATATTTAATAAAATTCAAAGTAAGAAAAAATAGATAAAATAAAACAATGAGAGGAGAGTAGAATAAAAAGAGACAGGCGACAAATAAGGAATAATCTCCTTGAATTTATCATGTCCACAATTTCTTTGAATCATGTTTGATTTGTCGTGCAAATATTAAAACAAGAACTAAGTTAGACACTGACTTGATAAAATCCTGAATCTCATAAATAAGTTAGAAAAAAAAAATATCCGACCAAGCTAAAGTCATCTTCCTATAGTTAAAGAATTGCTAAAAAAATCAAATACATTTATCCTACAATCTATTTTTTTAAGAAACTATGCTAAAAGAAACAATATTAATTCAAGAGTAATTTTTTTTATTTGTCTCTTAAAATGAAGTTTGGTCCTATTGAGTTGGTTTTGTGTTTCTATTCTCGAGTTTGATAATTGGCTTAGGCATATCCAAATTTCTACCTTCACTATATATAATGATATATAGATTTTGCGGACAATTTGAAAAGTCGAAAAGAAAAACTAAATGATAATTTCATATAAAAAAATAATACATGCTAAACACCCCATCAAACCAAAGTCGACTGATAATATCATATCGCTAAAAGTAGCGATTGATGATCAAACTTTCTAAAACCATTATAACCTAATTAATTACCTAATTGGTAGCTAGGCTAGTAATTTTTATACTTGTAAGTTAAGATGGCCATTACGGCCTGGATTAACGTTGCCACTACTAGCAAAATGCCACCCACTGCCGACAGAAGCAACCACGGCTTGTCAAAATACTCCCGCTCGAAGCTCGCCCACTTCCACTTCCACCTATTCCGATAATGCTTCTCCACATCCTCGAACAATTCTCCCAAATAGAAGCCGTCATAAGCATTGAGTACCAAATCCTTGCCCGCACGGTTAAAGAAGCCCGCAAGCTCGGAGTCGTCGTCGGTAAGGTAGTTGTCAATGACATTGCGCTCGCGAAGGTACTCGACGTCCTCCTTGGTGTTCACAAGGCAGTCCAAAAAAGTAGCGTAAACTGTGAAGTACTTCTCTCTAATTCTCTTGTGGCACTGCTCGAATGCCACACAGTTCAGCAACACACATCTCATCAAGTCGTCGATGGCTATGTTGGGCATCTCAATCACACCTCTCTTGAATTTCACTTCTAGGAGGCTGAGCGCCTTGCCCTGACTGACCTTAATCCCCGCTAGCCGGAGCTTCGAGATGCAGTGAATGAATGTAGTATCGAAAAGGAATCTTTCTTCCTGTCTGATATTATTGGATGGTATTAAACGACTCCGAACCAAGTCCAGCAAATGCAAGACCGGGACCCTTTCCATTTGATGGGAGTTCGGCCATCTGGTTTTAATGAAACGGAAAATTAAATCGGATCTTTTCATTCCGTTCACAAAGAATCTACAAGCAGCAAGCACCAGCTTGGATCTACTTTCCTCGACAGAAATATTATGGGTCAGCGCATATATCTCTTCCAGAACGAAAAAAGGGATCTGATTCTCAAGCAGGAGAAAGTCCCCGTAGAAATACGGTACCATCCACGCCAAGGCTTCAAGAGATTCGCTGGAGTCGACTCGTCTTAGATATCCAAACTTTTCAATGATTTCTATTATAAAACAAGCATCAACAACCATCATTTCGAGAAAGAAAATACCGGAGACGTCGAACTCTTCAGAATAACACTTTCTGATGTCCACTTCACGTTCGCTTATTTTTTGCAAGCAGGGCTGATAGATATCAGTTGGCCCGTCTGGATCTCTGTCCTTGACCAGCAAGGAGCCAAAGCACTTCCTCTTGCAATCTTCGGCCATCTTGAACCTTTCATTACGGAGGTTGTAGTAGTAGGGCCCGATGGAGATCATGTTGGGCTCGTATAACGAGTTACCATTGATTTTCTTAAGCCTTGGGAGGACTCTGTAGATGCAGCTAGTGCTTCTACGGTCGGCTTCTTCTTTTAACTTTTTGGCTTCTTCCGAATATTTCGTTCCTTGCTCGTCGATGAAGTCGAGTTCCTGCTGGGTGAACACCCGTATCGGCTTCTGATCATATTCGCCTTCCACAGAAATGCTAGTTTCGATCGTGGATGTTGCCATTGTTGAAACTCTGGATGCCGATGTTCACTGCGGTGTGGAGACTCTTCACTTCAGTGAGGTGCGGCGATCTGTACTGGGTGGGTAATGTTACCTCCTAACCTGTCGTTTAAAATGACAACTTGTTTGTAATCTGAAAAAATTATTAAAAACTAAAAGAAACCTGAAGTACTTAAAATGTGAGTTTTGAAAATGTTTGGGGGGCGATTATCTGATATTTTAAAAAACGCTTTGTTTGGCTACGCAGTTTAGGTTAAATGAATTGAGTTGTTTTGTTGGAAATTAAAAAAATTATTATTATAAAATTATTTTTATTATGAGATTTGAAAAAATTAAATTATTTATTTTATTTTATATGAAAATTTAAAAAAATTATAATTATTATATAAAATGAGATTAGATGAAATAGTTTGAGGTTAAGTAACCAGCCTAAATCATGTTTCGAATTTTTTTTTGGAGGGAAACCATTTACCAAATTAAGCATGGTTTTGAAAATTTTGGGGGAATCATGCCTCCCAAGAATCAACGTTGGTCCGTCCCTGCCTTCAAGATAACTGCTTGTATATTTCAAGACAACTAGCCGACAGGTCCCTTTTGGAGGGTCAATTGTTTCATCACATTAGTATACTGTTTTAAATTTTTAGTGCCTAATTAGTCGAGCAGATAATATGATAACTTAAAAGTCCACATAACAAGCTGACTTTGAATACTTCATAATTGCTTTCTTCTTTCACTAATTAGAAGCTGCCTTGTGAAGTGGTGGAATTTCTCAACTTGTAATTCACCCACCCCAACTTTTGAAACAAGTAGTAGGATTAAGGTTAAAGAGAGTATTAGAGATAAAAATGTACAGGACAAGTAAGCAATAGTTGAGAGTTTAATTCACTTTCTAATAAGAGAATATTAGTTTAACTTAATTAGCTCCCTTTTTTCCAATATATTTGATTTATTTGACTGATCAAATTAATTAGATGATTTTTTTCTTTTTTCTAGGTAACAAGGTGGGAGATTTGAACCTTAGTTCTCCAGTTGAGAAACCATAGTTAACACCATCCGAGTCATGGGCTATTGGTGAAGGAAAATGGTAGGGATCCCATGACTCATGCTCCCTCTCACTTTTTTATTTATTTATTTTACTTAGTAATTAAGAAAATGTTGTTTAATAATATTTTAAATTTTTTTCATTTTAAAAAAAAAAATTAAAAGTGTTAAAAAAATGATGTGAAAAAAAAAGTTCTAAATATTTTTTGTTTTTTTTTTCACATCATTTTTTTAACACTTTTAAATATTTTTACAAAAAGAAAAAATTCACAATGTTATTTAACAACATTTTCTTAATCACTAAGTAAAAAAAATAAATAAAAAAAATGGGAGCAGGAGCATGAGCGGGATCACCCAGCGGGATCCCTAGCATTACCCATTGGCGAATTAGATGGTCTAATATATAGAAGGGTTTTGCTACATATCATCTCATACCACACACCACACATGTTTTAATTTTTTTTTTTTTTATTCCTGATAAACTAATTGAGTTCTCATCATCTCTATACCACATACTTGATAAGGAAAAAAAAATAAAAAGATAAAAAATAAAAGGAAGCCGTATGAGTAGAATTTTTTAGAAAGATAGATAGAACATGAATGATAAATGTGTAGAGGATTTATCAACAAAACAGCCAACAAGAGAAGTCAGAAGACCCTTTTCAGTTTTCATTTCTATTCATTTTCTTAGTAGGTATCCGTTGAATATTATGGCCATTTTAACCTTTTGCATTTTTCAAGACAACCAATATGACTAGTACTCTCTAGACCATGATAAACGATCGTCGGGTCCCTGGGAAAGATGACATTAATGTTCCCTTCTCCTCTTTTCAGCTGTCTCAAATAAGATCCTTACAAAATCATTATTCTAATTAAGGAGTTGAACAAGTCGAGGTCGAAAGAGGAGTGGGTGGTTAAACGTTATTCGTTTAAGTTTTATTCTAACACGTGTTAAATTTGAACTTTTTATCGAATTAAATTTTATGTTTATGACACTACAACAAATTTTTATTTTTGGGAAGAAATTCATTCCAAAATATACTTTTTAAAGACAAAATTCAAATTTCGTTACAAAAAATTGATGAATGTCGTTATCCATTTGAACGTAAAATTTTATGTTCAAACGAAATATATTGAGATGAAAATATTTGTCTCTTATAGAAATTCCATTTGAACAGCTACCTAACCGTTCGATCTTAAATTTAATAAACCTTCAAACAATTATTTGGAATCGTCGAACGTTAAATTGGCAAGTTAAGTTATAAAATTGAGCAAAAATTTGAGTATTCGTTCGAACAGTGTATTTAGATGTTTGAACACGAAGGAGTTACCGTTCAAACATCTAAAGTTAACGTTCGAACGACCATTAAATGGCTCGAACGGAAATTATGGTGGTTAGATGAATAAATGTTTTGCAGGAGTAGAAAATATGTTCGAAAGCTTCTACAGTACGTTCGAACAGTGGCAAAAGTTTTACAAATTTTAATTGCAAAAAAATACCTTATTAATTAGTTATAGGTAAATATTTAGTTTATATAAAAAAATTATTGCATTTAAATAATATAAATACATAAAGCAACTCAATAACTAATTTAGAAAATGAAAAGACGATTCATATTTAAATTAATTATACAAAACACAAATAGCTAGTGTCCATACAGAAAACGAAAAACATGTAAATAAAATATATACACTATTGGCCCGAATCTTGTAGCACCGTCTCGACTCCACCAAGGCATGTCTCCATATCTATCAACCGAGACATGATCTTTGACTTAGTCTCTACGAGGGTGATCCAGACTTCCGTACGCACTGCATCAATCATTTCCGTTGTCTGTGCGCGGATCTCTGCATGCACGATATCCGCAATCTCCTCATGAATAGCAGCGTGTGATGCGCCTTGTGTAGATGCCTCACCCAATATGCCATGATCTCTCAGGTGTGCATCTCCCTGAGTATTGACTGCCTCTGTAATGGGTGCACGAATACAAAATCTCAAGTGTCCCATGCTGCATGACAAGGTCGAGGAGTTTATCGATCCAATCGGCTCCCGAACATGCTCATACGCATCTGGCTTAACCCTTGTCGCTAAAAGAAATTGCTTGAGAAAGACCCTAAATGGCAATATATTTGTCGGAATATAGGTGGCCTCGGATCAAATCCTAGCGAAGATATACCTCGCTAGGTCAATAGGCACCTAACGAGCAACCGACATCATAAACCGTGCCCAATCCATGCTAACCTCAATCTTGTGCAGCCTCGGATCAATGTTGTTGGCTATTATTATGTTCATGATCTTGAAAAAACTGGATAAGTCAACCTGTTTGATGCTCTTGGTCACATTATAGGGAGGAGCATCTAGACCCACAACCAACTGAAAAACCTCATGATCAGTGAGGCCATCGAACTCATATACTACATCAATGTCCTCGTCCTCAGCAGTCTCTCCATCACCTACAGGTGTAGACTCCCTTAGCACCACGCTTGGATATGCAATGGGCAGTCAAGGGATATGAAGAAAATCGACGAGTGCATCCACTGAAAATCTAACTGATTTGCCCCGAAAGGAGAAGGTGTATGTGTCATCATCTTGGCCGGCACCACCAAGTACTCTATAGAACTCAAATACAATCTTGATGTGGGCAATGATCATGTCCCTCCCTTCCTTCTGGACAATGATCAGTGTCCAACCACGATTGAGGAAGACAGATGCCAGAGAATGACCCTACCATAGAAGGTCCTTAAAGTCTTTGATCTTCACCTGACGCTCCAACAAAACAATGCTCTCTCGGACTTCTTCACTGGAAGGTTGCCCTGACCTACCCCGCTTCCTTCCCCGAGAAGCCATTGTAATGGTGCAGAAATTTTAGAAATAAAATTAAGAACAATGATTATAAAATATAATAAATGAAATTTAGCTAAAATCATTATATCTGACTAAAACACTATATATTACATTATCTATTTTTATTTATGGCAAAAATTAAAATATGTTGTGTAATACCCGGGCCCAAGGCCCAAGCCCGTAACACAGGCCCAGGCCCACGAAGGCTCTAACCATGGAGACCCCAAACAACATGGTTTAGGTAAGTCCCCTCTCCCTTTTTCAATTTTCTTCTTCTCGATACCTCCTCCCCAAGCCCAGATTCTTCTTTCCCAATCATCCCCCATCCCAACTTCTTCAACTTGATAACTCCTCCACACCGTTTCCATTTTTCCACACCTCTGCAAGTAATTTTCCTTCCTCACATCAAAATCTCTCTAAGTGCAGATCCCACACTCTCTCTCTCCCTCTCCTATAGATTTATGTGATTGTGGGTGATTTCGGTTGTGTGGTAGTTTGTGGGCTTTCAAAATTTGTCTTGCCGTCGAGTCTCCTCATTGGAATAGTGTCGAATGGTGGTAAGCCCTTCTCTCACTCACTCTTTACCCTCACTCTCACACGCACCCACTTCGATTTTCACTGACAAACTCCTTCACATATAGCTCCTCCCTTTTGTGTCATGCCATTGCAGTGGGTTGCATTGTCATAGGTTGAATCTCCTTACACCTGTAAGCCACTTTTTCTCCCTTTAAGTTTCGACTCTCTCTCTCTCTCTCTCTCTCTCTCTGGTTCATGTAATACCCGGGCCAAGCCCAGACATAGGCCCAGGCCCAGGCCCACGAGGAGCCCAGCATTGGAGGCCATAGAGCGCCGTTCGGTAAGCCTTCTCCCTTTCAGTTTCTGCTTCCTCCACTCACCCCAACTCTTTCTCCCCCACTCCCAAATTTTCCTCCCCCATTTTTCTCTTCCCAATCCCACTATCATGTCTTGATAGTTTCTTCCCCTTTTGTTTGTTTTCTACTCACATCTACATTTTTTTCTCTCAACAGACTCTCCCTCTCTCGTTCTCTCGCCTCTTGCAAAGTTCTACAATTTTAGGTGGGCTTCCTAGTTTGGTGTCGCCGAGTCCCTTGCTGAATGTGGGTAAACTCTCCTCTCACTCACTCTCTGTTTTCACGCACACACTCAAAGTCTCTTCACATAAGGAATTTGTTGTGATTTAGAGTACCGCGGTTCGTGGGTCTCACCAAATCTCAATGTCGTCATCAACCTCTCACCGAACTCTTGTGGATGACGGTAACACTCTCACCCACTCTTTGTTTTCACTCACACACATACACTCCAATGCCTGCTCACTCTCTGTTCTCACTCTCACACACCCACACATGTCGATTCACACTCACTGATCTTAGTTTTGCACAAACCCCTCACAACCATGGCCTTTACAAATCTCCCTCACCCATTCTTAGTGTTGTTTGAATACTAATCCCAGGGTAGTGATCTAGTCCTAGACAACGTTATATCACTCACAAAACCAGTAGATCATCACTTCGATATTGTGAAAGGTAATCACGAACGCTAGTTTTGAAGCCATGGCTTATGTTAGAAATTCTCTCATCTATGCCAATTGGAATATTTGTGTGGTTATTGTATTCATGAACGAATTAATGAATTATATGAACCTTGGTGATGTTGGGTGGTTTGGAATTGTTGTGGCTGGTTGGGATTGATGTGATGGAGTGAACAGAGTTTTTGTGGGACGTGGTGCTTGGCTGGAAGAGTTGTTATGCATGTTGTGTGGGTTGGTATGAGCGACTAGTTGGGTTGTGTTTTGTTATTGGAATGTAGTTGTTTTGTTGGCCATGAGAATGACGAATTAATTACTAAATATTGGCTTGCATTAATATATTGTAGAGTCGGGTAGTTGTTGAATGAATTAGCAGTGGCCGTTTGTGTTGTTTGTGACATGTCAATTTGTTTGGTTTTGAAGTGCTTGATAAGTCAATTTGTGAAATGTTAAATTGATCGATATTTCAGGAGTAAGTGTTGACTTGTTGAATGTTGGATGTGGCGAGTGTTGGACTGATTGGGTGTAAGTGTCAGAAGTTGTGTAAAGGTTTGGGGTTGAATTAAGTTGCTGTACAGGTTGCTTTATGACTGATTTTGGGTTGGTCTTGTTGGGCTGGTTATAAACTTAACTGCTGATAGGCTTATCTTGTTTTTTTTCTTAAAGATTGTTAATTTTGGTTAATTAAGTTTATGTACCAATGTGGTCATTAACTTGTGTACAAATTCTTAATTTTGGTTATTGTGACACGGCTAGGTTACGATTCTAGAATGTAGAAGGACATTACAGGAGTCAGGTAAGTGGGGTTCCTAAGCTAGACTATGCATAAAACAAAAATGAATTAAGATTGATTTATAAAAAAGTGCATGACATGTTTTGAAAAGAAAATGCGAAAACAACCTTAGTCATGTATTCTGCATTACTCATGAAATCTGTATGGAAGAGAAAAAAATATTTTCTAACATGACTAGGGTAGACATGAGGCAATATTTTGATACGTTGTTTTTGAGATGTGAAAAAGAGCGAATATGAAATCTGGAAATTATGAAGATGCTCTAAATCCAATTTGATTATGTGAAAATGATATGAATATGTTCAGTACTCTATTTCATATAATAGGCATATGAAAAAACTTTGGGTATGACTTTCTAATTCTATTATGATTCTGTATTTGATTTTGTTTCTGGTTCTGATACGATGGTTTTGATTCTGTTATATGGTTGATACCAACATCTCTGATATGAGTGCACCCACTTTAGAAACAACATGATTTTTCTGCGTGTTCTTTCCTACGTACACACTCGGGGCTCCGAGAATGAATAAGGGAAAGTCCACTTTCTGATACTACCTGGTTTGGCCACCAGGGTTAGCACAACCCTACTACGGGGGATTAAACATGGTATATGATATGATACAATATGATGTAATAAGATGAAGACATTCAATTGTGTTATGCCATCGCACGCCACCACATTGGTAAGTCTCGTTGCCTCAGTTTGCAGCTTTCTAAAAATTTTCTCCTTATTTAATCTCAGTTTCGCACACCCTAAATTGTTGTACAAATGCATCATTTTAGAGCATCTTCATTTTCGTAGTTCATTGTCGCTGCCCACTATCAAATCGAGTTTTCTTCACCGCATTGGTAAGCATCCCTCCCAAATGTTGTTAAATTTTAGCCAAATTGGTAGGATATCTACTATATGAAGTCAGATTTTTACATTAGTAATATGTTAATACAGTTCATTGCCAATGACCTAGACAGTGACACGTTGTTTTCAAATTCGTTCACTCAACTTCTAGGTATGGTAATTCAAGCTTCCACTTTGCATTTTACATCATTTAGCTTTGGGGCTTATATATTGATGGGTTGGTTTGACGTGGTTAATTAGGCTGTATATTGACTGTTAGAGGTGACGAAGGGTTGTTTTGAGTTTATATTTTTTTCTACTTGGATGATTCATATGAGTTGAAGTGCGGATGGTATGAGGGTGGTGTATACTTGTGTGGGATGATGTATGTGGGGTGATTGTGTTAGATTTGTGAAGATGGCGGGCTATCAATATTGTGACAGATTGTGATTATTGGGCTTGTTGTGTAGACATGCTGTGAGTTTTGTAAATATTTGAGGTTGATGTGTGGGTTGTGTGGGTTAATATGTGGCTATTTGGTTCTGACGTGTGTGTTGTTTTAGTTTTATATACGTACTTTGTGACTCGGAGTGGCTGGTTTAGCTATTTTAATTGCTGAAAAATGTGGTTGTTATGCTTGATGTAATAATCATGACTGTTGGATTATTTGACATGCCGAGAGTGAGTTGTTTGGCTTGAAGATGTGGTGATTTTTGCTTAACCGGTGTATGAGAAATTAATTACTAAGTATGGGCTTATGTTAATCCACCATTAGAATCAAGTAGTGTTGCAGTCGTGTAAGTTTGGATTTGTGTAGGTTATTAATATGTTAATGTTTAATCTCTGGTATAGGTGTTGAGATTGCTCGAGTTCGGACTCAAGATTTAGATAATACACTACGAGAGTCAGGTAAGCGAGGTTCCTATACTAGATTTGCATAAAAATGAAAAATGAATTAAGGTTGATTTGTAAAATGTGCATGTTATGTTTTAAAAGGGAATGTGAAAACAATCCCAATTATGTGTTTTGCATTCACTCGTGAAATTTGTATGAAAAAAGAAAATATTTTTTGACATGAATAGTGTAGACATGAGCAATATTTGACATATTTCTAAAATGTGCAAAAGGGCAAATATGAAATCTGAGATTTTTGGTACATTACACGAAAATGTTTTGGATATGTTTTTTATCATTTGAAAATGATATGAATATCAGCACATTGTTTGATATGATTTGCATTTGAAAAACCTTTGGCATGACTTTTTATTTCTATTCTGATTCTGATTCTGGTTTTGATATGATACTTCTGATTTTGTTATATGGTTGGTACCAACACTTCTGATAAGATATGAGTGCACCCACTTTGGAAACAAAGTAGTTTTTCTGATATTCTTTCCTGTGTGCACATTCGGGGCTCCAAAAATGAATAAGGGAAAGTTTCACATTCTAATACTGTCTGATTTAGCCACCGGGGATAGCACAACCCTGTCACGGGGGGCTAAACATAGTATATGATATGATATGATACGATACAATATAATACGAAATGATATGATAAGATGAAGATGTCTAATCATGTTATGCCGAAAAGGTCTTTGAATATGAACAATTCGTTTTTGAATATGAATAGTTTATAATGTCGCTCTGATAATCTGATAAAACATTTTGAGATATCCATATTGAAAATTGAAATGATTTGTTACTACATTTTGAAAAGGCTGATATTTACATATTAGTATATGTGTTTTACTTTCTAAGTTGTTTATAACTCACCCTCTTATCTTCACAATATTTTCAGATAATGTTGATGGTTCGGCCAGGGATCAGGAATAGAAAAATGAGCAAGGCTAGCTGAGATAGGGAGTTGAGTACCTAAGGGTACCATTTGCTAATAGAAGAGTTTCATTTGATTATTTGGATTTCATATTGTTATTTGGCTTAGTGAGACTTATAGAAATTACCAATTTATTATGTAGAAATTATTAGGACATTGTGAAAACATTAATTTATGTTATTTGAATTATTATTTTGATGACCTGGTAGAGAAAATTTATGTATTAAGTTGAAAAGATGAATTTATGCTTTTATTGGAACTTTGGAGATTATATGTGTATTAGGAGACATGATTATAGTGATAGGTGGTAATTCTCCAACCCCTCCGGGTTTGGGGCGTTACAAACCACATGACCTATACTCTAAAATAATTAGTCAATGATACAATTAGAGCCTCATTGGAACCTTTTAAAGAGCAAAAACTTCTCATTCTCAAGTAATGTGGAATCTCGTTCACCACCTACTCTTATCCTTATCATATGGGGTATCACAGCTAACACCCTAATCAGTGTTGTTCCGCTCTTTATTTCCACGAACCACACACACGGTAAGATCGTAATTGCTATTTGAGTCTTGCTACATGATAAATATTTTATAGATATAAAGTCATTAGAATACAACAAACAATAAGTTTGAGTAAAAAATAAACTTACCAACTTCTTAGATAGGCGATAGAAAGATCTTGAGTCTACATGGTGATGAATCTTCATGTTTGATCTATTTGTTTTGTTTGTAGAACTTTGCTTCTACATAGAAATTGTAAATATTAGCAAGAGAAATTATAAACCATGACATGCAAAACAAGGTATTTATTTATCTTAAATTCTGGATCTTCAAACATATCACAAAGTTTCTCCTAATTTGAAGGTCATACATCCTGAAAAGGATTTTGGTGTGTATCGTCCTTGTTCTCGAACTTATTGTAATGCTTATGACATCTGGCCTTATATTTCCATAATACATTATATATAAGCTCACCAACAGTCTTGCACTCCTCCTTCCGACCAAAATTTAGTTCCAATACATCCTTGAAAAAATAAGACTCACCAACAAATTAATTGCATATTCTATATTTTGAGTAGATATTAAATAATTTGATAAATGAATTAAATAATTACCAAACAGCATTTCTTAATAAGCTCTTTGACATCTTGGGAAACTTTATGCTTTGAACTCATAACCAAACGTGTATAAGTCCATGCAAGAGCACCTACATAAGAAGCAAACCAGGCTGCTAGTTCTCCTTCACCTCCGGTATGATTGTCAGGAATGTTAACCTTAATCGTACCAACTTGATGATATTTTTCCAACGTCACGTCTCTACTAGTACCTCGGCCTTGACGAGATTGTATGTTTAGCTCTAAAAAATTATATTTATAGTACATATGAAAGAAATGATAGTTAGAATTTAGTATGCTTATGTGTGATTTATCTTAATTGAAAAATATTGTTAGTTATTTTTACCTTGGTTTGGAGAGTTAATCTCCAGTGGTGAGTTAGTCGGAGAGCTAGGCATGGGTGGAAATGGGATGGAAACCTCCTTTCTCTAGGGTGGCATGATTTCAAAATACTAATACATGCATCACATAAAAGATTTGTCATAAAAGTGTCATGTGAAGACAAAACACATCAATCCGTATCAATTTCAATGGACCATTCGCCCTCCTCATCTATAGATACTTCAGATGAATCCACATGTTTTCCAACTGTCGCATCAACAACTTCAGCCTCAGTATCTTTCCTATGCAAAGGAATCATTTCATACTAGCTCAAATCTACAAACAAGTTGAAGACAGGCTAACTCTCTTGGTATGCTTCTTGAGTAGAGAAATCATCTTCCTTTTCATTTTGTCCTTCTGCCTCGAAGATAACATCATATATATTTTTTGGAGAAAACCTTTGTACAACTTGCTATTTATTTCCTAACTCAAAACCATCTAAGTAGAATATTTGAGATACTTGAGAAGCCAAAACAAAATGATCATCATCAATAGTACAAGAACAAGTAATCAAGTGGAAGAGAACAATTCAGAAATCTTAATAAATAGAAGAGAAAAAAAAATATTTCAACAACCCTTTCAATAGCACCTTCTCTCTTTATCACTCTCACTGATCTCTCTTTCTCTCGCTCTCATTGTCTCTCTCTCTCTCTTTCTGTCTCTCGCTGGTTTGGTTTTGGAAATGCGCCCCATGAGAGAGGTTTATGTGGTTCTAGACATCTTATTTCTAATTTTCGAGTTCAAACATATTTAAATGACCGTTTGAACGCGAAGTCGATGTAGGCGGGAAATTTCTCCCGCTTGGAACAATTCAACGAACAACCTTTCAAACGTCACTTACAAACCATTCGAACGTGTTTATATGTACCTCACTTGGCGGAAAATAATCCCACCACTGCTTCTCAATGGCGCCAACATAGTTTGAGGGGTTCGAATGATGTCCATTTGAACACATAATTATACAGTGCGAACGGATAATTATACCATTCACAGAATTGTAACGTTCAAACTCCCTATTATATCGTTTGAACATATATAATCTATATAATCTCTCACATATAGTATACTATATACTTATATATATATATATTATATAGTATATTTATAGTTTATAGTATTTATATATAACACTATCAAGATTATATATAAAGTATAATCTATATAGTAAGTATATATATAGATATATAAAATACCCAATTTATGTTATACTTATATAGTATATAACTACAATATACTACTATAAGTACATATATAGTATATTTATATAATATATAAGAATAGCTAATTAAATGTTTTTGGCCCGTTTGAACGTGATAAGTGTACATTCCAACGGGTAAAATATTTTTAGAAGATGTTTGAATGTAAAAATACACACACGAACGCTATTGAGGGTATAACAGGTTACAGGGGTCAGACCTAGCACCATTTGAACATTTCCAATTTCCTATCTACCACACTCAACAAGAGAGCTATGACACGCCGCCATCAATGCCACCTTCAACCACCAATCTCAAACCCGCAACAAGTATGTCATATAGCCTTCGATTTGATGTTATTTTACATATAAATAGGTTAATATTTCGGTATAAATGGGGTTGAAAATAGGTTTTGAATTTTTTTTTTCAAAACACCATTTGGCCACCGTAGGTGGCTAGAAAAACAAGGTTAGGATGCATCTATGCTCATCCTGGCCTATTATTGTTGTGATTTGTGAAAGAAAGAAAGCAATCCACCGATTCCTTTCATTTTTAACAATAGCTTAGTCGACTTAGCCATTGCTGAGCTTGACCTAGTTATTGTTCAATAGTCCTTGAACCCATTCGAACGTATGTAAATGAAAGCTTTTGATATGTTTACTTTACCGTTCAAACCAAAATGTGTATACCGTTCGAACGGTAAATTTTAAGTCTGAACGGATAGCAATATGCATGTAAAGATGATCAAACGTGTAATGACACATTCAAACGATACACAGCATGTAACGCCCTGAAGGTCTAAGGTACTAATAATCAACTTCAACAATACTAATATATTCTCCAAATCCAAATATATATTTCCAAAGACTCCAAATCAAACATAAATTCCTCTAATTTGATTTAACTGCACATACTCATCTATCAGTTCCTCAATACAATAAACCAAATAAAATAGACCATCTGCCCCACATATCTCAAATAACATAATAAAATGAACCAGAGTTTACATAGGTCTCCATAACCCATCTAAATATACTGACATCCATCTATTGAACAAAATAAATCCCCCAACAGCAATATTACCCTGAGATACTCAACTACCATCCTCAGCTAACCTTGCCCATGCACTCATTTATTGAATCACAGCTGAACTATCAAAACCATCAGAAATATTGTGAAGATAAATGGGTGAGTTATCAACAACTCAGTAAGCAGAGAACATATACTAGTATGTAAATATGAGTATTTACAGAATTAAGAATGTAAAACAAAACATTTATTTTCAAAATGAAGATTAGAACATTTGCTTTTAGAATATAGAATCAAAACATGGTATCAAAATATCAGAGCGAAACTTTCAGAAACATTCTTATTCAAAAATATTTTGGCATATCATAATCTGAGAGATCATCTTTATATCTTATCAGAGCATCACATCGGGATATAGACCATATTTAAACCCCGGGGTTGGGTTATAAACCTCCATTATACCCGTGGCTAGGCCGTATACCACTATTATACCAGCGGCAGGGCCGTATACCACTATTATACCCGTGGCAGGACCTTCACAGAACAAATCAGAAATAGAACAAAATCAAATACAGATACAGAATCAGAAAGTCATGCCGAAGGTTTTCAGATGCCACATCATATCAATACAAATTATTGAATAGATTCATATCATTTCATGTATTCAAAAACATATTCAAAACATCTTCACTTAATCAACGCAAAACTTTTCAGATCACATATTCACTCTTTTTCATAATTCAGAAATAGAATGGTAAAACAAACTCATGTCTACATTAGTCATGACAAAAAATACTTCCTTCTTATACAAAGTTTTATGAGTGATGCAGAACACATGACTGAGGTTGTTTTCACATTTCTTTTCAAAACATATCATGCACATTTTCATAAAACCAACCTTAGTCTTTTCTTTTATGCAAAGTCTAGTTTAGGAACCCTACTTACCTGACTCTTGCCGTGTATAAGTTACTCCTTGGGTCCGACCTCTAACGGTATCACAATTTAATCAATAAACATTTACCAACCAATTAATAACCCAAACAAGCATGCCACTAGCATATCTAATAAAACCCCAAACTAGTAAATATTTAAATCCCGAGCATCCACACAACTCGCAATAGGTCAAATACAACTAGCTCAACATGATCAACCCAATAACAGTCATAGAGTAAATCTAGCCAGCCACATATCTCAACACAAACAACTATGCTCATCAACTCAACAACCCCTTTTTAACCTGGAAAATCACATATCAACTCAAACAATCCACCACTCAACTTCAATAGTATTTTATCAACTCACAACAGCCAACGTCAACTCAATAGTTAATACTCAAACATAGAACAACCAACAAAATAAATAAGTAACCCGGACAGCCACATCAAACCCAATAATTCACATATAACCCCAGTACAGCTGACCTATAATTCATAATAGCCATATAACTATCATTCATTAAAAATTCCAGCAACCATAATTTACTTATATTGCACACGTAACAATGTCAGTAATGAGCATAAAATTCTTATCTGTTTTAGTTAAACTTATTTATATATTTGTAGTAATATTAACTATTTCTCTTATGTGTAGGAAAAAATGGTTGTCCTGCATGCTGAATTTGCAAGTGATCAAAATTTCACAACAAGTGATGTGGAAATTTTTACGAAGGTTCTAGGTCCACGTTCAGGCTATTTGAGGAGTTTGGGTCATTGCATCAAGCCTTCTAGCTCGTCCTCATCGTCCAGTGATGCCAACACTTCTAGAGCATTAGAGGAATCGAGGTCAGAGATTGAGGAACTGAGGACAAACCAGCATGAATTAGTGGCCCAACGAGTTGACATGGAGATGCAAATGAAACAACAAGAAGAGCAATAAGCAGAGTTTAGGAGAGCAATGCAACTCCAAATGCAAATGCTTATACAACAATTCAGGCCTCTAAGCAAGTAATTTAATTTATAGATCAGATTTTTTAACTGTCTTTTGTATTATGAAAACTACTGTTTTATTTAGTTGTTTGCATTTATAAGACTACTTTTATATTTGTTGAACATGTATTAATGTATTTTAAGATGTTGTTTATGTGTATTCTGTTTTCTATTAATGGGTTGAAAAAATATTACACTGTTCAAACGCAAAAAAACCTTTCAAACAGTTAATTAGTGCCAACCATTCTAATGGTGTACTAAAGACATTTGAACATAATGCATAAACTGTGTTCGAACAACCATCGGGCAAATCAAACATTACATAACAGTTTGAATAATATACTAAACGTTCGAATGAATTTGAATAGTAAAATGTTCGAACGTCAAAATTGAAGTTCGAACTATCAACTACATACGTTCGAACTTTTATATCTTTAGTTCGAACACTCAACTATATATGTTCGAACATTATATAACATTCGAACTTAAATTGTGATGTTTGAACGGAATGTCCTTCGAACCGAAGTTATTCAATCGAACAAATAATCCAACCCGTTCGAATTTCTTCATCGTTCAAATGTGTAAATTTGACCGTTCGATCGACTTTTTAGGATGAAATGAAATCATCCCAAAAAAAATTCCGTGCAAACGCTATCGAACGATTTTCTTTCTCCATTTTTGTCCAAAAAGTTTTTGACTATTTGTATAATTCAATAATTGATTATAATTTTGTGCTCACAAGCGATAGATTTAATAAACGAATTGAATTAAACTTGAATTTGGCTGAATCAACCTTGAGCAGCTTAATTGTTGAATAGTCTTGTTTATCTACCACCCTAATTATTCTTGTCCAATGAACCTAATACTACCAAACCAACATATTCTTATAAGGATAAAAGCACCAAGCAAGGAATTAATTGAAGATAAACTTAGAGCATAAGGATAAGTTGTAATGTTCATAAAAAAGAAAAAAAAAAAAAAAAACTTGTAACAAACTCATACCAGCCTCTGATGTGCAGAACTATTATAAATACTAGTACTAGTTGTAAACCTGTGTAATGCGCAGAAGTAGCTAAATTTATTAAATGAAAGATACTCTATATATATAACTAAGTAAGCATACGCTAGCTAACGCTTTAATTAATATGATAATTAATAGATCAACTTTAAAAAAGTGTCAATATTAATATTGTGTTGATCTCCAAAATTTTTGGCGAGCAACTAGATCATCTTTTATTTCCTAACTGCCCTTTGTTTTTTTTTTTTTCCTTTATAATTGAAATACCTTCATTCAATACTGTTGAAATAAAGATTACAACATAGAATCAGACCAAATAATTTGTGCAATACAGTTTGGATAAGAACCCCACCAAATTATCAAATCATCGATATTCCATGCATGTTTTGTCATCCCATGGGAAGCACCATTACCTAAACAACCACGGTGTTATATAAAGCAGTTTGGAAATCGTTGCATAAGTTGCTTGATCTCCATCACAAGATTTTCATTTCGTGATCTTGATACTTTTTCAGCTTGAATTTCATTCACCATGAGCAGAGAGTCACTTTCAATAATAAGCTGTGATATTCCAAGAGGTAAGCATATCTGCAAACCTCTCAAAATTGCTAGCATTTCAATCTCAAGAGGATCATGAAGCGCATATTCCTTCTTAGAAGTTGAGAGGATCATATTACCTTTTTCATCCCTTAGAACAGCAGCTCCTACCCCAGCACACTGTTGGTCTGCAAACACTGCCCCATCCATATTGTGTTGATCTCCAAAATTTTTGTCAAGCAACTTGAACATCTTTTATTTCCTAACTGCCCTTTGTTTTTATATTAATGATGAGAAAGCTGATCACAAACTTTTATATCTAGGATTATAACCTATTGATATGACATGCCAAATAATAACAACAAATCAGTCGGCCCAAGGTGAATGTCATGTACCTCCCTGCTGCTTCACTGGAAATCACGAACTAGATCCACTAGAACTCCAATTGCAGAATGCACAGAACAATGTAACTCAAGGAATGCTAAATGAATTTGATCACAGAAGCAAGAACACAGTAGATTGAATCACAATCTTGCTGAACTAGTTAGAAGAGATTTTCGAGCAATCTCCAAGCTCCTTACAATTCAGAATTCACTAAAATCTTTCATGCCTTCGTTGTCCACAGTTTCACCTTTTTATAGCAAAAGAATAACAAACTAACTAACAACTCGTGAAAAGCCTACATAATTAATAAGAATCGAAACGACACCGTGCAGTCTTATTCTTATAACCTACGAACATATTCAAAAGGAATCAAAACGAACCATTTCATTAAAACCCGATTGCGTCGCTGCACACCGTTTCGTTGCTCTCGCATCCTGGTTGTTGCGCACCGTTTTAATAAATCCCAACGCACCGTATTGCATGACAGTTAATTCCGTTGCTGCTGAGTGTTTACAGAGCTGCTGCTTCGATCCTCCTTCAACCCAGATCCACACATAACAGTGAAATAATATTCTAAAGTTTGCTTTGCAAGGGCAATTAAGCTCATCACTAACATAAATTCAGCTCCCTATAAGTAGCGATTGAACAAATAAGTACTACAAGTGCATGATATCGATCTCCATAGTCGACTGATCATGATAATACATATATGAGAGATTCACGTCAAGAATGATTATATATGATCATAAAAAATAACACTTACCGGACTAATTGTAACCGAGCCTTCCTAGCAATTTTTATACTTTAAGAAGGTCATTACGGCCTGGAAAAACGAAGCCAGTACGAGCAAAATGCCACCCGCTGCCGACAGAAGCAACCATGGCTTGTCAAAATACTCCCGCTTGAAGCTCGCCCACTTCCACTCCCACCTTTTCTGATAATGCTTGTCCACATCCTTGAACAATTTCCCCAAATAGAAGCCTCTATCAGCATTGAGTACCAAATCCTTGCCCGCACGGTTGATGAAGTCCGCAGCCTCGGAGTCGTCGCCAAGGTAATTGTCAATGACATTGCGCTCGCGAAGGTACTCGATGTCCTCGCTGGTGTTCACCAGGCAGTCCAAAAAAGTAGCGTAAACTGTGAAGTACTTCTTGCTTCTGTTGTGGCACTGTTCGAATGCCACACAGTTCAGCAACAGACATCTCATCAAGTCGTTGATGGCTATGTTTGGCATCTCAATCACACCATTCTTGAATTTCACTTCTAGGAAGCTGTGCGCTTTGACTGGACTGACCTTAATCCCCGCTAGCCGGAGCTTCGAGACGCAGTGAATGAATGTAGTCTCTGTAGGGAGTTCTGGTCCCTGTTGCTTATAATAGAATGGCATTAAACTCCTCCGAACCAAGTCCAGCAAATGCAAGGGCGGCGGGCACTGATAATCATATTCATTCGTTTCCCTCACGTTCGTTAAAGTGAAATAGAAAATGTCTGAATCGAATCCTTTCATTCCGTTCTTAAAGAATTCCAAAGCAGCATATATCAGATGGGATCTACAGTTCTTGACAGGAATTTTACGGGTAATCGCACATATCTCTTCCAGAACGAAAAAAGGGATCTGATTCTCAAGCAGGAGAAAATCCCTGTAGAAATACGGTACCATCCACGCCAAGGCTGCAAGAGATTCGCTGGAGTCGACTTCTTTCCTCGGTCCAAACATATCAATGATTTCTATTATAAAACAAGCATCAACAACCATCATTTCGATAAATTCCTTACTGGCGACTCCAAACTCTTCAGAATAACACTTTCTGATGTCCACTTCAAGCTCGCTTATTCTTTGCAAGCAGCTCTTATAGATATCACATCGGATGCTTTGATTTGGTGCCTTAACCAGCATGGAGCCGAAGCACTTCCTCTTGCAATCTTCGGCCATCTCGAAGTGTTCATCACGGACGTTGTAGTAGTAGTAATAGGGCCCGATGGAGACTCTATTGGGCTCGTACGAGTTGACATTGATTTTCTTGAGCCTCGGGAGGACTCTGTAGATGCACCTAGTGCTTCCAAGGTCGGCTTCTTCTTGTAACTTTCTGGCTTCTAAGGAATATCTCGTTACGTTCCTGTTAATCATTAAGTCGAATTCCTCGTCCGTGAACTCCGCCCATATCCGCTTCTGGTAATTGGAGCGACTGGATTCTCCTTCGTGAACGAGGCTTGTCATTAACATGGTGGATGTTAAACTATGGACACCGATGTTCACTGCTGTACTGGGTGTATTATCATACCTCCTTACTATTATTTACTATAAAGTTTTAATTAAAGTAGTCGCAACGATATCGATGTCAAGTCACGTGATAATTAAAGTTTTAAAATTCTATTACCTAACCATTCGTTTTAAATTATAATTAAAGTTTGGTAGTTGGTCACTTAAATTATAATTTAAAACCAACGGTTATGTAACATGAGAAGAATAATTACTCCTCTATCCCTCGTTATTTCCTTAATTCCTATAATTTCTTTGCATCCGATCCGATGCTTCTCCATATTTTCTGTCAGAGGGACTGACCACGAGTGCAGTGGCTTTTTTGATGTGTGAAAAACCAATGAATCCTCGAATCTATCCGAACAAATCTACTTGCTTTGAGAACAGTGGCGCGCGTGTATTCTTCCAACTCTCCTAATTTGACCCAATCCAAGTTGGGGTTTGCTTATGTTACGTATGGTTAATGATTTTAACGATTAATTAATGTTACATATAGTCACTTCACTATATATATTTGAGATATATATGTTTGAGATCGGTGCCACATATTTTTAAAATATGGTAAATTAACATTATATGTGCCACTGAGTTCAGCATTAGGATCATGATTTCCTCTAATATTTTCAATATTAGAATATGTTGAATATTAAAATATTTACGAAGTTATTTAAATTTATATAAACTTTTGAGAGTCTAGCCAAGCTTTTTACAAGTTGTATAATTTAATAATCGAATACAATTTTTGTTCACAAATGACTTGTTTATTTATAGTCCTAATTATTCTTGCCTAGCTCACAACAAGATTTTTAGCCTTTTGCGTCTCAAAGATTTTCGTTGAAGCTAAACTCGACAAGAAAATATGTCATTTGCGGCTAAATTGAACCCAACGCTAAATTTCTTTGCAAATAGTGCCATGTTCAAATATTATATTTTTTTTGCGGCAAAACTTTAAGTTTTTACATCATTTGTTTGGTCGATGCAAAAATAGGCTAGAACAAACCAGCTTTTTCGCAATGAAATTTTTTGTGGCGATCTCATTTCATCGCTAAAATATTTTTGGAACCAAATAAAGTTGTCGCAAATAATATCGAAAGAAAAAATATTTTCTAGCACTTTTACTCTTTTGCGAAGACTTTAAATCACTAGAAAATGTCATAATTGAAAAATAGAGAAAAAAACTCAAACTGTGTTTTCCATTCCCCCCCCCCCCCTGCTTTGATTTGAATCCCTTAATCCTAAAAACGCCTCCATCTCTCATTTTGTTAGACCTCCAAGGAAAGATGCCTCTAGAAGAGCCGCTTATATCCTAGTCATATCAGGGACATACCCCTCGGACAGCCCTTGGACATGTCTTGACCCGTGTCTTGTCAAGCACGGGGCGCCCAGCATGGCCATGGACCGGCCACATGCATGCTTTGGCCCGTGCCTTGACACGCACGGGGCGCCCAGCATGCAGCCCATGCACATGCCAGACCACGGGCCCAGCGACATTAGTGGCCGTGCGCAGCCCAACGCACGGCCAGGCATGCGCATGCCCATGCGCTGCGTGGCCCTACGCACGCACACTGCCGCATGGCCACGCGAGCGCACAGTCGCAAGCCCACATGGCGCACGCCCAGGCGCACGACCATACGCATGCCCATGCGTGCGCCCATGTCCTAGCACCTAGCCATGCGCCCAGCCGTATGGCCCCCATGCTGCAAGCCAGAGAGGTTAGTGGCATGCCATCCAGCGCATAGTTTCAGCCTGTGCCATATGGAGCAGGCCAGTGGCATGCCCACCAGGCATGCCATCCAACGCACGGCTCCAACTCATGCCTTGCAGAGCAGGTCAGTGGCATGCCCACCAGGCATGCCATCCAGCGCATGGCTCCAGCCCATGCCTTGCAGCAGGCACACATGGCTAGCCACCATCAGCAGGCCGAACATGGCACCATGCCATGCCCACCAGCAAGCCCATGCATGGCACCATATCATGCACCATAGCTAGCCATGTCGTGCCACTTAGCCATGGACCAGACCAAGGACCACCATGCACCACCTTAGCCGAACCATTGGCTCGTGCATGCCACGGCCATGTGGTCCATGCCACTATCTTGAGTTATTTATTTTTCTTTTATTTTTTTTATTTCAAAGGGACCGTTTGGGGGTTTCCAAGTTGTAACCTTTTTAAATAGAACCCTTAGTTATTTCTTTTCCATCTTTTTGCAAATTCACCAAAGTGAGGACTATTGTTGAGAGATCATTTTCAGTGCTAGTCACTTGGGCTTTTTGGGTGTAATTCATTGAATCTCAAAAAGAGGATTACTCCATGCAATTCATTGAATTGGAGTAATTCATTTATCTTGTTTTCCAACTTGGTGCAATGCGTGAATCCAAATTGTTTATCTTTGTTCTTGAATATTTTTATCAATATATGAGATTTATTCAACATTTGTGCAATACGTGAATCACTTGTTGGATTGCTTTCATTGTTTATTCAAGTTCATTAATCTTTAGACTTGTTCTTGAGTGTTCATCATTTGTTCTTGATGTTCATATTTTGGCTCTTCCAATCCATCCAAACCTAATTTTCGGCTAGCCCTAGTGTTTGTCAACTTTTCATAAATTGTTGACTTATCAATTGTTGCCCTAGCCGAAACCCACTTCCCATTTGAATTTGAATTCAAATTTCGGCACTCTTGACTTATTTGAATTTGCTTTGGTCGACCACCACTCTTACAATAATAGGGTTTTCATACTTGCAAACCCTAGTTGACTCCATCAACCCACTTGGCCGACCATCACCTTATCCATAAGCAAATCCCTAGTTTTTAGGAAACTTTCCTAAAAACACTCATCCACCTATTCAACCAAGCCCTAGTCGACCACACCAAACCCTAATTCATCTTCCATCTCCTAAACCCTAAACCATCATCCAAACTCTCACAAGGAGGAGTTTCTTGAAGCCATTGTGCATCTAGATTGCGAAGCAGATGCCATTTTCAAAGACCAGCAAACAGTTGATCAGGTTGGACTGAATTATTTTTCTACTACTTTTGGTTTGATCTCTAGATTTTAGATGGCCATAGGTTTCCACAGATCTGATTTATGACCTGAACTGTAAGATTTGCTGTTGAATATTTGCTTGGGTTTCCGCTTCTAGTAAGGGCTATCTACTAAATTCTTGAGTTTTTTTATTTTTAAGGTGGAACAAACTCCATTCATTCATATTGGGACATTTCAACTTTGACCTGAGACATACAGAATACAAGCCAACTACTACTTTTAAGACTCCCCAATACACAAATTTCTTTGTGACTGACGTAGTCTAGTCCATTACTATAACTCTCTATAAACAAACCGTCTGAGTGACAGCACTCTGTTCTAAAACAGATTTAACAAACCCCACATTCTATCCTAAGATATAATGAAACAACTCCACACTCAGTCTAAGACGGAGTACAGGACGCACTCTATGGACAAAAATCCAAGAGACTGTGTTTTTTTTAATTTTAACCTAAAACAAAAGAAATAAACATAAAAGATACATTGGAAAATAGTAAATTACAGCTTGAAAATTCAAGCTGTAGATCTGCATTTTCAACCTTAAAGGAAATAAAAAATGCAAACACCGAGACTATGGTGACACGTGAGGGACACGCACCACCTTGGAAGTACAATGGAACATTAAGTCTGAAGAAACCGATGGCCCTGATCCCCAGAACAGCCGCGTGTAGCTGTGATAAAGCTCCCCTTACGGTGGCGCGTGTGGCTGTCATGCGCACTTTGGGCCGCGCGTGTGGCTCATGCGTCGCTCCGTTCGACGAGATTCTTTATCCGTTTGAAGGATCGGTGCCTGGGAATCTTGCAGTGGGGCACGTGGTGGTTGTCTGGCTTCGGAGAACAATAGATTTGCATTTCGCTCTACTATGAATGAAAAAACAAATAAAACCAAAAAAATAAAAGAAAAACTAGAGAGAAAAGGGAGAAGGGAGGAGGGAGGAAAGAGGAAAGAGGAAGGGAGGAAGGAGGGAAGAGCCAATGCTCCAAACCCCCTCCTCTGATCTAATTTTTTTTAGGGGGGTAGCTGTGCAGAGAAAAAGTGAGAGAGTGAGAATAGGGTTTTTTTTTTTTTTGGATGGATACTATTTGATTTTATGGAAATTCTTGAGTTAAGGAATATAATTTGGTGAATAATTATTTCTTTGTTAATTGATTTTCCACCTTTACCCCCTTCACGAGTTTATGAACTTTGAGAATTGATTGATAGCTTTCACGTATTTGTTTGTTTGCCATTGCTCTTTATGCCTAGAAAAATTTCAGAAAGGAAAATAAGGTAATGTTTTTTTATGTGGAAAATATATAATTTGTTGGGTTCTTTGTTGGCGCAGCCCAGAAATACTGGCTCATTGAACATGTAACTTGCAATTTCACTGAGGAATACGATTCCATTAATTGTTTCCATACTTTTAAAGTTTGTTTTGAGGAGCTTTCTGCAACCATTTATTTTTTAAAAATGCAATCTTAAGACTCCTTTCAGTTTCTTCTTCCACGAACCCACGCTCCATCCCCACAGTTTCTTTCCCCCTCCCCCCCCCCCCCCCCCCCCTCTGAAATCTTCTCCTCCAGTCAGTTGCTCCCCCATTTCTTCTTCCATGAATCCCACTTTCTACCCACGTTCCTTCAGTTTATTTTTCTTTTCTTCACCCTCAAATTATCTACTCAACAAACTCTCTCCTTTATTTCTTCCTCTTGGTCTCTCTCTCAATTTTATTTTCACCTCCTCCTCTACTCTCCTCAACCGCCAGTCAAGAGAACCACCCTGCTCCTGCACGAAAAAAGCCACCGGGGCCACTGACTCAAGCCTCTGCTTTACACCATTGTAGACCCACGCCACCCCAGCACCTCCTAACACCAACCTGCAAGCCCCCACCCACAGCGATGCCCCTACACGCATCAACAATGCTCACTAGCAGTCATCCCACACACAAAAGGTCGCGGAAACCACCTTGTGGCAGCACCACCCTCGTTGGAACAGATCAACCGTAAGCCAACGCCTAGCTGCACACCACGGCCAGTGCACCACCCACTGTAAACCAAACCAAAAATCCCCTGTTTTACTGCACCCAAAACAGAGCATTCCGCCAATGCCACGACCGAGAAGCCGTCAAGCCACAGTGCCTTTGCACCACCCTGAACAACCATGCCCAGTCTTGTGCCGCCATGAGCCACCAACACAGGGTACCTCCACCCTTCTAGGTTGTTCCCTTGGTAAAACTCTCTCTCTCTCTTAAGTCTCGGTCTCTCCTTCACGTTAACTATCTCCCTCACGTTCACTCTCTCTCTCTCTCCAGAGTTTCTCCACCACACACGTGGGAAGCGGAGTGCGCCACCGTGATTTTTGGCTCAAGCCACTGTCCCCACGTAACAGACAAAGAGAATTTGAGGAATAAATTCCTTGCATTTCCATTAGCAAAGTGTCGGTACTTATACACGTACAAAGGTATCAAAATCAGTTATATAACAGTAGAGAGGGAATTGTCTACAATTCTTACAATTCTTCTAGAACTTCATTATTTTCTAATTTTATTGTATCTAGCTTAATACGCCCCCTCAAGTCCAATGGGGTATTTAACACATTGAGACTCGACCTAAAATGAAAGAATTTATCTGAAACTAAAGGTTTGGTAAAGACATCTGCAATTTGATCCTTGGAGCTAATGAACTTGACAGTAAGGCTTTTAGCAACAACTCGATCTCGAATGAAGTGGAAATCAACCTCCATATGTTTAGTTCTAGAATGATACACAGGATTTGCAGCTAGAAAGGTGGCTCCAATATTGTCACACCATAATATTGGAGCTGTGGACAGAGGAATACCAAGTTCAGAAAGTAATGTTTGAACCCAAATAACTTCGGCAGCAGAGGCAGCAAGAGCTTTGTATTCAGCTTCTATGCTGGAACGAGCTACAGTCTCCTGCTTCTTGGAGCTCCAGGAAACAAGGTTTTTGCCAAGGAAAATGCCATATCCTCCTGTGGAGCGCCTGTCATCTGGGCAGCTAGCCCAATCGGCATCCGAATATGCTTGCAATTGAAAATAGGACTTTGAAGAGAAAAACAGACCAAAATTTATAGTATTTTTGAGGTACCGAAGAATTCTCTTGACAGCAGACCAGTGAGGCAGTTTAGCTTTGTGCATAAACTGGCACACCTTGTTCACGGCAAATGAAATATCAGGCCGTGTAAGGGACAGGTATTGTAACCCTCCCACAATGCTACGGTAAAGGTGAATGTCCTCAAAATCAAGGGAATCAAAAAGAGACAATTTCACAGAGGCTGCCATAGGAGAGGTGATTGGCTTAAAGTTAAGCATGTTGCTTCTAACAAAGAGATCTTTAATATACTTTCGTTGAGAAAGTAACAATCCAGATGGCAAATAATCAACCTCAAGGCCTAAGAAATAAGATAATTGGCCAAGATCCTTAACTGGGAAAGCAAGTCCCAAATCATCAACAAGAGTATCAATAGCTGAGGACACAGAGGAGGTAATCACAATATCATCTACGTAGACAAGTAGATAGATATGAGCATCACCTTGGTGAAGAATGAAGAGTGACGGGTCAGCTCTAGACGCAGTGAAGCCATAACCAATGAGCCACGAACTGAGTTGGGCGAACCAGGCCCTTGGTGCCTGCTTGAGACCGTAAATTGCTTTGTGCAATTTACAAACATAAGATGGATGAACCGGATCAACGAAGCCCTGGGGTTGCTGCATATAAACTGTATCAGTGAGAGAGCCATGTAAAAAGGCGTTTTGGATGTCTACCTGTCTCAGAGTCCAACCAAGAGAAACAGCAAGGGCAATTATCAAGCGGATGGTGGGCATTTTTACTACCAGACTGAAGGTATCTTCATAATCAACCCCCGGTTGTTGATGGTAGCCCTTAGCTACCAGACGAGCCTTCCTTCGTTCAAGAGACCCATCAGCTCTTAGCTTGGTCTTGTACACCCAACGGCAGCCTAGGAGATTTGCAGAGGGATCGGGGGGAACGAGACTCCAGGTGGAATTTTTCTTCAAGGCATCGAACTCGTGAGACATCGCAAGCTTCCATTCGGGCCATTTTGAGGCAACTACAAAACTTGAAGGAGAATCAGGAACAGTAATATTAACAGTGAAACAGGCACGCGATGGATAAGGAATAGTTCTGTCTGTTGGAATACGAGGTCGGGAGGAATTGGATTGAGATCTAGTTATGATGGGGGAACGAGGAGGAATTAATGGAGGATGAGGAGGATTTATGGGAGGGGAAGGAGACGCAGAGGGATGAGAGAGGCTAGAATTAGGGTTCGGTGATGAAGATTGTGGAGAAGAAGGAGAATGTCGAGGGGAATGGGAGTGTGGCAAGCTGGGAGTGGAAGGGCCTGGGCCGAGAATAGATGGAATAAAAAGAGGGAGATGGGCTACGGGAGTAGAAGGCAGGGATGGGTTGGATTGTGAATTGGGCTTGGGCTGTTGTGTACGAAAGGGGAAGGAGTCTTCAGCAAAAATGACATCTCGAGACACATATAGACGTTGTGTTTTCAGATCCAGACACCTATAGCCTTTGTGGGTTGGGCTATAGCCCAAGAACAAACAAGAAACTTATCTGTAGGCCATTTTGTGAGTGTTGTAGGGTCTCAAATTGGGCCAACACTCACAACCAAAGACCTTTAATGAGGAATAATCTGGGCTTCGATTATGGACTAGGAAATGAGGGGACTGGTTTTTAAGGATTGGGCTAGGCATTAGATTAATTAGATAGACAGCAGTTTCAAAAGCTTCGGCCCAAAAAGAAAAAGGAAGAGATGCATGAGCTAAAAGGGCTAACCCAGTTTCAACTATATGACGGTGTTTGCGTTCAATAAGTCCGTTTTGTTGATGCGTATGGGGACATGAAAAGCAATGAGAGATCCCAAGTTTTTGGCAAAGTGGAGTGAGAGCCTTGAACTCCCCTCCACCATCAGTTTGTAGAGTAATGAGTTTAGAATTGAATAGACGTTCAATGTATGGGAGAAAGTTGGTAAAAATATTTAGAACATCCGATTTAAGTTTAATAGGAAATATCCAAGTGAAACGGGTTGAAGCATCAACAAAAGATAGATAATATTTAAAACCACTACGAGAAATGTAAGGGGATGGACCCCACAAATCTGCTACAAGTAATTGAAGAGGTTTTGTGTATTGGGCTTGACTGGGCCGAAAGGGTAGCTGGTGTAGCTTGGCGAGCGGGCATGCAGAGCAGGTAAAAGTATGTTCGCTGGGAAGAAACTTCAAACGGTTGGAGTGCAGGACTTGAGAGACGATCTGGAGAGATGGATGACCGAGCCTATTATGCCAGTTAGCTAGGGAGGTGCGTTCGCCAACTTGAGCAGAGGGATGATGAACAGAGGCAGATGAAGAAGAGAGTGCGGGAGGAAAGACGTAGAGCCCATTATGGTTGGGACCGGTGAGGAGGATCTTCTGAGTGAGCTTGTCCTTAACAGAGAAGAAGGTGTCATGAAATTCAAAGAAACAATTATTGTTAGCACAGAATTTACACACAGAAACAAGGTTTTTGGTTATGGAGGGGACATGAAGTAAATTTTGAAGACGAAAAATGGAAGAGTGAGTTGAGAGTGAGGAGTCACCGAAGTGTTGAATGGGCAGAGTTGTTCCATTACCAACGCGAATCTGGTCACTGCCTATATACTGTTCTGATGAAAGATTGAGATTGCTTAGGTCGTTGGTGATGTGGTGCGTTGCTGCTGAGTCCGGGTACCAAGCTTTTTCAGAGAAAGTGTTTGGAGTTGTGAAATTTGCTGAGAACGATGGTGGTGCATCGAGCTGATAAGAGTGGTCAAATCGGAACCTGCACTGAAGAGCAGCATGGCCTTGTCTGTTGCAAACTTGGCAGGTGGGCCGAGTATGGTTCGGGGAAGGACTGTACTGGCGTCCACCACTACCACCACGAGTATTGCCAAATCTACCACCACGACCATTTCTCCCTTGTCGACCACCACGATGTGGGCCTCTCCCTCGACCACCATTAGACGAGGAGAAATTAGCAGATGGTTCGGTGTTTGACTTACCGATCTTGTGATGCACCCTGCTTTCATGAACCAACAGCATTTGATACATCTCATGTGAGGTCAAAGGGTCAGTCCTAGTGGTGATAGAAGTCACAAGTGGATCATAAGAAGAGTTTAACCCAGTAAGCAAGTAGGAGACAAACTCTTTATCAGGAAGAGGACTCCCTGAAACGGCAAGTGTATCAGCCAGTGCACGTACTTTTCCAAAATACTCAGTTATATTTTGGTTACCTTGTGAAAGATGAGTGAGTTGAAACCTGATGTGGAACTCTTGGGCATGCGATTTGGAAGAAAACATGGTAGCAAGAGAGGTCCAAAGTGCCTGAGAGGTAGTTGATGAAAGAACATGGCTGACAATAGAATCAGAAATGGAGGAGAATAAAATGTTGAGAACCAACTGATCTGTACGTTTCCATAATGTGTAGTCTGGGTTGATGGTGTTAGGTTTATGGGGAAGATATTCAGGGGGAATTTGGCGTGAGCCATCTAGGAGATAAAAGAGGTCTTGACCTCTTAGATAGGTGCTGATTTGCACTTTCCAGAGAGGATAGTTATCATTTGTAAGATTTGTAGTTACAATATGGGAAAAGGAAGAGATTATGGATGTGGCTGGAAGAGATGATTGAGACGGAGGTGGAGGTGGAGGGGGAGGTGGAGGTTCAGCCATGGATCAGAGAGAGACAGCTAGTCATGCTGCTCTGATACCATAACAAACAAAGAGAATTTGAGGAATAAATTCCTTGCATTTCCATTAGCATAGTGTCGGTACTTATACACGTACAAAATCAGTTATATAACAGTAGAGAGGGAATTGTCTACAATTCTTACAATTCTTCTAGAACTTCATTATTTTCTAATTTTATTGTATCTAGCTTAATACCACGCACGGCGTCGTTCCTCTCTCGATAACCTCTGCTGCCAACACTTTTTATTTTGTTTTCCCTCTCGCCTGTGTTGCTCTCAAATAAAAACAGGCTTATAAGAATTTATTTTTACAAAGGGTAAGCTTTGATGTTTTAATTATCTTGCTCACCTTAGTGTGTTAGCCGATTTCCTTTACTGGTTGTTCACAGGGGCTTTTGGTTTTAGGTTAGATGTAATATTGGACTTGTGTTTGAGTTGGGATTCATGTTAAGAGATTATTTAGGCATATATTATAAGTTCGGCTTGGTTTTATATTATTTATATACATATATCTTAAGTGGGCTAATTTTCTGAGGGGAAGTTAGATTGATTTTAAATATGGTAGAACACTACTATAATATTTTCTAATAGGCTAGGCTCAAAAGTGAATTTAATTTAAGTGTTGACGTCTTAAATAGGTGATGTTCGGAAAGTCACTTTGTGGTTAAGTAGTAACTATGCCAGAATAATTGGAACTATGGAAATTGTTGTCATGGAGTTGTTTAGTTGTGTCGTTTATTTTAGATGTTTCATTTATTTGCGCTAATAGTTTGTATTAATTATGTCTAGGTGATGATTTATATTCATTCAGCACAGTTGTGGAAAAATTCATAAAGGTTAAAAAGTTCAGGTAAGTGGAATTTCTATGCTAGATTTTGCATAAAAAAAAATGAACTAAGATGGATTTATAAAAATGTGCATAATATGTTTTGAAAAGAAATGTGAAAACAACATCAGTTATGTGTTCTGCATTACTCATGAAATTCAGTTGATGATATAATAAGATGATGATGTTTATTCATGTTATGCCAAAGGGTCTTTGAATATGATCAATTGATTTTTGAATATGAACAATTTGAGATATCGCTTTGATTTTCTGATGACACGTTTTTACAATCTGCATATTGAAACTGAAATATTTTATTTCTACATTCTGAACTCTTTGAAAATGCTCATGTTTACATATTAGTATATATTCCATGCTTACTGAGTTGTTGATAACTCATCCCTTATCTCTACAATATTCTTCAAGTTATTTAAATGTTTCAGTTAAGTATCAAGATTAAGGAGCATGGGCAAAATTATTTAAGTATAATAGGTTAAGCACAAAAGAATACCATTGTTATTTCAGAATGTTATTCAATAAAATTGTCGTGGTCTGATGACGCAGTATGTTAAAAGGTTGACTTTTTATTAAGACTTTGTGATGTGTTTAGTTAATTATTTTGGAATAGTTGGTTTAAATCATTGAGGTCTATGTGTAATTGAGAAATTGGAGTTTATATTTGTAATGTGAAATATGATTTTAAGTGAGAAGAAATAACTATTTGACCCATCCGGGACTGAGGCGTTACACCCCATCTGGTATGAATTTCTCTCTTTTGTTTATATCTCTCTATGGATTGTATCTGAAACTAAGGATTCGTGCAAAGGACAGGCAGAGTATTGATATTATGTGCAAAGGATTCGTGCAAAGAACTTGCAATTTTATTTAAAATATGCTACCTTAATGTGTTTTTGCTACTGTTCTTACTGTTATGCTTGGTTTGGGGCTTCGATTTTTTGTTTCCAACACATTTATGCCTCTATTGCTTTGGCAATTAAGCTTGGTTTGGTAATTTGTAATTCCCCAAGGAGCTACTCCTTGTGTATGAGTTTATGCAGAGGGGAAACTTTGATCATCATCTTTGTAGAAGTATGACTTTGAGGAGAAAATTGAGAAAATAAAATTACTTGTGAATGGATTAATTATAAATGATAGGGATGGGCAGCGGGACCGGGGCCGGGGCCGGGCCATTTCAGCTCCGCCCCAGTGTGATAGGGCGGATCACCCCGTCCACCAGATGTTGGGGGCAAGTAGCCCTGCCTGCATCTGCCACCAAATCCGAGGATGAGGGCGAGATAGGGGTGGCACCCACCCCGTGTTATATATATATATTATATAATTATATATATTAAAAAAAATAACCCAGGCATGAAACAACGTCGTTTCATGCCTGGGTTATTTTTTTATTAACCCTCCCAGGCATGAAACGATGTTGTTTCATGCCTGGGTTTAATAACCCCAAACCCCCCCCACCCCCCGCCCCCGAGCCCTTCGTTCTCTGAGTTCCAAAATCCTCTCGACTCTTAGTCTCTCTCTCTTTGAATCCGTCTCCATCGCCATCGCACCCAGACGCTCTCTACAATCTCTATCGCCATCACCGTAACTGTAGCCTGTGATTCTATCTTCATCTCCGTCACTAAAGGTAAGAAACCCTAAATTTCAAATTTAATTTTTTGTGATTTATATGTTATGGAATGGAGATTTGAGGAATGATGAGGTTTAATTAGAGATGGAGGATGGGATTTTGTGAATTGTGTGCTGTGGAGACTTGATTGTGCATGTGGTTTGAATTTTTGATCGTTGATCATTGATGAATCTGTCTCGTCCGTGTGTTTTTGAGGATTTTTTTGGTTTGCATTATGTAATGTGTGTAAATGATGAGTTAATTTGTGCTGAATTAATTTCAAATTAGAACCCTAAATTTAATTTAGGGTTTCAATCTGAAACCCTAAATTAATTTAGGGGTTTCAATCTTTAATACCTCTTTGCAATGAAATTTAAACTTTCTTTCAAAAAAAAAACTGCATGTTTGTTGTTGAATCTTTAATACCTTTTAATTGTTGAACGTTTGTTGGTTTCAAAAAAAAAAATTGTTTTCTGATGTTATTGGTCCGAAATATGATTTTCTTTTTACATCCTGCTTTTGTATATAATCTTTGATCAGGAAGCATGAAAAAGTTTTTAATTTGGGTATTTCATTTTTTTATGTTTGATGTTTGATCACAATGATCATTGATGTTTGATCTTCCAACTTCCAATATATATGCTATAGCTTGGATGTTAATTGTTTGGCATGTTGCTATGTTTGCTATAATTTCAGATTCCTTATTTGCTTAAGTTCATGGATGTGTCAGCAGATTCTGGTGTAAGCTCTCATTTCCAGGCCAAGGATACCCCTACCCCTACACCTATACCTACACCTACCTCTCCTACTCATACTTCTACCCCTACCCCTGGCCTAACACCTTGCCCTGCCCCTAAGTCCAGCAAGAAACCTGCTTCAATAGTTTGGGCTCATTTCACCAAACTAGAGGGTGGTGACCCCAATAACCCCCAAGCCAAGTATAACTATTGTGGAAAATTTTATGGATGTCACTATAGGAAACATGGCACCTCATAATTAAAGGTGCACTTAGAAGAGCAATGCAAAAAAAGTCCAATATTAAGATCATTACAAGAGAAAAGTCAATTTAGGTTAGAAATTGGACTTCAAAAAATGGCGGATGAGACTAGTGGGGGTGTAACTTTGAGGGGTATACTAAATATGATCTCGATGAGTGTAGAAGACACATACCTCATATGATCATAATGGACGAGTTACCTTTTCAACTTGTTAATGGAAAATGGTTCCAAGCATATTCTCGCTACTTGGAATCAAGGTTTAATATTCCTTCTCATCACACAGTGGCAAAGGATATAAAAAAAAATTTTTACACTGAAAAAGAGAAGTTGAGGGGTCAATTGGTGGGTTAATTTGTTTTTCCCCACCACTGATACTTGGACATCAGTCCAAAATTTTAATTATATGTCTTTGACTGTGCATTTTGTTGATTCATCTTGGACATTGCATAAAAAAATTATAAAATTTTTTCAAATCACCGATCATAAGGGTGAGACAATTGGGAAGGTCCTAGAGGCCGCAATAAAAGAGTGGGGGTTGACCCGAGTTGTTACAGTCACAGTTGATAATGCATCGTCTAACGATGTCGCATTGGGACATCTAAAGACTGGCTTATCTTAGATAGACAAATAAGACAATCATGGGTGGTAAGTGTTTGTATGTGAGATGTGCGACACATATTCTGAATCTAATTGTCACTGATGGTTTGAGGGATCTTCATAACTCGATTTCTCGGGTCAAGACTGTTGTGAGATGGGTGAGAGCTTCTTCTTCGAGGTTGGAGAAATTTAAGATTGTTGCGAGATCTGTGGGCCTAACATCCAAGAAATGCTTTTGTACTGATATACCTACACGATGGAACTCAACATTTTTTATGTTGGAGGCAGCCCAAGAATATAAGCTGGCATTTGCATT
The DNA here is from genome assembly GCA_029856935.1 of Cyclocarya paliurus. Lineage (NCBI taxonomy): Eukaryota > Viridiplantae > Streptophyta > Magnoliopsida > Fagales > Juglandaceae > Cyclocarya > Cyclocarya paliurus. Next base: position 18,109,804 of record CM056959.1, read on the forward strand.
ATTGGGTGACAAAAACATCCAATATGTTAAATATTTTGATGATCACATGGAATTGGGGAAACCCGTAAATGATGATTGAGAAATTGTATTTACTTTTGTAGAGTTTTTGAGGCTTTTTTACGAGGTCACCACGACACTATCTGGAACTTTATATCCTACATCTCATTAATTCTGTCAGCAAATATATAGGGTAAAAGAAGAATTAGATGCCATGGTCACGGGTAGTCACATTAGGCTGAATGAGATGACATTGATTATGAGGTCAAAGTACGACATGTATTGGGGAGATTTTACTAGGGCTAATATTTTGTTATATGTAACTATCGTACTTGACCCGAGATTTAAGGTGAATGGCATGGTATTTGCATTGGGTTTTGCGTATGGGCAAGCATGGGCGGAGATTAGTACAGGAAGGGTTCATAAAACCCTTAGTAGATTATTTGATGAGTTTACCACCCTACGGGGTGGTAACATTGCGGCACCTACACCTACCCCCTACAGGTTCCAGAAGTCAAGGTTGAGAAAAGACGTAGATTGGACTGGGGTGAGAGGTTTGAGCAAACCCCCTTCCTCCGGAATTCTGTAGAGGCTCCGTCAAAGATAGACAGATACTTTGCAGCCGAGATTCTACCGTTTTCACGAGATTTCGATATATTAAGTTGGTGGAAGATGAATGCCGTGAAGTATCTCATTCTTGGAGATATAACCCGCACACTTTTAGCTATCCCTGTTAGCACTGTAGCCTCAGAGTCGACTTTTAGCACCGAAGGGCATGTATTAGATTCATTTTGGAGTTTATTAGCTCCTACCACTATGGAGGCTTTGATTTGCACACAAAATTGGATCAAGGGAACTGCAATTCATGTTTCGGATGTTCTTGAGTATGAGGAGGAGGGTGATGACCAGCCTGGGTCTGCTATTAATTTTAATTTCTTATTTTAATATATTTATTTTCATTTAATTGGTATTCGTTCATTTTAATTCAAATTTAATTGTTATAGTGATACATGAGATGGCGTTTACGGCTACTTCTGATGCAGTATGACTTTGTATTCGTCCATTGGACCCACTATTGCCATGGTTTACACAATTTCTCCCTTAATTGTTTTTTGCATTTATAATTTTATATAATATTTTAGTATCTAATTATTTTGCTTGTCTGTTTTTAAGCTTTTATATTCTCAATATACATATGTCGAATCCTAATGACCGATCTATGCTCATCTACCTCATATTCATCTCAAATTCCAATGGTCCAATCCCAATCTCATATTAGTTAGTACTTTTAATATTTTGTATTTAAATTTTTTAAAAGTTTGTTTCATCTTTATTACTTTATAATTCTAATTTGTTTTATTTTTAACTTATTAACTTTTATGATCTTGATTTTCAGTCTCACAACAGTCGACACAACTCACCACTCAGTGAACTCACCACCATGGCTCCATCCCAAATTGATCATATTGAAATGTTATTACTTTGTTAATTTACAACTAATAATAATGTTGCTACAATAGTTAATAGTACAATTTTTAATATTTAATTTTTTTAAAGGAGTTTGTAATATTGAAATAGTTTATTAATTCTCTTCATTTGTATAATTGTAAATTGTAAATTGTAAATTGTAATAGCTTACTAGCTTAGTGCCTTAGTGATGATTATTACTTAATTAGTTAATAATTGAAACTTAATATATAGTTAATAGTTCAATCTATATATATATTTTTTCAATTTTTAAATATATATATATATATATATTTTTAGTTAAATTCTGGGCCCAAAGTGGCCCAAAAACAAATCCTGGGTCCAAAGTGGCCTAAAAAAAGATTCTGAACCATTTCGGACCCAGATAAGTGAACTGGGCTGAAAGCCCAGTAAGGAGGGCGGGGTACCCCCGCACCCCAACAACCAGATGGGGGCATGCGGGGGTGGGGTACGGGGAGAAATTCCCCACCCCCGCCCATGCGGGGGCGGGGGGCGGGGAGGGGGTGGCCCCGCCCTATAGGGGGCGGGTATCACCCCTAGTAAATGAGACGTTTTGTTAGTTATTAGTCTTTTGCCATGTTTGCATGTTTATGCTATCAAAGTGCTTTATGCCTCTTGAGTTTAGATGAATATTTCATGTACATGCTTCTTGCCTTCCCCCTTTCATTTGCTCTAATATCTTTAAAATTTTTGTTTCATAATCATTTTAGGGTGACATCGAATATTTTTGCAAGAACCTGATACTACCAAACTGGCCAACATATTCTTATAAGGATTAAATCACAAAGCAAGGAACTGAAGATAAACATAGAGCATAAGAATACTAGATTACTTGGTATAAAATATTGTAAAATGTTGTAACTATTAATAATTATTTGTAACTGCGTGGGGTATAGAAATAGTTAAATTTATTAAATGAAATATATTCTTTATAACTAAGTTTGTATACTCTGACGTGATAAATAGAATTTTTAAAAATGTGTCAATATTAGTGTGTTGATCTGCAATCAACTTGATCATCTTTTATTTCCTTACTCCTCTATGTTTTTATATTAGTGGACGAGAAATTTGGCAAACTTTGCTTCAGTAAAGAGGATTAAAAGCTATTTATATAACATGCCAAATGAATAGACATAAATTGAGAAAACAAAAAAACAAAAAAATACTTTTTGAAAACTAAAAGATAACTCATTTTAAATATTAATTAATTAATTTAACTAATTAAAAACACCGGCACTGTCCTATATATAATGCTTCTTTTTAATGCTTCAAACTCCCATCAAAAGCACAAAGATTTGTTTTCATCCTACACAATGTCTCATTTCATACTGCTACATATTATATATATATATAGTATATATCTATTTGTCAATCAACTTCGGTCGAAATCTGCTCGATAGGTATCCATAAGAACTGAATTCTTTATGGATAAACAATCTCTTTCTAGTTGCTCTAAAACAATTAAGAGATTCTTTAGAAGAAATAGGAGTTATGCTTGGGGCGGCAACATCCTATGGTGTAGTAGTCCCGCTTAAGGGGTCAAATCAATACGTTTTAAGAAGAAATATTTGAATATAAATCTCATCGACCTCATAAGTATCATATAAAATCATATTAATCAAATCACTATTCAAGATCCAAGATTCTATTTTATTATCAATCTAATCAGCATTCACGTTTTTTTTTTCCTTATCAATGAATAAATTAGATGTCAAGTATTTTTGGAAAAAGTTTATTGTGTGGATTTCCTTTTGAAAAAACCAACAATTAATTCCCCCTTCGTTCTTCTGAATCTCTGATGCCATTTACAAACCCACGTTTTAGTGGCTAAGCTAGGGTTGAAATGGAATGTTCTAACCAATAAGAATACCATCTACACACACACGTTTTAGTGCCCAACCCAAAACTTCTTCTTCTAGAATAGCAAAAAGGATAATTACTAAAACCAAAGAGTTGGGTAAAATGCGTTCCCAGTTCCACGTACGAAATGGTAATTTTGACAAGACCATTAGGTCTCCAAAATTGATGGATTTGTTCGATGAAAAATTATTCTCATCAATTACTATTCACCACTTCACATCACACACATCTTATGAAAAATACTCTATATCCTATAAAAAACATCCACACACCTTACGAAAAAATTATAAATATGAGGTGTAAAAATAAATAGTAACTGATGCATAGTAAATCCCCTTGTTTAATTGGCACAATGATTGAACTGGATTTTTCTTCTAGACAATTTTCTCAAGAGAAATACTAGAGCCGTAGTAGTTGGGGGTCGAATCATCAACTGTTGACCCATGCATGGTACCTAAGGATCAGGAGTAGTGTCATACGGCCCAAAGGCCCATTGGCTAAGTGACAAGTATGATAGCATGAATGTTGCCACATTTCGAAACCAGATAATTTGGCAAATACCATGGAAATCACAACTCCAAAATAGACTTATTTTATTTTTCTTGAAATTAAATTTCTTGGGACATCATGTTACAGACTTGAGCTGTCCTTGTTCAGAGCACCCAATATTGTCTTTCCAACCTACTGTGTGAATCCATTGGTACTTGAAATTAAAGTACCAAGTCACGATGGAAATTTTGACATGTTAATCATTTCTATAGCCAGATGAGATTGCTAATCCATATCCCTACTAGTGGTTATTCTTAGATTATATTTGGAAGGTAAGATGAAAATTTTGTATTTTGTTTTAAAGTTTAAAATATTATTTTTTAGTTTTGAGATTTGAAAAAGTTAAATTGAAATTTGAAAAAATTGTATTGGGATTTGAAAAAGTTGAATTATTTATTATATTTTATATAGGAATTTGAAAAGGTTGTAATGATGAGATGAGATGAGATGAGAATTTTATTGAAGATGAAACTTCCAAACATAATCTTAATTTTCCATTCTAATTAGATTTGTTTGACAGCTTAAACATTCTCTTTCAGAAAACTCGCTGGTTTTGGACCCATTCCAGCTCTGTATGGATCATCCCTGAGGATATCAAGAAATTTGACTGCAAGAACATTGCTATCTACTTTTTATATTGATCTGGACTAGAAAATAAAAATTAAAAACAAAAACAAAAGCAAAATATCTGATATGATCATCTCCAATCTGTAATGCCAATAGGCTGAATTTTAATAAATATTGCAAGGTAATCATTTGTTGATAAATGGAAAGTTCGAAACTAGTTATATTTTTCTAATCGCACATCTGCCGCCTCTACAAGGACATGGCTGACTAGAATATAATCTCCAAAAATAGAAAATTTTACTCTGGCTCTTGGGTGAGTGGTGTCATGGACAAGCTTCCCATGTAAGAACAACAATAAGGAATGGTGAAGCAGGCAATCTGCATCGGCGTCTTTGACTCACTCATTCAAATGGGCGACACAGTTTCACGGTTAGCCCTCTTTCCAATATGAGAACAAATATCCAGAAAGTGAATGTTCACCTCTCATTTCGTCAGGGCTGTTGTTTTACAAACGGGGCACAAATTCTTCTGCATCAGCCATTGTTTTATACAGTCAGCATGAAAATTATGGCCGCATTCCAGAGTTCCAAGATCATCTCCCTCATTGTATTCCTCCTGCATATGAATAAACAATAATTCAGAAAGCGAAGAAAACAAGCAGCGCAAACCCGAGTCAGGTACGTCATTTACCTGACAGATACAGCAAGGTTCTGCATCAAGCTGAGACCCCACAGCAATTGAACATTTCCGCTGTCTCAGATGATTTAAAATTGTTTCTTCACTCAATCCCGTGCTAACATTACCAATACGCTCTTCCAGAGCCAATAACTCCTATAATTCAAAATAAATGTTGTAGTATGAGAACAATGACTAATATAAACAGGTAAATAAAAAGTATAGTTCAATTTATTGTATACTTTACCTCATAAGACATGTTGTCAACATCTAGTCGCATATCCCTATACCGATCATGAATATCAGCCACCCCAAAAAACACAGACTGATCAAGGATCATAACATCCTGATAAAAAGGCGGAGTCACATGTCAGAAAAGCATCCATTTGCCACCATCAGTGGATCAGAAATGAAATAAGAGTATATTCATGAAGGCTGTTTAAGTCGACAAAAATGTCTTTCTTGTAGTCTTTTCTAGAATTCTCTTGATAAGTAGTGTGGTTGGTGAGTAGACATTGTTAAGGTAGAAACCCAACCTCAAGTCGCAAGCTCTCGCCCCTACGCATGAGACCCAAGACATTGCGAATCTGCTTCAAAAAATAACAAAGTTTCAGATGAACACTTGCTTGCCAAGATGACTTGAAAATTGAAATCAAAGAGAACTAATGTACATAAAACCAGTGTAACCGCTACAAATGTTGTAAAAAAGAAAAGCCGAAATGGAAAAAAAAATACTCCATTAGATTTTTCACTTCTACTTTTCAGCTTGAACAAACATCCCACCAACAAACTTAACTGAAGTAACTGCACGTTAGAACATTCAGAAAGCCAGACTGGTACTATTCACCAGAACAGTGTCATAAAGTAGCAGTCAAGCTCAGAATTTTTTTTATTAGAAAAGTCTCTGTGTTCCAAGGATGAGTATTGTCAAAGATCTGCTTGCTTGAATGCAACAGGAATTGTTTATGAAATGCACTTTTGGAAATCAACATAATGTAGCTATAGGAAATCACAATTTTTGCTAGAGATGAAGTTATTCAATGGTTGAGTTTATTGATGTAAAGCATAGATTCACCAGCCATCTAAACAGCTCTCACAGTTATTAAAAGCATGCAAGACCCATATGACCGTAATTGATGAAACACAAATCCACATATTTGATGATTGTTGCTATAGTCACCGCTCACAAGAGATGATGTGCCATCTCAACCATTTAATATAAAACAAACTTTTCTCTTATTAGACGCTTATAAAACAAACTGGGTTTGACACTAGACGCTTCACATGAAAGTGTCCAAATATTTAAATTTAAAAAGAAAACGTCATATGTAAAATGAGTTCTCAAACATACCTCGGATACAAGTCTGCTACTTCCTTCACTGGCTGAAGCAGACGTTCGCAATAAATAAGGGATTCCAAGACCACCATCACCTTGTCTCTCTACCCACAATGCTGACCTTGGGTGTGACTGAGCATGGCCCGGGTTACCAGGTCCAGATGAAAAACCAATTTCTTGTGACAGAACAGGACCCGAACCAAGTGGGGAATAATTACTCCTCTGGCCTCCAGATTCAGAGCCAGCAGAAGACATCAATGACCGGCGAACATATTCAGAAAATCTTCGTTGGAATTGTGGAGGACTATGTTGAGGAGCTAAAGTAGGAGCAGATGATGGATGGACACCAGGTCGAGATGTAGAGGCAACATTTCCAGGAATACTTACATTTCCGCTAGTTAAACCCCTATTTCCTGGATTTCGAACCAAGTTTCTCAGTTCGATAGCAGGCATAAACACAGGATGTTCCGACAGGTTTCTTGTCATGCTTCTTGAGACCATTTCTTCATGCGGCACAGAATCTCTATCTCCAGAAGCCATAGAGCTTGTGATATTGCCAGCTCCCAAGCTAGGTCCTCCATTCCACCTGTAACCTTGCACATTTCGCGGCAATGTAGGAACATGGACCAAAACCGGTTGACTTTGAGGAATCATACGATCAGAAGCAGGTGTTGACCGCAAGTCCAAAGAATAACCAACTGGAAGAAGTCTTGGTGACAGCAGGGAAGATGAAATACTAGAATGCCTAACAGAATTTTCTGTAGAGATTAAAGTAGGGGCAACAGAATCTTGTTGATTTGAAGGATTTATCCTTAAACGGGTATTTCTATGGAAGCTTCCTGCCGAACTTAGATCAGGAACGAAATCAGAAGCTACTTCCATTGTGCCTAGCCCGAATCTTGGGTTCACCTGTTCGGGTGTAGCAGATACACCTAAACTGCTGCTCAAATTAAAGCGAGCAGGCACAGCAGACCATGCACTATTTTCAGAAGGGTGAAAGTAGCTAGAACTTCCAGAAACAGAAGACTGTCCAGCATTTGCTTCAAGAGCTTTTCTTTTACAGGGGACACGGCGACCCTCCATTGAGCAGCCTGGTCCGCCATCGTTCTCAGTCACTAAAACTCCACTGGGTCTGGAAGGAAGTACATGATGATCAGAACTACTTGCAGGTGGTGGAATGCACCGATTGTCAGATCTGATAGACTTGTGTATGTTAGGGCATCCCATGGCTTGACTATTATCACCACCATGACCCATTGGATCTGTGTTTAAGTTGAGATTCTGAGTATGCACATTAGAATTGGAACTTTGTGCAAACAGAGGGTTTCCATTTGTATTAGATGGTTCACAGTTCCATTCTTCCAACCTCGGACCAGCTGCAGGACAAGCACTTCCTGAAGATGACCATCCAAATTCTGCTTTCCGCTCATCACACCTGACATCATTCTGGGAATTGCTAGAACTAGGCTCACCCAAGCTCCATCCATTCGACATCTGCTGCTGACAGTTAGCAGAATTTAGGTATGCAACCTTAATAAACCCAGGTGATGGTATATGGTCTGGTATTCAGTTTCCAACAGGATCTTGCATATTATTCCAGCATATATTCTGAACTTTGGAAGCATTACTAGGAGTAGATCCACAATCAAATTTCCAAGGTTTTAGGAAAACCACCAAGTTTACCCCTCTGCCCTTGCATTAGGTTAATAACAACTTTGTTACAAGTAAAAATCTTGAAGAAATCTCCAACAGAGATGGTAAGCCAAGTACACTTTTGGTACACCTGATACAATACAGCAACAATTATCATTGGATTCGGAAGTCAGTATACTCTAAACCAACTTATCAATAAAACACTAGGCAGTGGTGAAGGGAGTAGAAAATTATTATATGAATGTATTCCGTTGGAAAGTGCAGCCAACTTGACCTAAAGGCAAAGTGTAGGTTAAGCTTAGATTCATGATCTTGCCATGAACAAGTCATATTGTGTTTCATTTCATTAAATTCTGGCAGGTCAAAGTGGAATGTGTGCAGAGTGATCATAGGGTCATGAAAATGCCCTTCATTTGGTCTTCATAAAAGTCTCATGCACTGGAGTCTTATGCATGGAGGAGTCAATTGATCGGCATTGCCATTCACCAGAATCCTGAACTCAATTCCTGGAGTTTCTTTTGCACTAGTTATTTGTTGCTCCACTGCCTGTGTATGTTGTAACTTAGAACCATTTAAAATCTGTAGAAGAGAGATATTCTGAACTTGCAGTTGTTTTAACCCATTGTAGACCCATCAGATGGAATAACAGATTTTGAAGTATATAAAGTACTTCAAAGCCACCTATGAAAGGCTATGATTCTTACGAGAAAGTGAAAACTTTGGCTGCATCGGAAGATTTTCTTAAAACTGAAGAATCAGGAAGATCCCTATCTCTATTTAATACTAAACGAATAGAAATCCAGGACCCAGCTTTTCATTCACCATGATCCTAGATTTAAAGGTGTCGTGAAGTTTCTCAGATACTTAGAAACTTCATGAATGAAGCAAGCCTTGGGCCACAGAAAATAGCCAAAATACACAAACACAAAGAAAGATTGAGAATTGACACTTCGTATTACTTGACTCATAAAGGGTGTTAGATCATCCAAACATCAGCTGCTATTCCATTAATCAACATAATATTATCAAAGCAACAGTAGTTGTATAGCAACGAGAAACAAAGTAACAGTTTGCAGAAGCATAACGGAATAGCAAATGAAGCCACCAGTGGCGGAATAAAATAGCTGGCTTAATCTTTTACAATATTGCAGCCACGAATAAGCATTAAACTCAATGGGCAAAAAGAAGTTAGGTCAACCAGGCATCATTAGCTTCAGGACTCGTAAGATATACATGCAGTTCCGAAATCACAATCCCAACTACCCCAAAGCCTCTACTTGCAGGGTAATAATCATGAAACAGCCAAACTGGACAACATTCCAACAAATAAATTCATTAGTCACGTATAACCCTGCACCCACCAGGGCAAAGATCTAGTCCAGCAAAGCAATCATGCGAAAGTTGGACGATTTTAAACAGGCAACAACAAAACAAGCACACAAAAAAAAACATTCTTAATATGCTTAAGTTTCTACCTTTTTCCGTGGAACTTACCACGGAATCAATATCCTGCAAAGAAAATCAATACAGAGGGGGAGGGAGTTATAAAAAAAAGACGGTCAAATTGGGATTGAGAAGCTATGAGCGCTAATATATTCGCTAATAGCTCTATCAAAATGATTTTTAAAAAATCGGAAACAGATATATACAAAACCCAGCTGCGTATGGAGTTCAAATAGCAGAAAACAAACTAACCCACAATTTCCAAAAGAATTTAGCTTCACGAATAAAACTCAAAAGAAAAGGAGAGAAAGATACGACGGAAATTTCAAACAGAATAATCAAAATCCGATCTTATCTCCAACCGATCAATCAAAAAGGTCAACTAAAAAAAAGGATAAATCCAGAGAAACTTACCGAGCAGATGGATCTATACGAGAAACCTGGGCCAGGAAACAAAGAACTAGCCCAGACAAGGTGATCAAAGAAAGCTGTATTTACGTTCACGCTTTCAGGAGAGAAAATAAAGAAACGAAGAAAGAAAGAGAAGAGGCGAGGCGAGGCGAGAGAACCAAACCCAAGATGATGCAGAAATGGGAGGAAGAGAGAGCCTTTGGTGAAGGATTTGTGGGGAAGAAATAAAAATGAATGGAAACAGAGAGAGAGAGAGAGACGGAGAGAGAGATTAAAGACGACAATAATCTTCAATGTACGAAACAACCCAAAAGAAAGAGAAAGAAGAGTAGTACTGTAGTAGTAATATTGGTCCTAAATAGAGCAATTTCCCATTCTAGAATTGCATAAAATATTAAAAATCAAGAAAATAAAAATTTTTTAAAATAAAATAAAAGCAAATGAACAATTGGCAGAGGCAAAAAAAAAATAATATTTTCACCACTGTTTGGCTGTTTCAACAATAATTTGCTCTTAAACAAGAAACCACTTGAACTAATTTATGATAAAAATTGGCATTTTTCTTATTTCAAATTATTTTTTTATTTCTCTCGATGCTCATAAATTCAATCCGAATCCTTTCTAATTTCTTGACAAAATGAGATGCTTTCGGACAAGAAAAAGAAATTAACATAGAATTAAATATTCATGTAAAATTCATTGTCCTAAAATCCTTTACAGCACATCATAAGGTTATATATACTATAACTCTACCATACAATTAAAAAGAATCTCAATTCCATCAAACTAGATTTTAGGATTCCCTTTAATATATATAATATCTGTCTGCCGGGTTATACTATACACATCACTTAAATAGTAAAATTTAATTTGTAAAATTTAAGTTTCAAAATTTCTCCACTATTATTTATTATTTTATTATTATTTTTTACCTACTATTTACTATTATTAAATATTCTATTATTATTTTATTATTATTTTTTTAATACTATTTACAGAATATCTGAGATCACCTCACTATCTAAACGCAACCTAAGTATATTATCCACACCCGCTTTATAAATAGAATATTTCTTGTATGCCTCATAGACAAAAATAAAAGAACTGCCTCCCAATGCCAGCCCCCCACCTTGTCTTTAACTCAACGTGTTAGATGTTGCTATTTGTTGTTGTCAAGTGTTAATTTTTTGTTTCCATCTTCTTCACGCCAAGCATCTGTCCCTCCCTCCTCTTCCCTGCCTCCCAACCTCCTCAGTCTCCATCACATATTCACATGCCTCCCCTCTTTCCTCTCCCTTGCCTCCCTCCTTCTCTCAACTGACTTTGAACTGTGACCAAAACCAAACGCATCACAGACATAAATTTCGGACCGCCGAATTGTTCTTCATCCAAATCTTGGTTCATTCAATCAGGGAATTTTTCAGATTTTTGAAGTGTGAACTCAAAAGGGTGGCTAGTTTTTCATTGACCACACATTAGAAGGCTTTGGTTGCAATCAGTGGTTGGAAAAATTAAAACCTTTGACTATTATGTAGGGTATGGTTTTCAGGGGGTTGGATTATAATCAAAATTTGGGTATGGTTGGTGACTTGGTGCTCATGTTTTTTATGCTTGCAGTCTGGCACAAAAAGCTGCTGACTTTGTCTAACTTTGCTTAAGACAGGTGTGAATACATATAGACCTAGTGAGTATTTGTTCAGGTTCTGCCCCCCTAACTCTATTTTGTCATATTTGTCCCTTTCTTCTTTTTTTTTTTTTTTTGAGAAAAAAAAATAATGTTACATACCGTCATAGAGTGCATAAACATTATACAGTCACTTTAAAAAAGAATGAGATTTACTATTAAAAAATTAATTTTCTTTTCATATAGATCTCGTATTTGTTCACTTTTTTTAAAATGATTACGTAGTACTGAGTATGTAACTATCATTTTTGAATAAGAATATAGAAAACAGTCCCTCATCCTCCCACGTGGGTTTGCTGTGATAAACCATTGCCTAAATGCTTATTTTAAGCTAATAAAAGTAGCATAAGATAAGGGTTGATTAGTGGTGATTATACATTCCCCCACCAAAAGAGAATATGAGCTCCATGTTTTTGACAAATGAAGAAGGAATATCAAACAACATAAAAAGGTTTTAGCCCATAAAATAATAACATTTTAGGTGCTAATCATGTACAAAGTTGAAAAAAAAAATTGTACACATTTGTAGTATGAGAAAAAAAGTACTATAACCATAAAGAGATTCTATAAAAATAAATTTATAAACTAACATAATTTCATATGATACGTTAGACTACTTTACAATAAAAATAATTTTATTTTCTAATATATCATATCAAATCACGTCAATTTGTAAATTTATAATTACTTTATATTTAAAATATTTTTCAAATATATATATATACCGTGCTAGCCACGAGTAAACGTGACAACTTGACAAATAGTGAAGGCTCAAAAAAAATTGTGGGGGTGGCTGCCAATTATGGTACCCAATATCTTTAAAATCCTCTCTTCTTTTTTTCTAAAGGTTGGGTGGCGTAGTGACTGGGTGAATGAATGAATGAATTTATTCCAAAGAAGCAAAAGTCATGACCCCTGGCCTGCACTGCATGGATTGGAATGACCCACTACAAATGGGGAAAGAGGGTGGAGGTTTTGTATGTATCTATGATAATAATCATTCACATGACAAGTGGCCTTTTTTTATTGGGCAAATTAAATTAATAAAATTAAAAAGTATAAAAACAAGAGACGAGAAATTGGGATAAATTGCAAAATAAACATTAAAGTGCAGAAAATAAAAACAAAATAAGAAATGAAATCTAACATTCTAGAAATTAGAGGATGGGATGATAAAAACTTTGCAGGGTTCAAAAAGAATGCCTCCTACCCACCACCACCTGTGGGTTATCACAACCTTGTTTCACTCAAGATTCTGCCTTGACTTCAAATAGCAAAATAATGATTTAACAAAAGTAGTCTTGATCTCTCAAATGAGCATAATGTGGGGGAAATAGGCTCCCTAAGCTTAAATAAGATGAGTTAAAGAGGATGAGGAAGTCATGACCCACAACCCAACCTAGATCTAGCCACTAAACTCAAAATATAAAGAAAAATGCTACTTTGCTCACTTTATTTATCCTCTCATTTTGACAACTCATATATTTTAATTTTTTTTTAAATAAAGAAGTGACTATTAGTATATTGATATTTTTTATATTTTTTAAAAATATTTTAAAATGTTAAAAAAATATGAATAAAAAAATTGAAGAAAAATAAAAAGAAAATTTTTAACCAACGGTAACAATAAGCGGGGCACTCTGAGCGGCAGAGTAGCACCGCTCAAATATAAATCTAGACACTAAGTAGTAAAGTAAACTGTATAGTATTTATTGTTTATTTATTGTTGTCCAAAATATTTATACAAACAATAATAAATATTGTAAGATTCACTTCATGTGTCTCTCCTGCTTGAAACCCTCAAGTTCTAACAAGAATTTTATCCCTAAGTTGAGATCTTTTCCCGCCGTAGAATGTCTCTGATTTTCAGCTGGGACATATCGAGTGTCGAAAAGATTAGACCTCCTTGGTTCTCAAAGGAAGATGAAGAACTCTTGGAGGGTAGAATCACTGCAACAGTTACCCAGAAACTGAAGCCAGGACAGAACAACTCACCCAAAACCAAACGCGATAATAAGGGCAACCAAAAGGATGTATTCATACTCATTTGATAGTCAAGCCTCAAACTATAAAAGGCCAATGGAAATAGCTAAAATAGATACTCTCCACAGCTACAAATTCTAAAGAACCTAACCCTATTTCCTGCACCCCTCACTCTCCCAAATGGTGCTCTTGGTATCAGCACAACAGCAGAAGTACGATATCTGTCCCAATCTGGCATAATGTATCAAACAAAAGAAACAGACAAAAACACAAAATTGCCCAAAACCAGATGATTTGATGGCTTCCAAAACGTTTGATATTTCACGACATTTCAAGTGTTATAATATAAAGAAATGTACTCCAATTTTCAGTAAAATAATATAAAAAAATGGTCAATCCCATTTTTCACAAATAATCCAAAATCAACAATTTAATACTTCAAACTACTAATTTCTTTCAATTTACACCCTCCATCCATGTGACCCATTATTATTATTATTATTTTATTATTATTTTAGAAAGGAAATTTTAGACGATTCACTCAAATTCTTGAATATTCCCTCATATGTTGGTGGGTCAATCGAATTAGAGGTGTAAATGGCGCAAAAAAAAAAAAAAAACCAACCATTGATAGTTGTATATCAAATTTTTGAATAAAGATCATTTAACCTGCAATTTGAAAGAATGGAACCAACTTAGGATACAGAATGGAATTTCTGCAATAAAGAATGTCCTCGGAGTTCCAAAATGACCACAATAAGTGATGCATGGAAATGACACATCAAACTACGACTTCAACATACGAGAAGCCAAATCTTTATGAATATGTTTCTTCCGTGTGAATAGGTTAATGGGGCCTTTGAACACCACCCAAAGAAACTCCAAAATATGCTATCAAAAACGAAAATACCAACCTCAGTGAAGAGGTTTAGAAACTCCTTTCATACAAAATACTACAATTGCAAACTGAAGATACTAAAAATATCATTCAGAATTAGTGCTGCAACTACTATTATAGTATTATTAAAACCCTAGTAAAGTTCTATCAACAGCACTAAGAGACAAAACCAACATAATATTCAAACCAAGGCAATGCATCAAAAAGATTATATTATAACCAATTGCACTCCTCTACTAAAGATAGTGCCACCCAACCATCACATAAATCTACAATTTAACTCTTGTCAGCTTAGAAACAATAAGCCAGATCATAAAAGCTGATGTTATTCCAAGCTTCATATATTCAGTTATGCAATCAGTAATGAGATAGTTACACATTTACCATGTCCACATGATTATATATCATAAGCAGCTCCACGAAAAGCTGCCGAGGAAACAAGAAAGCTAGCACTTCATAGCACAATTCAAATTATTAACTACCCACCACTGGCACTATATCAACATATATAAGAAAATCAGCATATATGATAGCTCCATCTCTTTAACAATTTTTGTTTCATTACAGAAAAAGAAGGCGGCTAAAGGAAAAGAGGTCTTTCTAAGGAAGCTTCTGATCAAGAGGTGGTGGAAAATAGATGTAAATGAGGAAGAAGAACCTCTACCATCAATGCATCAACTGCAGCTTTATCAAGTCAGGTGAAGCAGCTGACACTCATATAACTTAATTTACCATTGTCAATCATAATAATCTCTCTCAGTGTGCCGTTGGGATAAATTGCCTTCTATCAGGCATGAGAACAAATCTGCAAGCCCAGACCAAAAGAAAATTGCTAAATATATACTTTAAAGGGAAATGATATTTGCAATCCTAGGGTGTGCAAGCCATGCGCACTCACTCCTTTTGAAAAAAAGTAGGTAAATCTGGAATCCACATGAAAAAATCATTTTTTTTAATGAACTCCAGTTTTTTTCAAAGAAAGTACGCGGAACTTGCACACCTAGGACTGTATATAGCATTACTCAAACTTCAATAGGATTGAACAGAATAACAAATAATAACATATAACTACCTTATAAGGCCAAGTCATCCTTCCATAACATATCTCAATATTGTTTAAAAATTTCACAAAAAGTTGTTTTAAGATTTATCCCTTCGCATCTGTTTTTGAGTATCTAAATCCAATCCTGAAACAGTAATTTCCAGTAACAGCCAGGTCATTCCAATGAGTATTCATATATCTTTATACTCAACTGCTTCAAAGTCTCTGATGAATAGTTACTGCACAAGATCGTCCAACTCAATGTAATCTTCCTCTAAAATGGAAAGTGCTTGCTGGTCAGTCAGACCTTCAAAAATCTTTGCACTACTTCCTGGAAGAACAGACGAGCTCACCTGCACACCAGCAACGGCACAAACAGGAATGTAACTAACTTAAAAAGAAACACACCTGTAGTTATATCTGAATGTGGACAACACATGCAAAAAAAAACTGAATAGATATCATATATACTTACAGTATTAGGGCTCGTTTGGATAGTGAGATGAGATGAGATGGGTTTAGATGAGTTGAATAAATATTGTTAGAATATTATTTTAAATATTATTTTGGATTTAAAAAAATTGAATTTTTTATTATATTTTGTATGGGAATTTGGGAAAGTTGTAATGATGAGATGAGATAAGATGGATTGAGACTGTTTCTGTATCCAAAGGGCCTATTCTTCATTACTTAATAGACATCTCAGATAACCACTGAAGTATCTGTTTTGCTCACTCTAGACAGTAAGATTCACTAGAAAACCTTGAGGGTTAAAATGTGCAAAGGAAACAAAGGCAGACCGAGGAAAAATATTAAACTTTCCAAAAGCAAATAAAGTTCAAATGCCGCATCAAAATTAGAACAAGGAAAGAAACTACAGTTGACTAAACTTTGATTTTCTCCTGCAAGCACACATCAGCAAAGTACATAGTGGTACAGAAAGTTAGGCCTATCATCATGTTAAACGTAGCTTATAATAGTATAATGGGTTTTTCAGCAAAACTTTAAGTAACTTAAAACTGCATGTTACTTCTATTTCTGAACAAACTTGCAGATTGTTGCTGATGCGGTAACTTGTAACGGTGTGAGGAAAAGTAGAGGTTGTAAAAGAATATTTCGACACCATGCAAGAAACATGGCTGACCATAAATAACATAATGTTAGAGCGTGAGGTCAATGTGTTGTAGATGAACATATAACCCTGCATCACAATACCAAACCGACGTGAAACTATGTACATAAAAATATAATATAATGACACAAATTGAAGATGTGTTCTGGCAGTAAAAATATTATAGGGTATTGAGGACGTTTTGAAATGTTACCGGCTCCCGAGGCTGCATGCCTAACTGATGCAGAATGCTGGCACCAGAAACAGAATTGTCATCATGCATTTTAGCTTCAAGAATATCAGGTGTAAGGCATCCATTGTGCTGAATGCCAATGTGACGCACTGCAGAAACAGCTTCCTCAGCACAAGAACTTAGGCCATTATCCAATATGCTATTTGCACTACGAGATTTGAACACTCGACAAAGGACAAAAGAAGCCTGCAGATGGATAAATAGTTAAGGTGTTTTCATAGAAACATAAGATAAAACCCAATAACACTGACCAAGCCTCTGCCTGCCTTAACTTTTCAAAACTGGCCTAATAAAGGCAAAAAGCACCATCATCTGAACCACTAAATTTTATCATGAGAATGAATACTAATTGAATAACTTTATAGCAAACATGAAAAAAACTGTCTCGTCAATTGGAATAAAGCATGGGTGAGTTGATTGGCAAAAGATGCAATACTTCATGACATCTTGTTAGAGACCATATGTTGATCAAGACGTATCCAGATAGGCCAACCAATAAATTAGCAATGCTGCTTCTTGGTCCATCCATGAAAAACATCTTTGAGTTCAGATTTTGTACTTGCTAGCTTTAGGGACTTCTATGCATGACTTGGCTCAGCAGATTTCATATTCGAAGTGAGCAGAGGATAGTTGAGAGAGAGAGAGAGAACCAAAACAGGGAAAAGGACTCAATCCATTGATCGCCAACCACTTCTTTCCCATTGATGTCTAATTAATTGTCCAAACTATCCACAGGGTAACCATCTAACAGGAACGCTCTTTTTATGAATAATTCGGAAGCAAATAGCCTGTAAAGAAATCAACTAACGGTATGTATCTGGTACTATACAAGTACAGCTTTCTTTGATTAATAACGAAAAATTG
>CM056959.1:18127717-18311056 GCA_029856935.1 Cyclocarya paliurus
TTTATTAAAACGTTCGAACGGTTATTTCTATATGTTGGAATTTTATGCATGGAGATGTGTTAGTTTGATTTATGTTTTAGCCATATGTTTGTTGATGAACACATTTGTTTCCATAGGATATTAGACATGGATAAGAGTTGGATGTTGTTGGGAGATTGACTTGGGCGAGACTATAAGGAATATGCACATGGGGTGAAGTTGTTTTAGAGTTTGCTCGCATGAGCGTTGATAGTCGAGGATATATAAGATGTCGTGCAAGAAGTGCAAGAATCTTAGTTCTTATAATTTGTTAGTAGTAGAGGATCATTTTTATTGTAAATGGAATCGATCCTAAATTACTCACCTTGGGTCTTACATGATGAACCATTTCTCAAAGAGTTAGAGATTGATAGTCAGACCAATCAAGTAGATGAGGGTAACGACACCAAAATAGAGGACATTAATGTGGATGACATGATGACAGTGATGATAATGGAGAGGATATGACTGAAATGTTAGGTGATCTGGGTGTAGGAATGTTTGGGGATGAGGGATGGAGAAGTGAACATCTGCACAATCATTTGAGAGAAATAATAACTTTGGAAGATTGTGGGAGAATGCACATAGAGAGTTGTATGCGGGGTGCACTCGTCATAGCAAGTTGTGTCCTTTACGGTAAGGTTGCTTCATATTAAGTCTATTTGTCGTATTTCTGTCAAAGCTATCGACATGTTACTTGAATTTATTAAAGAGGCTCTTCCTCAGGATAATGTAGTACCCCGTAATTTTTATGAAGCGAAGCAATTGAAGCGAGGGCTAGGATTTGATTATAATATCATCCACGCTTGTAAAAATGATTGCATTCTTTACTGGTAACAATATGCAGGAATTTGACTCATGCCAGTGTGTCATGAGTCAAGATGGACATCCGATAAACGTAATGTACCCCACAAAGTTTTAAGACATTTTCTGTTGATTCCTCGACTTCAAAAACTGTTTACATCAAGGATAATTGCGAAAGATATGTCGTGGCATCACATAGAAAGAGTCCGAAATAAAAACTTCCTCTCCCATCCATCAGATTCTTTACAATGGAAGAAATTTGAAAAGAGTATCCATGGTTTGCCGAAGAACCTCGCAATGTACGTCTTGGTTTAGCAACGGATGGTTTTAATCCATTTGGCAACATGAGCACTTTCATAGTACTTGGCCTGTCATATTAATGCCTTATAATTTGCCCACTTGAAGTGTATGAAGGATCTTTTTTTTATGATGACTCTATTGATACCAGGGCAAGGTCACCAGGGAATGAATTAGATGTATATCTGCAACCACTGATTGCAGAGTTGAAAGAGTGTGTGGGATCAGGGTGTTAATACATATGATGCTAGCGACATCGGGGAGTTCAAGAGTGCATGCCGCAGTAATGTGGACAATAAATGATTTTCCAGCATATGGAAATTTGTCTGGGTGGAGCACAAAAAGGTAAAATGGCTTGTCCTGTTTGTAATAAAGATACACATTCTCAATGGTTGAGTCATGGTAGGAAATTATGTTTTTATGGGATATCGTCGTTATTTACCATATGATCATAGATGGCGTTCAAATAGAGATGTTTGATGGAAGGGTGAGCGTAGGTTATCGCACACAGAGTTATCTGGACATGATATTATCGTGCAGTTGGGGAATGTTTTAGAAAACAAATTTGGGAAACATACCAGGGTTCGAAAGAGAAAAAGAGAAACGCAAGCAGTGGAGTTGATTGGACAAAAAAAAGTATTTTTTTTTTAGTTACCATACTGGTCTACATTAACACTGCGCCACAATCTAGATGTTATGCACATTGGGAAGAATATATGTGAGAATATATTGGGTACTCTGATGTCAATAGAAGGGAAGACAAAAGATACAGCTAATTCTCATAAAGACTTAAAAGAGTTGGGGATAAGACCGGAGTTGCATTTGCAAGATATGGGTCGTCAGCATACATGCCTATTGGAATGTTACACTCTCAAATGATGAGAGAAAACAATTTTGTGATTGGTTCTTGACAATCAAATTACCCGATGGTTATGCTTCACACATGTCAAGATGTGTTCGAACACATGATTGGAAGATAACTGGTCTTAAAAGTCATGACTGCCATGTATTTCTGCAGCAAGCGTTTGTTGCCGGTTGGTGTGCGTGGAAAGCTTACTCGAGATGTTCGTATAGCTCTCACAGAATTAGGAGGATTTTTCAGAGACATTTGTAGAAGAACGTTGAAAGTTGATGCATTGTTAAAAATGGAAGCTGATATTGCAGTTATATTGTGCAAGTGAAAAGTTTGTACCCGCCTTCATTCTTTGATGTAATGGTTCATTTGGCTGTGCACCTACCTCGTGAGGCTTTAGTCGCTGGTCCGGTTCAGTATAGATGGATGTATCCTATTGAACGATTTTTAGGAAAATTGAAGCGATCTGTGGGGAATAAAGCTCGTCTAGAAGGTTCGATTGCTGAGTCATATATTGATAATGAGTGGCATAACATTTTGTTCAATATATTTTCGTGGGGTGATACTAGATTTACAAGACCAGACCGAAATTATGAGGGTGGAAGAGAGGCGGGAGTCTTGTCAACATTTACCGTGTTTTCCCAGATAGTACGTCCCATAGGCGCACAAAGGGGCTACGATATATGTGGGCGAGAGTTTGAAAGAGTTCGATGGTATGTCTTGAATAACTGTGCAGAGATTGACCACTATTTGAGGTTAGTGATGATCTTCTAAATTAATTATGTATAATAATATAACATTTTTCGTTACTACAAATTAATCATTCACACGAACCTGTGCAGTGAACATATACAACTACTTCGCATGAATGGTGTAACTGACGTAGAAAGAAAGCATGAAGAGGAATTTGCTTCATGGTTTGAACATACGGTATTACTGTGAAGTTTCATTTTATAATATGAATTTCATACCACTAAAATCTATCCTTTTTTATATAATAATATTTATTGATGTAGGTTGTATCAAAATATGTTGAAAATTCAGAAGAAATTTCACCAGAACTGTATGCTCTGGCATGTGGTCCGTCTAAGCGGGCCATCCAGTACTCAGGATGTTTGGTGCGTGGATATAGATTTCACACAGCTGACAGAGAAAGATATAGGAAAACTCAAAATTGTGGGGTTGTAGTCGAAGGAAGTCATGGGATGATAAAATTGACTTCTATGGAATTGTGAAAGATATTATAGTGTTAAAATACGTGGGAGGATATATGGTCTAGTTGTTTAAATATAATTGGTGGGATGTCTCAAATCCTAGTTGGGAGTGCGTAACGATAATTACTTTATGAGTGTCAATACATCTCGCACATGGTATGAGGACGATCCTTTCGTTCTCGCTTGCCAAGCGAATCAAGTATTTTATTTAGATGATCTAGAATACGAAAACCCATGGCGGGTAGTGGAGAAGTTTTGCAACAAGAAATGTATATGATACTATTCCATAGACAGAAGAACCTTCAGAAGAAGTTGATACTCCAACAAATAAAGAAGCATATCAAGAAAACGAAGTAGGCATCAATCTCTTTGTTGATCTCAGCCAATATGACATGGTCCCATTGCATAGAGAAGATGTTCAACCCGAAGTAATTGAGGGTGAAATATCAGAAGATGATGAATCAACTGAAGTGTCTAGCAGGAGGATGAGGGTGATTGGTCTACTAGCAAAACAGATAGTGAATGAATTTCAAATATCAATTTTTGTAAGTATTATTTGTTTAAGGATATCCATAATGTTTGTTTGAATAATAATTTGTTACAATTTCAAATAGATATGCCTCCTAAACGTAAAGCAACACGTGTGCCATCCCCATCTATTACTAATTCCCCGTGTGATTCACCTGACATAAATAGTCAGCCAACACTATTAGACTCAGAACAAGGTATTTTATCAAATTAAATAACAATGATTGCAGTTTATGCTCAATTTAGATAATATATATATAAAATAAAAGTATTTAATTCAAATATTTGCTTTAATTACTGTATATAGCTGTTGTAAGCCAGCACCGAGGTAGAGGCACTACGAGGGGTGTCTGCATAGAAAAAGTAAGGAAAGTTGGTAAAATTAAAGTTGATATTCCTTATTATCACACCGGTGGCTCTGGAGATTCAACAGCATGGCTTGCTTCTTTTGTTGGTACACTTACTCGCACGTATGCACCTATTGCTACATCCTCTTGGTCTAAAGTTCCACAAGAAGTGAAAGATCACATCAAAAAATGTTGTTTGGTAATAACCTACATCTCAAGTAACTAAGTATTATTCATGTTACTTTTTGAATATTTGGTATTTATACTAATTGTTTACAATTATTGGAAGGATGAGTTTGAGCTTGATTTTGGCCGACGAGAGGATCGATTAACAGTTGAGGAGTTGATTTCGAATGCATTTCGGAGGTACAAAGGTCGATGTCATGCACATTATAAGAAGTTCAATACTACAATAGAGGCGCGCCAAAATCCATTCCAAGCAATACCACCAAATGAATGGGAGAAGGTTTGTGATATGTTGAAGATCCTGCTTATCAGGTAATTTCGCTGCTCTATTTTTTAATAATATATTTATGATAGATGTATTAAACATATATATATATATATATTATTATTTTTTTTAGCAACGGAGTACTGTAAAAGCAAATAGATCAAACTTGAAGATACACCATCATGCGGGTTTTCGATCTTTCATCGTTTGTCTAACAAAATGGTAATTTATTCTACTCCCTATTAAATATTAACATATAATACACTTTTCTGATTTTAAGTTCTAATATATATATATTTATTTTGCAGAGAAAGAAGAAAGTCCTGCTGACTATGATTTGACCCAATTGTATGCAAAATTACATAAAATCGTGATGGTGTTTGGACCAGTCCCGAAGCAGAGGCAAATTATGTAAGTTTAAGTTTCTTTAATTCCATTGTGACTATAGTTTTGTTACTTATACTAACTAATATGTTTTTGTTTTTGTAGGACAAAATGATATCTCTCAATGAAGTTAATGCGGATCCATCTGATGCATCATCTGTCAACGATGTTCAGATCATTTCTCAAGTTCTGGGATCACGTTCTGGATATTTGAGGGGCTTAGGACGTTGCATTAAACCATCTTCAACATCATCATCCTCTTCTCAAGCTAGATCGAATGATGACAAAACTAAAAAATTGGAGGAAGCAGCACTTGAAATAGAGCGATTGAGGTCTAAGGAAAAAGAGTTACTGATCAGATTAGATCAAGCAGCAAATCTTGAGACAAGATTAGAAGAGAACATGCAGAAGAGATTGGAGATGGAGGTACAAAAAGCTATGCTTCAGTTGCAGTCAGTTATGTCACAAAACTCTACACCACCACCATAATTGTATAACTTTTTTTTTTCTTTAGGGTTAATACATTATAAAGTTTCAAAAATTTGAACAATTGACATTTGAATTATATTTTGTGTAATACTACTAATATGGTATTTTTAATAAATTTGGTTTTGTTCTGTATGTTTCATACCGTTCGAACGGTAAATAACCAGTTCGAACGGTAAAGTACCAATTTAAATCCATTCGAATAAACAAATAACCATTCGAACAAAAAATAACCCATTCGAACGAATATCATGGAATACAGTTCGAACGGACGTAATTTGCATTCGAACAAAATTTATTGGTTCGAACAGTATCAAAATTTATTGGTTCGAACGAACGTTATTTGTTCGATTCAAAATTTTATTTCGTTCGAGTGGACGGGTAGGTTCGAACGGAAAATATTTCCATTCGAACACTCATTTCGTTCGAACAGTATCAAATATGGTCATTTGTTCGATTCAAAATTTTATTCCGTTCGAATGAACGTGTCGGTTCGAACGAAAAAATATTCCATTCGAACAAGATATTGAGACGAAATTAGTTTGTCTCAAAAAAATATCCTTTCGAACGGTTTCGACTGGTTCCGCAAAATTTCATCCCTAAAAGTGATTTTTGGAGACGAAATTCAAATTTTGTCTCCAAAAACATTTTGAGACAGCCTTTTAGAGACAAATTAGAGACGAAATTTTTTTATCTCTAATTCTTTTTTAGGACGAAATTATGATTTTTGGAGACAAAATTTTTTGTCTCTCAAAACCATTTCTCTTGTAGTGATCGAATAGAATTTTATGTTCACAAATGACTTGTTTATTTATAGCCCTAATTATTCTTGACAACAAGATTTTTAACCTTTTGCATCTAAAAGATTTTTGTTGAAGCTAAAATCGACGAGAAAATATGTCATTTGCAGCTAAATTGAACTCGCCGCTAAATTTTTTCGCAAATAGTGCCTTGTTCAAATAGTATATTTTTTTGCGGTGAAACTTTAAGTTTTTGCATCATTTGTGTGGTCAATGCAAAAATAGGCTAGAATAGACTAGCTTTTTTGCGATGAAATTTTTTGTGGCGATCTCATTTCGTCGCTAAAATATTTTTGAAACCAAATAAAGTTGTCGCAAATAATATTGAAGGAAAAAATATTTTCTGGCACTTTTACTCTTTTGTGACGAATTTAAACCGCCAGAAAATTTCATAATCGAGAAAAATAAAGAAAAAAACCCGAAACTGAAACTGTGTTTTCCATCCCCCCCCCCCCCCTCCTTTGATTTGAACCCCTTAATCCTAAAAACTCCTCCATCTCTCATTTCCCCTCTTAGGTGTGCCAAAGCCCCCACGAGGCTCTTTGAATTGCCTTATGCTTTCTAGCTCCAGCCAATCCCATCACCCACAATCTTTCAAGCACCTCAAATCCTGAGGAATGGAGAGCCAAAATTTATTTCTTTTCTTGTTTTCCTGAAAAAAGGCAAAGATGTCAAGACTCTCACAAGGAGGAGCTGCTTGAAGCCATTGTGCATCTGGATTGCGAAGCAGATGCCACTTTCAAAGACCAGCAAACAATTGATCAGGTTGGACTAAATCATTTTACTACTACTTTGGGTTTGATCTTTGGGTTTTAGATGGCCATAGGTTTCCACAGATCTGATTTATGACCTAAAGTGTAAGATTCGTTGTTGAATATTTGCTCGGGTTTCTACTTCTGGTAAGAGCTATCTACTAAAATCTTGAGTTTTTTTCTTTTTCTTTAAGATGGAACAAACTCCATTCATTCATAACAGGACATTTCAACTTTGACCTGAGACATACAAAATACAAGCCAACTATTGCTTTTAAGGCTCCCCAATACACAAATTTCTTTGTAACTGACATGTCTAGTCTATTGCTATAACTCTCAATAGACAAATCGTCTGAGAGACAGCACTCTGTCCAAAGACAGATTTAACAAACCCCACATTCTGTCTTAATATAGAATGAAACAATCCTACACTCAATCTAAGACGGAGTAAAGCAAACACTATGGACAAAAATTTAAGAGACTATGTTTTTCTTTTCTTTTTTAATTTTAACCTAAAACAAAAGGAATAACAGAAAACGTAAAAGATACATGAAAAAATAGCGAATTATAACTTGGAAATTCAAGCTGTAGATCTGTATTTTCAACCTTAGAGGAAATAAAAAATGCAAACACCGATACTGTAGTAGCACGTGAAGGACATGCCTCAACCTGGAAGTATGGAGGAACATTAGGTCTGAAGAAACCGATGGCCCTAGTCCCCGGAACAGTCGCGTGTGGCTGTGATAGAGCCCCCCTTGCGGTGGCGCATGGATGTCAGGCTCACACTTTAGGTCGCGCGTGTGGCTCACTCGCCACTCCATTGGACGAGATTCTTCATCCATTTGAAGGATCGATGCTTTGGGAATCTTGCGGTGGGGCACGTGGTGGTCGTCTGGTTTCGGAGAACAATAGATTTCCATTTCACCCTACTATGAACAAAAAAATAAACAAAACTAGAAAAATAAAACAAAAACTAGAGAGAAGAGGGAGGAGGGAGGAGGGAGGGAGGAACCAAAGCTCCAACCCCCCTCCTCTGATCTAAGTTTTTTTAGGGGGCGGCTGTGTACAGAAAAAGTGAGAGAGCGAGAATAGGTTTTTTTTTCAATGAATACTATTTGATTTTATGGAAATTCTTGAGTTAAGGAATATAATTTGGTGAATAATTATTTCCTTGTTAATTAATTTTCCACCTTTACCCCCTTCATGATTTTATGAACTCTGAGAATTGATTGATAGCTTTCCACGTTTTTGTTTGTTTGCCATTGCTCTTTATGCTTAGAAGAATTTCGGAAAGGAAAATAAGGCAATGTTTTTTCATGTGTGGAAAATATATAATTTGTTTGGTTCTTTGTTGGCGCAGTCCAGAAATAATGGCTCATTGAACATGTAACTTGCAATTTCACTGAGGAATACAATTCCATTAATTGTTTCCATTCTCTTAAAGTTTGTTTTGAGGAGCTTTCTACAACCATTTATTTTTAAAAAATGCAATCTTAGGAAGGAATAGAAAATATTTAATTCTCTGCAGTACTCCTAGAAATGAGCAACGATTGGATCAGTAGATTTGATTTATTTGATTTCTTCTTTTAATTAGGAGGCTTAAAATTTTTTTGCTACATTATTAAACATAAGATATGAATATGGACGTGCATCCATTTCCAATATGTTTTCTTTAGGTTTGATATTGTCCATTCCTTTGGATGTCATGTTTCAGCTAATCGAAGCATGTGCAGTGGACCGAAAATCGTCATCCACCCAATGTAATACAGCCTACGACTCAGGCCCAAGAAGAGCCCAACCCAGAAGACCCACACGACATCTTTTTCAGGTAAGGCTCCTCTTTTCAGTATCTTCTTCCCCGAGCCCACGCTCCATCCCCACAATTTCTTTTCCCCCCGAAATCTTTGCCTCCAGTCAGTTGCTCCCCCATTTCTTCTTCCATGAATCCCACTTTCTACCCATGCCCCTTCAGTTTATTTTTCCTTTCTTCACCCTCAAATTATCTTTTCAACAAACTCTCTCCCTCTCTCTCTCTCTCTCTCTCTCTCTCTATCTCTTCCTCTTAGTCTCTCTCTCTCTCAATTTTATTTTCACCTCTTCCTCTACTCTCCTCAACCACCAGCCAAAAGAACCACCTTGCTCCTGCATGACAAAAGCCGTCGGGGCCACTCACTCAAGCCTCTACCTTACACCATTGTAGACCCACGCCACCCCAACACCAACCCACAAGCCTCCACCCACAGCGCTGTCCCTGCATGCATCAACAACGCTCACTAGCAGTCATCCCACACACAACAGGTCGCGGAAACCACCTTGCGGCAGCACCACCCTCATTGGAACAGACCAACCTTAAGCCAAAGCCTCGTTGCACACCACTGCCAGTGCACCACCCATTGTAAACCAAACCAAAAATCCCTTGTTTTACTGCACCCGATACCAAAACCGAGAAGCCGGCAAGCCACAGTGCCCTGAACAACCATGCCCCATCTTGTGCCTCCATGAGCCACCAACACAGGGTACCTCCACCCTTCTAGGTTGTTCCCTTTATAAAACTCTCTCTCTCTCTTAAGTATAGGTCTCTCCCTCACGTTAACTCTCTCTCTCTCTCTCTCTCTCCAGAGTTTCTCCACCACGCACGTGGGAAGCGGAGTGCACCACCGTGATTTTTGGCTCAAGCCACTATCCCCATGCATGGCGTCGTTCCTCTGTTTGTAACCTCTACTGCCAACACTTTTTATTTTGTTTTCCCTCTTGCCTGTGTTGCTCTCAAATAAAAAGAGGCTTATAAAACTTTATAAACATTAAAGGGTAAGGTTTGATGTTTTAATTATCTTGCTCACCTTAGTGTGTTAGTCAATTTCCTTTACTGGTTGTTCACATGGGCTTTTGGTTTTAGGCTAGATGTAATATTGGACTTGTGTTTGAGTTGGGGTTCATGTTAAGAGATTATAAGTTAGGCATACATTTTAAGTTGGGCTTGGTTTTATATTATATATATATATATATATATATATATATATACACATATCTTAAGTGGGTTAATTTTCTGATGGGTTAGATTTAAAGTTAGATTGATTTTAAATATGGCAGAACACCACTATAATATTTTCTAGTAGGCTAGGGTCAAAAGAGAATTTAAGCATGAACGCCTTAATGAGGTGATGTTCGGAAAGTCACTTTGTGGTTTAGTAGTAACTGGCCAGAATAACTGGAACTATGGAAATTGTTGTCATGGAGTTGTTTAGTTGGGTCGTTTATTTTAGATGCTTCATTTATTTGCATTAATAGTTTGTATTAATTATGCTTAGGTGACGATTTATATTCATTCAGCACAATTGTGGAAAAATTCAGAAAAGTTAAAAAGTCTAGGTAAACGAGATTCCTATACTAGATTTTGTATAAAAGAAAAATGAACTGAGGTGGATTTATAAAAATGTGCATGATATGTTTTGAAAAGAAATGTGAAAACAACCTCACTTATGTGTTCTGTATTACTCATGAAATCTGTATAAAAGAGAAAATGTTTTATGATGTGACTAGTGTAAACATGAGTAACATTTTGACATGTTATTTCTGAAATATGCAAAAAAACGAATATGAAATATGAAAATTTTGTACATGTTAAATGAAAATGTTCTGAATCCGTTTTTGATTATGTAAAAATAATATGAATATGTTTAACACTCTATTTGATATGATATACATCTGAAAAACCTTTGGCAAAACTTTCTGATTCTATTCCTATTCTGTTCTGGTTCTGATAAGATAGCTCTGATTCTATTATATGGTTAGTACCAACATCTCTTATATGAGTGCACACACTTTGGAAATAAAGTGATCTTTCTGCGTTCTCTTTCCTATGTATAGAGGTGTAAAATAGCCGGTCCGGTCGGTTTCAATCCTATCCAGTTGATGGACCGAAATTTTCAGTCCATCATTTTTTCCGAACCGGACCAATCATCCATAGGGACCGGACCGGACCAATTAGTTATCGGTCCGGTCCGGTTGGTCCGTTCGGTCTAACCCAATTTTTGTTTTTTTCTTCTTCTTCTTTTTTTTCAAAGAAATTAATATAAAATTTTATTTAAATTAGTAAATTAAAAGTCAGTGAACTAATAATGTGGATTATATAACTAACTCATTAAAAAATTATTTTATATGTTCAATGATACTAAATTAGATGAAAATTACATAATTAATTATACAATTATTATATAAAATAATACATAAAAATATATATTTAAAAATTAAAAATATATATTTTTTCAATTCGGTCGGTTCGATCTTGTCCGGTCTAAGGAAACTCCACCCCAGGATCAGACTGAAGACCGAAAGTTGAGAAATACTTGGACGGAGAACGATTTTAAGATAGAAGAAATCACTCTCTAACCCATCCGGGATTGAGGCATTACACCCCATCTAGTATGAATTTCTCTCTTTCGTTTATATCTCTCTATAGATTGTATCTGAAACTAAGGATTCATGCAAAGGACAGGCAGAGTATTGATATTACATGCAAAGGATTCATGCAAAGAATTTGCAATCTTATATCAAATATGCTAACTCAATGTGTTTTTGTTACTGTTCTTACTGTTATCCTTGGTTTGGGGCTTCGATTTTTGGTTTCCAACACATTTATGTGTCTATTGCTTTGGCAAGTAAGCTTGTGATTGTAAATGTGACGTTTGGTAGCTTGTAATTCCCCAAGGAGCTGCTCCTTGTGTATGAATTTATGCAGAGGGGAAACTTGGATCATCATCTTTGTAGAAGTATGACTTTGAGGAGAAAACTGAGAAAATAAAATTACTTGTGCATGGATTAATTTT
This sequence comes from Cyclocarya paliurus, assembly GCA_029856935.1. Lineage (NCBI taxonomy): Eukaryota > Viridiplantae > Streptophyta > Magnoliopsida > Fagales > Juglandaceae > Cyclocarya > Cyclocarya paliurus. Next base: position 18,139,478 of record CM056959.1, read on the forward strand.
AAATGAGACTTTTTGTTAGTTATTAGTCTTTTGCCATGTTTGCATGTTTATGATATCAAAGTGTTTTATGCCTCTTGAGTTTAGATGAACATTTCATGTACATGCTTCTTGCCTTCCCCTTTTCATTTGCTCTAATATCTTTAGAATTTTGTTTCGTAATCATTTTAGGATGACATCGAATATTTTTGTAGGAACCACTACCAAACTAGCCAACATATTCTTATAAGGATTAAATCACGAAGCAAGGAACTGAAGATAAACATAGAGCATAAGAATACTAGATTACTTAGTACAAAATATTGTAAAATGTTGCAACTATTGATAAATATTTGTGACTGCGTGATGTATAGAAATAGTTAAATTTATTAAATGAAAGATACTCCTTATAACTAAGTTTGTATACTCTGATGTCACGTTATATGATAAATAGAATTTTTAAAAATGTATCAATACTAGTGTGTTGATCTACAATCAACTTGATCATCTTTTATTTCCTTACTCCTCTTTGTTTTTATATTAGTGGATGAGAAATTTGGCAAACTTTGCTTGAGTAAAGAGGATTAAAAGCTATTTATATAACATGCCAAATAAATAGACATAAATTGAGAAAACAAAAAAATACTTTTTGAAAACTAAAAGATAACTCATTTTAAATATTAATTAATTAATTTAACTAATTAAAAACACCGGCACTGTCCTATATATAATGCTTCTTTTTAATGCTTCAAACTCCCATCAAAAGCACAAAGATTTGTTTTCATCCTACACAATGTCTCATTTCATACTGCTACATATTATATATATATATATATAGTATATATCTATTTGTCAATCAACTTCGGTCGAAATCTGCTCGATAGGTATCCATAAGAACTTAATTCTTTATGGATAAACAATCTCTTTCTAGTTGCTCTAAAACAATTAAGAGATTCTTTAGAAGAAATAGGAGTTATGCTTGGGGCGGCAACATCCTATGGTGTAGTAGTCCCGCTTAAGGGGTCAAATCAATACGTTTTAAGAAGAAATATTTGAATATAAATCTCATCGACCTCATAAGTATCATATAAAATCATATTAATCAAATCACTATTCAAGATCCAAGATTCTATTTTATTATCAATTTAATCAGCATTCACGTTTTTTTTTTTCCTTATCAATGAATAACTTAGATGTCAAGTATTTCTGGAAAATGTTTATTGTGTGGATTTCCTTTCGAAAAAACCAACAATTAATTCCCCCTTCGTTCTTCTGAATCTCTGATGCCATTTACACACCCACGTTTTAGTGGCTAAGCTAGGGTTGAAATGGAATGTTCTAACCAATAAGAATACCATCTACACACACACGTTTTAGTGCCCAACCCAAAACTTCTTCTTCTAGAATAGCAAAAAGGATAATTACTAAAACCAAAGAGTTGGGTAAAATGCGTTCCCAGTTCCACGTACGAAATGGTAATTTTGACAAGACCATTAAGTCTCCAAAATTGATGGATTTGTTCGATGAAAAATTATTCTCATCAATTACTATTCACCACTTCACATCACACACATCTTATGAAAAATACTCTATATCCTATAAAAAACATCCACACACCTTACGAAAAAATTATAAATGTGAGGTATAAAAATAAATAGTAACTGATGCATAGTAAATCCCCTTGTTTAATTGGCACAATGATTGAACTGGATTTTTCTTCTAGACAATTTTCTCAAGAGAAATACTAGAGCCGTAGTAGTTGGGGGTCGAATCATCAACTGTTGACCCATGCATGGTACCTAAGGATCAGGAGTAGTGTCATACGGCCCAAAGGCCCATTGGCTAAGTGACAAGTATGATAGCATGAATGTTGCCACATTTCGAAACCAGATAATTGGCAAATACCATGGAAATCACAACTCCAAAATAGACTTATTTTATTTTTCTTGAAATTAAATTTCTTGGGACATCATGTTACAGACTTGAGCTGTCCTTGTTCAGAGCACCCAATATTGTCTTTCCAACCTACTGTGTGAATCCATTGGTACTTGAAATTAAAGTACCAAGTCACGATGGAAATTTTGACATGTTAATCATTTCTATAGCCAGATGAGATTGCTAAGCCATATCCCTACTAGTGGTTATTCTTAATTTTCCATTCTAATTAGATTTGTTTGACAGCTTAAACATTCTCTTTCAGAAAACTCGCTGGTTTTGGACCCATTCCAGCTCTGTATGGATCATCCCTGAGGATATCAAGAAATTTGACTGCAAGAACATTGCTATCTACTTTTTATATTGATCTGGACTAGAAAATAAAAATTAAAAACAAAAACAAAAGCAAAATATCTGATATGATCATCTCCAATCTGTAATGCCAATAGGCTGAATTTTAATAAATATTGCAAGGTAATCATTTGTTGATAAATGGAAAGTTCGAAACTAGTTATATTTTTCTAATCGCACATCTGCCGCCTCTACAAGGACATGGCTGACTAGAATATAATCTCCAAAAATAGAAAATTTTACTCTGGCTCTTGGGTGAGTGGTGTCATGGACAAGCTTCCCATGTAAGAACAACAATAAGGAATGGTGAAGCAGGCAATCTGCATCGGCGTCTTTGACTCACTCATTCAAATGGGCGACACAGTTTCACGGTTAGCCCTCTTTCCAATATGAGAACAAATATCCAGAAAGTGAATGTTCACCTCTCATTTCGTCAGGGCTGTTGTTTTACAAACGGGGCACAAATTCTTCTGCATCAGCCATTGTTTTATACAGTCAGCATGAAAATTATGGCCGCATTCCAGAGTTCCAAGATCATCTCCCTCATTGTATTCCTCCTGCATATGAATAAACAATAATTCAGAAAGAGAAGAAAACAAGCAGCGCAAACCCGAGTCAGGTACGTCATTTACCTGACAGATACAGCATGGTTCTGCATCAAGCTGAGACCCCACAGCAATTGAACATTTCCGCTGTCTCAGATGATTTAAAATTGTTTCTTCACTCAATCCCGTGCTAACATTACCAATACGCTCTTCCAGAGCCAATAACTCCTATAATTCAAAATAAATGTTGTAGTATGAGAACAATGACTAATATAAACAGGTAAATAAAAAGTATAGTTCAATTTATTGTATACTTTACCTCATAAGACATGTTGTCAACATCTAGTCGCATATCCCTATACCGATCATGAATATCAGCCACCCCAAAAAACACAGACTGATCAAGGATCATAACATCCTGATAAAAAGGCGGAGTCACATGTCAGAAAAGCATCCATTTGCCACCATCAGTGGATCAGAAATGAAATAAGAGTATATTCATGCAAGGCTGTTTAAGTCGACAAAAATGTCTTTCTTGTAGTCTTTTCTAGAATTCTCTTGATAAGTAGTGTGGTTGGTGAGTAGACATTGTTAAGGTAGAAACCCAACCTCAAGTCGCAAGCTCTCGCCCCTACGCATGAGACCCAAGACATTGCGAATCTGCTTCAAAGAATAACAAAGTTTCAGATGAACACTTGCTTGCCAAGATGACTTGAAAATTGAAATCAAAGAGAACTAATGTACATAAAACCAGTGTAACCGCTACAAATGTTGTAAAAAAGAAAAGCCGAAATGGAAAAAAAAATACTCCATTAGATTTTTCACTTCTACTTTTCAGCTTGAACAAACATCCCACCAACAAACTTAACTGAAGTAACTGCACGTTAGAACATTCAGAAAGCCAGACTGGTACTATTCACCAGAACAGTCTGTCATAAAGTAGCAGTCAAGCTCAGAATTTTTTTTATTAGAAAAGTCTCCGTGTTCCAAGGATGAGTATTGTCAAAGATCTGCTTGCTTGAATGCAACAGGAATTGTTTATGAAATGCACTTTTGGAAATCAACATAATGTAGCTATAGGAAATCACAATTTTTGCTAGAGATGAAGTTATTCAATGGTTGAGTTTATTGATGTAAAGCATAGATTCACCAGCCATCTAAACAGCTCTCACAGTTATTAAAAGCATGCAAGACCCATATGACCGTAATTGATGAAACACAAATCCACATATTTGATGATTGTTGCTATAGTCACCGCTCACAAGAGATGATGTGCCATCTCAACCATTTAATATAAAACAAACTTTTCTCTTATTAGACGCTTATAAAACAAACTGGGTTTGACACTAGACGCTTCACATGAAAGTGTCCAAATATTTAAATTTAAAAAGAAAACGTCATATGTAAAATGAGTTCTCAAACATACCTCGGATACAAGTCTGCTACTTCCTTCACTGGCTGAAGCAGACGTTCGCAATAAATAAGGGATTCCAAGACCACCATCACCTTGTCTCTCTACCCACAATGCTGACCTTGGGTGTGACTGAGCATGGCCCGGGTTACCAGGTCCAGATGAAAAACCAATTTCTTGTGACGGAACAGGACCCGAACCAAGTGGGGAATAATTACTCCTCTGGCCTCCAGATTCAGAGCCAGCAGAAGACATCAATGACCGGCGAACATATTCAGAAAATCTTCGTTGGAATTGTGGAGGACTATGTTGAGGAGCTAAAGTAGGAGCAGATGATGGATGGACACCAGGTCGAGATGTAGAGGCAACATTTCCAGGAATACTTACATTTCCGCTAGTTAAACCCCTATTTCCTGGATTTCGAACCAAGTTTCTCAGTTCGATAGCAGGCATAAACACAGGATGTTCCGACAGGTTTCTTGTCATGCTTCTTGAGACCATTTCTTCATGCAGCACAGAATCTCTATCTCCAGAAGCCATAGAGCTTGTGATATTGCCAGCTCCCAAGCTAGGTCCTCCATTCCACCTGTAACCTTGCACATTTCGCGGCAATGTAGGAACATGGACCAAAACCGGTTGACTTTGAGGAATCATACGATCAGAAGCAGGTGTTGACCGCAAGTCCAAAGAATAACCAACTGGAAGAAGTCTTGGTGACAGCAGGGAAGATGAAATACTAGAATGCCTAACAGAATTTTCTGTAGAGATTAAAGTAGGGGCAACAGAATCTTGTTGATTTGAAGGATTTATCCTTAAACGGGTATTTCTATGGAAGCTTCCTGCCGAACTTAGATCAGGAACGAAATCAGAAGCTACTTCCATTGTGCCTAGCCCGAATCTTGGGTTCACCTGTTCGGGTGTAGCAGATACACCTAAACTGCTGCTCAAATTAAAGCGAGCAGGCACAGCAGACCATGCACTATTTTCAGAAGGGTGAAAGTAGCTAGAACTTCCAGAAACAGAAGACTGTCCAGCATTTGCTTCAAGAGCTTTTCTTTTACAGGGGACACGGCGACCCTCCATTGAGCAGCCTGGTCCGCCATCGTTCTCAGTCACTAAAACTCCACTGGGTCTGGAAGGAAGTACATGATGATCAGAACTACTTGCAGGTGGTGGAATGCACCGATTGTCAGATCTGATAGACTTGTGTATGTTAGGGCATCCCATGGCTTGACTATTATCACCACCATGACCCATTGGATCTGTGTTTAAGTTGAGATTCTGAGTATGCACATTAGAATTGGAACTTTGTGCAAACAGAGGGTTTCCATTTGTATTAGATGGTTCACAGTTCCATTCTTCCAACCTCGGACCAGCTGCAGGACAAGCACTTCCTGAAGATGACCATCCAAATTCTGCTTTCCGCTCATCACACCTGACATCATTCTGGGAATTGCTAGAACTAGGCCCACCCAAGCTCCATCCATTCGACATCTGCTGCTGACAGTTAGCAGAATTTAGGTATGCAACCTTAATAAACCCAGGTGATGGTATATGGTCTGGTATTCAGTTTCCAACAGGATCTTGCATATTATTCCAGCATATATTCTGAACTTTGGAAGCATTACTAGGAGTAGATCCACAATCAAATTTCCAAGGTTTTAGGAAAACCACCAAGTTTACCCCTCTGCCCTTGCATTAGGTTAATAACAACTTTGTTACAAGTAAAAATCTTGAAGAAATCTCCAACAGAGATGGTAAGCCAAGTACACTTTTGGTACACCTGATACAATACAGCAACAATTATCATTGGATTCGGAAGTCAGTATACTCTAAACCAACTTATCAATAAAACACTAGGCAGTGGTGAAGGGAGTAGAAAATTATTATATGAATGTATTCCGTTGGAAAGTGCAGCCAACTTGACCTAAAGGCAAAGTGTAGGTTAAGCTTAGATTCATGATCTTGCCATGAACAAGTCATATTGTGTTTCATTTCATTAAATTCTGGCAGGTCAAAGTGGAATGTGTGCAGAGTGATCATAGGGTCATGAAAATGCCCTTCATTTGGTCTTCATAAAAGTCTCATGCACTGGAGTCTTATGCATGGAGGAGTCAATTGATCGGCATTGCCATTCAGCAGAATCCTGAACTCAATTCCTGGAGTTTCTTTTGCACTAGTTATTTGTTGCTCCACTGCCTGTGTATGTTGTAACTTAGAACCATTTAAAATCTGTAGAAGAGAGATATTCTGAACTTGCAGTTGTTTTAACCCATTGTAGACCCATCAGATGGAATAACAGATTTTGAAGTATATAAAGTACTTCAAAGCCACCTATGAAAGGCTATGATTCTTACGAGAAAGTGAAAACTTTGGCTGCATCGGAAGATTTTCTTAAAACTGAAGAATCAGGAAGATCCCTATCTCTATTTAATACTAAACGAATAGAAATCCAGGACCCAGCTTTTCATTCACCATGATCCTAGATTTAAAGGTGTCGTGAAGTTTCTCAGATACTTAGAAACTTCATGAATGAAGCAAGCCTTGGGCCACAGAAAATAGCCAAAATACACAAACACAAAGAAAGATTGAGAATTGACACTTCGTATTACTTGACTCATAAAGGGTGTTAGATCATCCAAACATCAGCTGCTATTCCATTAATCAACATAATATTATCAAAGCAACAGTAGTTGTATAGCAACGAGAAACAAAGTAACAGTTTGCAGAAGCATAACGGAATAGCAAATGAAGCCACCAGTGGCGGAATAAAATAGCTGGCTTAATCTTTTACAATATTGCAGCCACGAATAAGCATTAAACTCAATGGGCAAAAAGAAGTTAGGTCAACCAGGCATCATTAGCTTCAGGACTCGTAAGATATACATGCAGTTCCGAAATCACAATCCCAACTACCCCAAAGCCTCTACTTGCAGGGTAAATAATCATGAAACGCCAAACTGGACAACATTTCAACAAATAAATTCATTAGTCACGTATAACCCTGCACCCACCAGGGCAAAGATCTAGTCCAGCAAAGCAATCATGCGAAAGTTGGACGATTTTAAACAGGCAACAACAAAACAAGCACACAAAAAAAAACATTCTTAATATGCTTAAGTTTCTACCTTTTTCCGTGGAACTTACCACGGAATCAATATCCTGCAAAGAAAATCAATACAGAGGGGGAGGGAGTTATAAAAAAAAGACGGTCAAATTGGGATTGAGAAGCTATGAGCGCTAATATATTCGCTAATAGCTCTATCAAAATGATTATTAAAAAATCGGAAACAGATATATACAAAACCCAGCTGCGTATGGAGTTCAAATAGCAGAAAACAAACTAACCCACAATTTCCAAAAGAATTTAGCTTCACGAATAAAACTCAAAAGAAAAGGAGAGAAAGATACGACGGAAATTTCAAACAGAATAATCAAAATCCGATCTTATCTCCAACCGATCAATCAAAAAGGTCAACTAAAAAAAAGGATAAATCCAGAGAAACTTACCGAGCAGATGGATCTATACGAGAAACCTGGGCCAGGAAACAAAGAACTAGCCCAGACAAGGTGATCAAAGAAAGCTGTATTTACGTTCACGCTTTCAGGAGAGAAAATAAAGAAACGAAGAAAGAAAGAGAAGAGGCGAGGCGAGGCGAGAGAACCAAACCCAAGATGATGCAGAAATGGGAGGAAGAGAGAGCCTTTGGTGAAGGATTTGTGGGGAAGAAATAAAAATGAATGGAAACAGAGAGAGAGAGAGAGACGGAGAGAGAGATTAAAGACGACAATAATCTTCAATGTACGAAACAACCCAAAAGAAAGAGAAAGAAGAGTAGTACTGTAGTAGTAATATTGGTCCTAAATAGAGCAATTTCCCATTCTAGAATTGCATAAAATATTAAAAATCAAGAAAATAAAAATTTTTTAAAATAAAATAAAAGCAAATGAACAATTGGCAGAGGCAAAAAAAAAATAATATTTTCACCACTGTTTGGCTGTTTCAACAATAATTTGCTCTTAAACAAGAAACCACTTGAACTAATTTATGATAAAAATTGGCATTTTTCTTATTTCAAATTATTTTTTTATTTCTCTCGATGCTCATAAATTCAATCCGAATCCTTTCTAATTTCTTGACAAAATGAGATGCTTTCGGACAAGAAAAAGAAATTAACATAGAATTAAATATTCATGTAAAATTCATTGTCCTAAAATCCTTTACAGCACATCATAAGGTTATATATACTATAACTCTACCATACAATTAAAAAGAATCTCAATTCCATCAAACTAGATTTTAGGATTCCCTTTAATATATATAATATCTGTCTGCCGGGTTATACTATACACATCACTTAAATAGTAAAATTTAATTTGTAAAATTTAAGTTTCAAAATTTCTCCACTATTATTTATTATTTTATTATTATTTTTCACCTACTATTTACTATTATTAAATATTCTATTATTATTTTTTTATTATTTTTTTAATACTATTTACAGAATATCTGAGATCACCTCACTATCTAAACGCAACCTAAGTATATTATCCACACCCGCTTTATAAATAGAATATTTCTTGTATGCCTCATAGACAAAAATAAAAGAACTGCCTCCCAATGCCAGCCCCCCACCTTGTCTTTAACTCAACGTGTTAGATGTTGCTATTTGTTGTTGTCAAGTGTTAATTTTTTGTTTCCATCTTCTTCACGCCAAGCATCTGTCCCTCCCTCCTCTTCCCTGCCTCCCAACCTCCTCAGTCTCCATCACATATTCACATGCCTCCCCTCTTTCCTCTCCCTTGCCTCCCTCCTTCTCTCAACTGACTTTGAACTGTGACCAAAACCAAACGCATCACAGACATAAATTTCGGACCGCCGAATTGTTCTTCATCCAAATCTTGGTTCATTCAATCAGGGAATTTTTCAGATTTTTGAAGTGTGAACTCAAAAGGGTGGCTAGTTTTTCATTGACCACACATTAGAAGGCTTTGGTTGCAATCAGTGGTTGGAAAAATTAAAACCTTTGACTATTATGTAGGGTATGGTTTTCAGGGGGTTGGATTATAATCAAAATTTGGGTATGGTTGGTGACTTGGTGCTCATGTTTTTTATGCTTGCAGTCTGGCACAAAAAGCTGCTGACTTTGTCTAACTTTGCTTAAGACAGGTGTGAATACATATAGACCTAGTGAGTATTTGTTCAGGTTCTGCCCCCCTAACTCTATTTTGTCATATTTGTCCCTTTCTTCTTCTTTTTTTTTTTTGAGAAAAAAAAAATAATGTTACATACCGTCATAGAGTGCATAAACATTATATAGTCACTTTAAAAAAGAATGAGATTTACTATTAAAAAATTAATTTTCTTTTCATATAGATCTCGTATTTGTTCACTTTTTTTAAAATGATTACGTAGTATTTACATACTCACGATTGTAACTATCATTTTTGAATAAGAATATAGAAAACAGTCCCTCATCCTCCCACGTGGGTTTGCTGTGATAAACCATTGCCTAAATGCTTATTTTAAGCTAATAAAAGTAGCATAAGATAAGGGTTGATCAGTGGTGATTATACATTCCCCCACCAAAAGAGAATATGAGCTCCATGTTTTTGACAAATGAAGAAGGAATATCAAACAACATAAAAAGGTTTTAGCCCATAAAATAATAACATTTTAGGTGCTAATCATGTACAAAGTTGAAAAAAAAAATTGTACACATTTGTAGTATGAGAAAAAAAGTACTATAACCATAAAGAGATTCTATAAAAATAAATTTATAAACTAACATAATTTCATATGATACGTTAGACTACTTTACAATAAAAATAATTTTATTTTCTAATATATCATATCAAATCACGTCAATTTGTAAATTTATAATTACTTTATATTTAAAATATTTTTCAAATATATATATATACCGTGCTAGCCACGAGTAAACGTGACAACTTGACAAATAGTGAAGGCTCAAAAAAAATTGTGGGGGTGGCTGCCAATTATGGTACCCAATATCTTTAAAATCCTCTCTTCTTTTTTTCTAAAGGTTGGGTGGCGTAGTGACTGGGTGAATGAATGAATGAATTTATTCCAAAGAAGCAAAAGTCATGACCCCTGGCCTGCACTGCATGGATTGGAATGACCCACTACAAATGGGGAAAGAGGGTGGAGGTTTTGTATGTATCTATGATAATAATCATTCACATGACAAGTGGCCTTTTTTTATTGGGCAAATTAAATTAATAAAATTAAAAAGTATAAAAACAAGAGACGAGAAATTGGGATAAATTGCAAAATAAACATTAAAGTGCAGAAAATAAAAACAAAATAAGAAATGAAATCTAACATTCTAGAAATTAGAGGATGGGATGATAAAAACTTTGCAGGGTTCAAAAAGAATGCCTCCTACCCACCACCACCTGTGGGTTATCACAACCTTGTTTCACTCAAGATTCTGCCTTGACTTCAAATAGCAAAATAATGATTTAACAAAAGTAGTCTTGATCTCTCAAATGAGCATAATGTGGGGGAAATAGGCTCCCTAAGCTTAAATAAGATGAGTTAAAGAGGATGAGGAAGTCATGACCCACAACCCAACCTAGATCTAGCCACTAAACTCAAAATATAAAGAAAAATGCTACTTTGCTCACTTTATTTATCCTCTCATTTTGACAACTCATATATTTTAATTTTTTTTAAAATAAAGAAGTGACTATTAGTATATTGATATTTTTTATATTTTTTAAAAATATTTTAAAATGTTAAAAAAATATGAAGAAAAATAAAAAGAAAATTTTTAACTAACGGTAACAATAAGCGGGGCACTATGAGCGGCGGAGTAGCACCGCTCAAATATAAATCTAGACACTAAGTAGTAAAGTAAACTGTATAGTATTTGTTGTTTATTTATTGTTGTCCAAAATATTTATACAAACAATAATAAATATTGTAAGATTCACTTCATGTGTCTCTCTTGCTTGAAACCCTCAAGTTCTAACAAGAATTTTATCCCAAAGTTGAGATCTTTTCCCGCCGTAGAATGTCTCTGATTTTCAGCTGGGACATATCGAGTATCGAAAAGATTAGACCTCCTTGGTTCTCAAAGGAAGATGAAGAACTCTTGGAGGGTAGAATCACTGCAACAGTTACCCAGAAACTGAAGCCAGGACAGAACAACTCACCCAAAACCAAACGCGATAATAAGGGCAACCAAAAGGATGTATTCGCACTCATTTGATAGTCAAGCCTCAAACTATAAAAGGCCAATGGAAATAGCTAAAATAGATACTCTCCACAGCTACAAATTCTAAAGAACCTAACCTATTTCCTGCACCCCTCACTCTCCCAAATGGTGCTCTTGGTATCAGCACAACAGCAGAAGTAAGATATCTGTCCCAATCTGGCATAATGTAACAAACAAAAACACAAAATTGCCCAAAACCAGATGATTTGATGGCTTCCAAAACGTTTGATATTTCACGACATTTCAAGTGTTATAATATAAAGAAATGTACTCCAATTTTCAGTAAAATAATATAAAAAAATGGTCAATCCCATTTTTCACAAATAATCCAAAATCAACAATTTAATACTTCAAACTACTAATTTCTTTCAATTTACACCCTCCATCCATGTGACCCATTATTATTATTATTATTTTATTATTATTTTAGAAAGGAAATTTTAGACGATTCACTCAAATTCTTGAATATTCCATCATATGTTGGTGGGTCAATCGAATTAGAGGTGTAAATGGCGCAAAAAAATAAAAAAAAAAACCAACCATTGATAGTTGTATATCAAATTTTTGAATAAAGATCATTTAACCTGCAATTTGAAAGAATGGAACCAACTTAGGATACAGAATGGAATTTCTGCAATAAAGAATGTCCTCGGAGTTCCAAAATGACCACAATAAGTGATGCATGGAAATGACACATCAAACTACGACTTCAACCATACGAGAAGCCAAATCTTTATGAATATGTTTCTTCCGTGTGAATAGGTTAATGGGGCCTTTGAACACCACCCAAAGAAACTCCAAAATATGCTATCAAAAACGAAAATACCAACCTCAGTGAAGAGGTTTAGAAACTCCTTTCATACAAAATACTACAACTGCAAACTGAAGATACTAAAAATATCATTCAGAATTAGTGCTGCAACTACTATTATAGTATTATTAAAACCCTAGTAAAGTTCTATCAACAGCACTAAGAGACAAAACCAACATAATATTCAAACCAAGGCAATGCATCAAAAAGATTATATTATAACCAATTGCACTCCTCTACTAAAGATAGTGCCACCCAACCATCACATAAATCTACAATTTAACTCTTGTCAGCTTAGAAACAATAAGCCAGATCATAAAAGCTGATGTTATTCCAAGCTTCATATATTCAGTTATGCAATCAGTAATGAGATAGTTACACATTTACCATGTCCACATGATTATATATCATAAGCAGCTCCACGAAAAGCTGCCGAGGAAACAAGAAAGCTAGCACTTCATAGCACAATTCAAATTATTAACTACCCACCACTGGCACTATATCAACATATATAAGAAAATCAGCATATATGATAGCTCCATCTCTTTAACAATTTTTGTTTCATTACAGAAAAAGAAGGCGGCTAAAGGAAAAGAGGTCTTTCTAAGGAAGCTTCTGATCAAGAGGTGGTGGAAAATAGATGTAAATGAGGAAGAAGAACCTCTACCATCAATGCATCAACTGCAGCTTTATCAAGTCAGGTGAAGCAGCTGACACTCATATAACTTAATTTACCATTGTCAATCATAATAATCTCTCTCAGTGTGCCGTTGGGATAAATTGCCTTCTATCAGGCATGAGAACAAATCTGCAAGCCCAGACCAAAAGAAAATTGCTAAATATATACTTTAAAGGGAAATGATATTTGCAATCCTAGGGTGTGCAAGCCATGCGCACTCACTCCTTTTGAAAAAAGTAGGTAAATCTGGAATCCACATGAAAAAATCATTTTTTTAATGAACTCCAGTTTTTTTCAAAGAAAGTACGCGGAACTTGCACACCTAGGACTGTATATAGCATTACTCAAACTTCAATAGGATTGAAACAGAATAACAAATAATAACATATAACTACCTTATAAGGCCAAGTCATCCTTCCATAACATATCTCAATATTGTTTAAAAATTTCACAAAAAGTTGTTTTAAGATTTATCCCTTCGCATCTGTTTTTGAGTATCTAAATCCAATCCTGAAACAGTAATTTCCAGTAACAGCCAGGTCATTCCAATGAGTATTCATATATCTTTATACTCAACTGCTTCAAAGTCTCTGATGAATAGTTACTGCACAAGATCGTCCAACTCAATGTAATCTTCCTCTAAAATGGAAAGTGCTTGCTGGTCAGTCAGACCTTCAAAAATCTTTGCACTACTTCCTGGAAGAACAGACGAGCTCACCTGCACACCAGCAACGGCACAAACAGGAATGTAACTAACTTAAAAAGAAACACACCTGTAGTTATATCTGAATGTGGACAACACATGCAAAAAAAAACTGAATAGATATCATATATACTTACAGTATTAGGGCTCGTTTGGATAGTGAGATGAGATGAGATGGGTTTAGATGAGTTGAATAAAATATTGTTAGAATATTATTTTATAATATTATTTTAGAATTTAAAAAAATTGAATTTTTTATTATATTTTGTATGGGAATTTGGGAAAGTTGTAATGATGAGATGAGATAAGATGGATTGAGACTGTTTCTGTATCCAAACGGGGCCTATTCTTCATTACTTAATAGACATCTCAGATAACCACTGAAGTATCTGTTTTGCTCACTCTAGACAGTAAGATTCACTAGAAAACCTTGAGGGTAAAATGTGCAAAGGAAACAAAGGCAGACCGAGGAAAAATATTAAACTTTCCAAAAGCAAATAAAGTTCAAATGCCGCATCAAAATTAGAACAAGGAAAAAAACTACAGTTGACTAAACTTTGATTTTCTCCTGCAAGCATCCCCCACATCAGCAAAGTACATAGTGGTACAGAAAGTTAGGCCTATCATCATGTTAAAAGTAGCTTATAATAGTATAATGGGTTTTTCGGCAAAACTTTAAGTAACTTAAAACTGCATGTTACTTCTATTTCTGAACAAACTTGCAGATTGTTGCTGATGCGGTAACTTGTAACGGTGTGAGGAAAAGTAGAGGTTGTAAAAGAATATTTCGACACCATGCAAGAAACATGGCTGACCATAAATAACATAATGTTAGAGCGTGAGGTCAATGTGTTGCAGATGAACATATAACCCTGCATCACAATACCAAACCGACGTGAAACTATGTACATAAAAATATAATATAATGACACAAATTGAAGATGTGTTCTGGCAGTAAAAATTATATAGGGTATTGAGGACGTTTTGAAATGTTACCGGCTCCCGAGGCTGCATGCCTAACTGATGCAGAATGCTGGCACCAGAAACAGAATTGTCATCATGCATTTTAGCTTCAAGAATATCAGGTGTAAGGCATCCATTGTGCTGAATGCCAATGTGACGCACTGCAGAAACAGCTTCCTCAGCACAAGAACTTAGGCCATTATCCAATATGCTATTTCCACAACGAGATTTGAACACTCGACAAAGGACAAAAGAAGCCTGCAGATGGATAAATAGTTAAGGTGCTTTCATAGAAACATAAGATAAAACCCAATAACACTGACCAAGCCTCTGCCTGCCTTAACTTTTCAAAACCTGGCCTAATAAAGGCAAAAAGCACCATCATCTGAACCACTAAATTTATCATGAGAATGAATACTAATTGAATAACTTTATAGCAAACATGAAAAAAACTGTCTTGTCAATTGGAATAAAGCATGGGTGAGTTGATTGGCAAAAGATGCAATACTTCATGACATCTTGTTAGAGACCATATGTTGATCAAGACGTATCCAGATAGGCCAACCAATAAATTAGCAATGCTGCTTCTTGGTCCATCCATGAAAAACATCTTTGAGTTCAGATTTTGTACTTGCTAGCTTTAGGGACTTCTATGCATGACTTGGCTCAGCAGATTTCATATTCGAAGTGAGCAGAGGATAGTTGAGAGAGAGAGAGAGAGAACCAAAACAGGGAAAAGGACTCAATCCATTGATCGCCAACCACTTCTTTCCCATTGATGTCTAATTAATTGTCCAAACTATCCACAGGGTAACCATCTAACAGGAACGCTCTTTTTTATGAATAATTCGGAAGCAAATAGCCTGTAAAGAAATCAACTAACGGTATGTATCTGGTACTATACAAGTACAGCTTTCTTTGATTAATAACGAAAAATTGATATTTATCTAACGCGGACCAATTACTATTTTTGCATCTTTTTTGTCTGGCCCAATACACAAAGAATGTCACAACGTGCAAACAACCACGTGGGCTTTCGACAAGACACTTCTATTGAACTGAAACTGATGGAATAAACATCTGATATTTCACACATGATTACTAGAAATGGAAATAAGCACTCAATCATCGTACACTCAGAATCATACACCAGAAGCAAACTGCAGAAAAAATTAGTTCAACGCTTGTGACCTTTCCAGAATCGACCAGTATGAGATACACATTCGATTATAAACTTGAGTTACGCATATTCATCATGCCAGACCAGAATCATAGATGGAAACGTAAATTTATCCATCCTTGATCCTTTCGAATAAAAAAGTACCCACTATTAATGAACAAGCAATAACCAAATTCCATTTTTTCAGAAGAATTTTGTTATTCCCAACACAAGCCTAAAAGTTCAAAACTCAAATGCATACTTAGCCAAGAAGAAAGATAAACAAAAACTATTCGCGCATTCATACCGAATTCCCCCTCCCAAAGCACGAAAAATAAAAATGAATTTAATACCCAGAAAGAAATGAGTAATGTTTCTCAAAGTACCTTGAGATGATCAGGCAGCGCATACTCATGCATAACCCAATCAGTAATCCTGGCCGCGGTCTTGGGCGAATTCTTCTGATAAAACACGAAGCTTGACCTTGTCCCCAACAACACCTTCCCGCCTCCTCTAGGGTCCATAACCCCCCTCACCTTTCCCCTCTTCCTCCTCCAGTACCCAGTCTTCGTCCTCCGCCTTCCCGCTTCGCTCTCCTTTGCATTTCGAGCCGCGTAACAATACCAGTGTTTCTTTCCGGCGCCGTAACCGTAAGAAAAGCACGCCCCGTCCGGTAACTCGGAGGGCTCATAGTGGTAGAGGTCCAACTCTCCAATCAAATCGCAACCATCGGAACCCTCACCGTCGACGTTGTTCTTCTTAGTCAAGTAGTACGAGAGGAGCTGTTGCTGGGAAGGGTGGAAACCGCAACCCGGGGGGGTCGAAAACGACTTCGCTCCGGGGTCGTCGTGAGGATCTCCCATTGGATACAAGGGTCCCAAACCAGAGCAGAGTTACAATGCGGGTGGGGGAAGTTGTTTTGTAATGCAAGGAAGCGTGCATCTGAAGCTACCCCGAGTGTATGCGTAAACCCTTAAAACAACGGTATGACACGTGGTAAAATGTCGGAGGGACTGCGCAGGAAGATGTCATGCTTTTACTGGCAGGTCATAGGAAGTGAGTGACGGCGTCATATGCTTCGGAACGGGGAGGATGTTTGGCGGATGTTATGTCCTAAGAGAGTTTTATCCTTTAACGTTTCTACCTGAACACTTGGACTTTGACCGGTAATGATTTGTAAACCATAAATGTACAGTAAATTAATAAATTGATAATGTAATTTATTAAATTATTAAATTATTTTTATTATAAATTAAATTAAATATCTTATATAAAATTAAGTCGATATATAAATTTATTTTTATAAAAAAAATTTTATAACTGCAGTACTTATTTTTTTACAAAAATAAAAATATATATTTTAAATTAAACAAGACTTTGCCCAAATATTTTTTTTAATTAGATTCTATTATAAAAGATATATACTTTTTTTAATGATTTTCTTTTTTATAAAAGACGATAAGACTTAAGGGTGCGTTTGGATATTGAGATGAGTTGGGTTGAGTTGAGTTGAGATGATAAAATATTGTTAGAATATTATTTTTAAATATTAAAGTTGTTTTGGGATTTGAAAAAATTGAATTATTTATTATATTTTGTATTGGAATTTGAAAAAATTGTAATGATAAATTGAGATGAGTTGAGATGAGTTGGGATGAGTTTTGCATCCAAACGAAGCCTATACACTTAAAATTTATTTATAGTATTATTCAAATTATAATATAATTTATTTATAAAATGCCTAGCTCAATATTTTTATAATACATTTTATAATGACATTTTGACGGATTCGTAATGATATGTTAATAAAGAGATTAATTTAATCAGAGTTAAAAAGTTTGGAAACAATAAAGATAAAAATTAAAGTTTATTCTATTTAAAGAGCAAAGTGGGATTGAAATAGTATTAATATCTTTTCTCACCTCTCAATTCGCGACACGTGGGGTAGAAAAGATTTTGTCATACTACTAAATAATTGTAAGGAAGAAGATGGTGGAGTTTACATCTTGTCTTACTTCTAATAGTGAGGAAGAAGAGTCTCATAGTTTGCGTATATAAGTAGAGTGAGAAGAATGAAAGGAGAATCTTCAGATGACTATGAATCACAATCAGATTCGCAGGTCATATGAAATCTAAGGGTTCTTGGATCTGTCAACATTTTGTAAGGAAAGGCAGCTCTTAAAAGAGAAGAAAAGACCGTAGTACATGCACTTTGGAGTTGTCCTGCTGCAATAGATGTTTGGATTGAAGCAGATACACTACAAGAAATTAAGACTTTTTCAGCACTCAAAATTATAGCAAAAACTTCATATAATGGCTGCATTTGTACATTTTTGACGTTTTTTAGTTCGCTACATTTTTAACGAAATCAATTCTTCACTTTTGAGTTAACCCAACGTTAGGCAAAAATCATCGTAAATTTTTGTTCAGAAATTATCAAGTGTTGAGATAGACTTTATGGCTCTGTGGCAAAAGTTAATTGAAAGCTAAAACCTGAAGATGTTGAACTGGTGGACTGTGTATCATGAAGAGGTTATGGCTAAGAAGAAATCTCTAATTTATGAGAATAAATTTGAGAATCCTGAACAGCTGTATAGATCTGCAAAACAAAGCTTACTAGACCACCAATCAGCTCAGTGTCAGGTGCAAGATGATCATCAACAAAATGCCATAGTGAGATAATAGGTTAGATGGTTGAAACCAAGAGGCATATATGCAAAAGCTAAACTTATAACTACTGCATGAGGGTAGCAACTGCAAAAGCCTTGGCTTTGAGAAGAACAATGATATTACGCATCGAGGTGAGGCTGTCACATGTCATCAGCTGCCTAGATGATTATTAAAGCTACAACCAATAATGATGAAATCTGTATTAACTAAAAATCTTTCTTTTGACGCTCAAATTGACGTTAAAAATATCATTTGCGGAGAAATTAAACTCGACGGTTTGTCACAAATGGTGCCATACGACTATTCCAATAACATATATTTTTATTGCGGAGAAATTTTAAATTTTTGCAGCCTTTTGTTGTCGTTGCAAAAACCATTACAAGAAAAATGGTTTATGCATTGAGGTGGGACTGTCACATGTGATCCTCTAAGGAGATGCCTAGATAATTATTAAAGCTACAACCAATTATGATGAAATCTGTATTGACTATGGTGTATTGATTGAAGATATGAGAAGGATGTTGGGTGAAAGACAAAGCTGGAAACTCCAATTCACATATAGAGAGAGAAATTCTATAGCTCATAATCTTGCTAAGTTAGCTATAAATATGTTAAAAGAAAGGGTTTGGATTGAGGATTGTCCTAGAAAAATCCTAAGCTCAATGATGAAAGAGAAACATTGTAATGAACATTACATTGATTCAGTTGAATAAAGCTATAAGCAATGTTCTGATTTAAAATATATATATATATATATATATTTTCAGTATGGAATGGTTATCATATCGTAGAACCTAATAAATGTATCGTTAAATAATTTAGTGAAAATGAATTTAAAATTATCACTTCTTTTCTCATAGGGTTCTTCTTTTCTTTTTTTTTTGAAAAGGTTTCTCATAGGGTTCTTAGCCTACTACTTCTAAGAAATTTAACTACTGTCATCATTAATCGTCGACCATCAATGTTAAATCAAATTGAGAAAATTATTAATTTTTATTTTATTTTGTTTTTAACTTAATTTTAATTTTCTATTACTAATGATAAAAACCTAGATTTAGAAAAAGAATAGTTTTACATGTACTTACAATTTTACGTACAAGATTCATTTAATCAATTTTTTTTAAAATTTAAATTTTAAATTTTAATTTTTATAATTTTTAATATATTAATAACTAATACATGGAGAAGCAAGATTGTTTTATAATTTTCTTTTAAATACAGTTAACATTTTTCTTTAAAAGAAAGAGGTGGATCGCCCATTACATTCTAAAATGGGGGGAGCTTCATAATTTATTATAAAGCTATGCTCAAATGGGCTTAATAAATCTTAATGGATAGTCCAATAATGGATCAATGAACTTCTTTCATTTCTTGAGAAATGGTAAGTGGGCCAAAAACTCACCAACGGTAGGCCCGGAAAAAAGTTCTCTCTTCTTGTCTATATTAGGGTTATTAAAAAAAAATCAATTTAATATTAAAATAAAAAAAATTGAGAAAAAAATTGAAAATTATCACTATATTGAGCTAAATAAGTTGAGCGCAAATCAAGATGGTTTCTAGCTCTGAAGTCTTTGGTGGAGCATATATAAATAAAGTCTCGAATACTCTGGTTCGGATACTTACACGTACTTACAATTATCAATATGTCATGCAATTAAAATTAATACTTACATAAGCAGTTATAGTGACATGACATTTTAAATAAAATGAAAGTACTAAAAAATACATACTTAAAGAATATCTAATGGTTTTCCATCAATTACCATGAGAAAAATGAAACTAAATAAATCATGGGATATCTTATCAAATAAGTCAAATACATATAACACATGAAGAATAAAAAATTCAAATGGTATTAAGAGTTAAGAAAAACTTACAAAAAATTTATTTTTTCACGTATCAGTTATTGATATGTTGAAAATTATAAAATTTAAAATTCATAATTGAAATTAAAAAAAAAAAACTGACAAAATGAAACTTATACGTAAAATCAGAAGTACGTGTAGCACTACTCCCCCCCCCCCCCAAAGACTAATCAATTCTCATTTATCGGCTGAAAAAGAGGGCACAAGCAAGTCCACTATACAAAATGCATGTCCTCATTGTGTCCATCTCAATAATGGACACCCATCTTTCTTTAGTTAGTATACCTTCTGACCTCCTCAGGAATGGAACTTCTATCTGTATACACCTTTGTTACACCCTTTAGCAACATCTTTTGCAGAGAAATCTTCCATCATATTAAGCAGTCCAGGCTTTTTGTTCTGTACTAATGACAAAACACGTATGAAATTATTATTTATTGTCCTTTTAACCATCGTTCTTTCATCTTCAACACTTGAAGCGACTTTAAATGATGAACAGATAATTGAAAAATTAAATAAAAATTACCAAATATTGATGCATATTACGAGATTAAGAATAACATTACTCTTAACATCATATGTCACTGTTAATATTACCAATCGTGCAACAAACATAACTGTTGATTTCCTAAGAATCATGGCACTGTTTTGGCACCTAACAAACATGCTATTGCTTGCTTTTCTTGCAGTCCATAGATTTTGGAAAGGTCAGATCCAGGGAAAAGCTTTGCAAATATTAGTGCAGCCGATTGGAAAGAGTGACAGCATCCATGAATTCCTCATCAGATTCCAGAGCTCTCATTGAATCTGGTGGAAGGCAAAACTCCAAATCTACGCTTCCTCCTCCCTCATATCCCGGGTATGCTGAAACTTTCCCATCAAACTTGTTTGCATATCCACTGCGAAGGGCCACTGCTTTCCCCATTCCAAATTCATTCCCGTACATGTTGAATCTGGGTGAACTTCCCATCATCACGCTGTAACGGTCAAATAGCCGATCAAGTTGATGAACAAACGGAGACTGCAGCCAGGCGTCGAGCCATCCACGCACAATCTTGTCAGAGTGGTTAACCACGGCCTGGTTCAACTGCCATGCCGCCCACCCAAGACTCTGCTCAAGCAATTCCCCAGCTGTGGCTACTCCTGCCACCACATGAATCGAGTTCCCAAAGTAGTCAGGAGAAAAGGGTGGATCGATTCTTGTTCTGTTATTGGTGGCCAACCTGCAATGGGTTGTCTGGTCGTGTGGAAGACGGCGTGCACGAGTTATGCACCTCCAGACAAGTGCCGACAAGGATTGGAAGGATGAGATTCTGTTTGTGTTGTTCTCTGCATTGACCTTGGCTTTGAGTTTGGCTATGGATTCTGATGAGAAATGGAACATTCTCTCTCTGAGTTCGGGCGCTTCATACCTGCTTGTGAACTCATCTGGGTGTGTGAAAGGGAGGTTGATGATTGGACCATATCCATCAGGAAACCATCGTTTATGGATAGGTGGACGCGAAAGGGAAACATTATTTCCATCTGCCTGAAAGATCTCAGACCAGGAGTTAAAGAAATGCCAATAAGATGTTCCATCTGCAATTGAATGGTTGATGGAACAGCCTATAAAAATGCCATCTTTGAGCTCTGTCATTTGAATGGAAAGCAGAGCCATTGTATGCCCATCATGATTGATCGCTCTGTCATGATCAAATAACGATTGAGCAACAGATGGGACATCAATCGGTGAAAGGATGTCTGCTATTTTCATGTCTAGCGCTGCGTGGATAAATTTAGCTCCAGGACTGTTATTACAGTCAACGAAAACCAAGCAGGAAGGTGGGTTTTCATTCTTTTGTGTAACAAGCCGGCCGGAAAGTGGATAGAAATGGATAAGGGCGAGGGCGAGGGAGCTCTTCAACCGGTCCAAGAGAGTCTTGACGAAGGCTTGATCTTGGTCATCAGATGCGGGAGGCTTGTTGTAAAAAAGGCCCTTTTGGATGTAGTTCACAGAGAGCATGGCAAGATCCCATGGCGTCAGGTATAAGGGTTGCTTCGACTCTTCCGATGCATATTCTGGTTTGATAAAGCATTCTGAGATGTGTTGAACTCTGGGAGGATTCGACATGAGAAAGGTAAGGGGAAGATACCAGGTTTTTTAGGAAAGTGAGACTCTTCAACCTCCCCAAGAACCTTTTGGTTGAATACCCTTCTCTGGCCTGGCTTTATATAGCTAAAGATAAAGCAAAACATGTTGACTGCAGCTGTTCCATATTCTTCGGAGCGCCCATTATTTACATACTCCACAATAAAGCAAAGGTGCCCACTGGTGTAAGAAAATTAGAAATTATCACAGCACCTACCCTGACGTGCTCGTTTGGACAATTTGTCAAACATATGGGGTTCGAATTTAAGCTTGGTTTGAAGGAGTGAGTAACTGAAATTTCATATGTTTACGCGAGGGCATCGTCGAAGTCATGCGACATATAAGAAACCACGGGAAAATTTGAGTTTTGTATCATAAAAGACCAATTCATTTCCAAATAGCCACCCTGAATAGTCAGAATCGCAGTGAATAGTCCTTTGATCTCTAGTAGGTACAAGATAGAGAGAGCTAAGGTCGTAGGTGTACGATTTCATATATACTTCAACAAGAATTATAAGCTGGTTTGATCCTATCTATGGAGGGTGTGAAATATTTTATGAGTAATAATAAAATAATTTAAATTAAAACATTTTCTTGGATTTCAAAAAATTAAATAAAAATATTATAAAATTAAAAATTATTTGAATATTATTTTTTAATATTATTTTTATTTTAAAATTTAAAAATACTATATTATTTTTTGTATTCTGTTGAAAAATTTAAAATAATTATAATAATTAGATAAAAAAAATTAAAATTTAGAAATATTTTATATATCAGTGATGTTGAGAAATAAAATATTTAAGAATACACGAGAACAGCTATATACCCAAACGGGATGTTAGGTGGAAGATTGACTTGACTGGTTCCAACTTCCAATATTACTTTGTATTTTGTATGAAACTTGTTCTCGGAAATTTTTTATTTTTCCACTCTTTCCTTTATTAGATGCCGTCTTTGTTTGTGTACCTGATCTCAACTGCCTTATATATATATATATATATATATATATATTGAAGTAATCGGTCATGGCTTGGCTCTGCTTCCTCGAAGGCGTCTTTTGCCTTTGATTTTTGTTTTGCTTTTTCTTGTGTTTGTAATTTTTTTTTTTTTGTCGCTTTGTAAAGAAAGATTTTGAAAGGGACAAATGCTATTATAGCTATGAGTCAGCAGTGATGCAAGAGAAAAATGCTATTCTCACGATAGTTGGATACCGATTGGGTATCGATAATTTATTTTTAACTTAATAATTAAGGAAGTATTTATTAATGGTGTTGTGAATTTTTTTAAAAAAAAATATTTATTTTAAAGATATAAAAAATAATAATTAAAAATAAAAAAAACTCTTTTGTCCTTATCGCGGAACCCATCTCGTGCTCGGTGGGTGTAGCTTGCAAGATGTTTGAACGTGCGGCAACTTGGGTTTTGAAAACCTTTGGTGTAATCAATTGGTTTGTGTTTTTCAGAAATAATAAATATAGTAATGGGTTAAGTAAATGGCTAATAAATATATTATTTAGCAAATTAATACAAATAAAAAATTATTAGGTTATGTTTGAATAAGAAGGACATGTACTCTCATCCTATCGTGCTTTAATATGTCATTTTGAATAGGATGAAATTACCATGTGCTTTAATAGTATGTAATAATTATTCCACGTGAGCACAGATATATAATTTTTTTTGTAATACTACTCATCATTTCAATTTTTATTATCTTCTTATCATTTTATAATATGGCGTTAGATGATTAAAAATTATTTATTATATTTCACTTGTGAACCTCTCATCTAATGACATATCATAGAATGATGAAAAAATAATAAAAATTAAGATGATAAATAAATTTTTATATAACTTTTATGCTGGACTCCATTTTCTCTATGACCACAACTCTTTATTTTGAGAGAGAGAGATGGAGTCTCTATAGGATAGATGTGTGCAATGCATTTTTTTACTTTGTTAATAAAAATATATAATTTTATTAACTCTGACCTAGTCAAATATATATTTGTTATTCAAGCCCTCTATGTTGGACTTTGAAATCAATGAATAAATGAAACTACTCCAAGCTTTATTAGAGATGAAATTTCTCTTGTTTCCTAGAGTCTAGAGATGAGACCTCCCTAGGCAATTGGTGAAACGACTACATGTTCAGCCATTGGTGAAGTAAAGAGAGACTCTTTCAATAGATAGAATTACTTGTGCACATATTTTATGAATTCTTTTGTCAATCTCTTAAAAGTTATATTTATTACATCATAACTCAAGATCTATTATTTTAATTACAAATATTGTTCTTTATTTAATAATTTACATAAACCGATGCAAGTACTCTACTAATTGCCATTAATTATTATTGGAGTGTCAATTTTTTTTAATCTCTTTTTAATAATGGAATTCTCTTAATTACTCTAATTGAAACAGAAGTTTGATACTCCAAGAATAATGATTCCAAATCTGAAAATTGAGTCTCGATTTTAAAGAGTGAAAATAAATGGGTCTCATCATAATTCCCAAAATCGAAAAAAGCATGCACTTTGTGTCAAACGACTTGCATCGTAATGATTGGTGATAAGGTCCACGATGACAAACGCAAGCAAATGTTGTGTGTTTTTCTTCCTTTGTCCTTTTGAGTGCCAGGAAATTTCGAGGTATGTGAGATGTACGTGTGGACAAGTCCAAAAAGGTGCATGCAAAGTCCATGCAATGAAAGACACTTTCCCAAGTCAGGTCACCTTGAAGAGGAAAAGAAGATTACATGAGACGAGAAGTTTGTGATTTTTTTTCCTAAATTACCACATCATTTAAGACGATAGAACGTTGCAAAAAACTGGGTTCAAGGAGACAGGAAAGGAAGGAGTTATAGGAAAATAACATTAGCCAATTAGTTCACCAAAACACACCTGGTGAGCAAGACTACGAATCCTACACGATAGAGAAATAAAAAAGCATAGTTAAAATCCAACCTTAAACCTTATCATCATCAACAAAGCCAGGAACAAATACATAAATTCAATTCAAATGGTTCAAACCACACACATCAAACGCACCCCTTTCGATCAATCCCACTCAATTGACAAGATTGTCATTAATTCAGAGACAATCCAGCTAACTGATCAGCAGAGCTGTTAGCCTGCTGTTGTGCAACATTCCCCAGGACCTCCATGGCCTCTCCAACTTTTGCCTTCAAAACATTCCCGCGTTGTTATCATCTCGATGTCACGATTCCCATGTTTCTATATGTGGGAGTTGAGGCGTCACACAACCTCACGAGCTTTAGACCACAACCGCCTGGAAAATGCGACAATGGATGATGAGTATCGAGTATCGAAACTCACAAGTTCATAAATGGCGTTATCATCTGACTTGTTAGTCAGGTCATTCTCATGCTGCATCATAGCACCTATGGTAGATAACTAGTAGAAGATTACTGAACCATTAAAAAAATGGAGAAAAGGCTTAGAGAGTGAGAATACAGATGGATTACAGAGAGTAAAGAAGATTTGATGTGAATTAGATGAAACTCAAGACTGATTTTATAGAGATGGAAATGAGAATAAGACAAGCTATCAGTTCTTCAAAACTTACTTAGTCAAGATTACAAGATATGCTAGATGCATATTTTATTTAGCTAAGCCAGCGAGATTAACTACAGACTGTCTCTATTTTTCTCGTAAACGTTGAACCTTTGCTATTAACTACTGATGTTGACTTTGTATTTATACTCTCTCTCTAGTTCCAGTTTCTCTATTCGTGGTTGTAAGTCATGAACGTACCAGTCCACAAATTTCTTCAACTCATTGTTTTCTTGTTTTAATCTTTTAATTTTTATTAGCAAGCCTTTGATGCAATTTAGATATTTGATTGTTAAGTCAATCAACCTCACTCACCCTTGCTAGTAACCTCTGAGACATGGTCGTAATAGAGGTAGCATATTGAGCATTGAGCATTCTTGATTCTACAACAACCTCAGAATTAGTTCCACTAGAAAAATACATTTATGCTCCTATCATGGTGTTGACGGACTCAAGAGAGCAAATTAGTAGTTGAGGCAAAAATAGTTTCTGATTCAAATCTAGAACATTATTGGAAGAATGTTAATCGGTCATGCTATCGTTTTGGATAAACAGTAACTAAGTCAATGAGTAATGTGAGAAATTGTTATGTGAATATTCGAAAGGTGAAAATGATATTTTTAAATAGAACCCAGAGGGGTGCTTGAGGCTTTACTGCACTATCTCTGTGAACCCAGGTGGCTCGAGCTTTACAGCACTTGTCGAGACCCAGGCTGGACTGGAGATCATGCAGTATTTGTCGGGACCCGGGCAAGGCTCAAGGATTTAGAAGGAAATAATGAAACTTATCTTATGAAGAACCAATAGCTACAACCAGAATACAATCTTCCATGAATTGTACAATACTTTTCCCCATGAATTGCGCAAGACATGTCTCCATGAATTGTACATATCACATCATATATGAGATGAATCTCTTCCCGCACTATCTCCGCGGATCCAGGTGGCTCAAGGCTTTGCAGCACTTATTGGGACCTGGGCAGGGCTCGAGCCTTTGCAGCATTTGTTGGAACCCGTGTAGGACTCGATGATTTAGAAGGAAATAATGAAACTTACCTTGTAAAGAACCAACGGTTACTACCAGATCGAAGACAATCCTTCATGAATTGTGCAAGACTTTATCCCATGAATTGTGCAAGACATGTCTCCATGAATTGTGCAACAAATCATGCAACGGTTAACACTTTCTCTCTTAGGAGAGAGAGAGAGAGAGGTGAGGATAATGAGAGTGTCGGTAGAGAAAAACAAAAAGAGGAGAAATGGGTGGGGGTGTTAGCGCTGAAAATGAAGAATGGAAGAGAGAGAATGAGGGGAGGAAAGTTAAGGTTTTGTGGTTTTAATCATACATGTGGTGTGAAATGGGAGATTGTTTTGGTCGTCATGTAACTTTAAGAGAAACCACATTAAAAAATCTAAATTCTGCTTCTATCATGGTGTTGACAGTTTCAGGAGAGAAACATGGTGTTACATATTAGTGTAATATATAACTTTTTTATCTACTTGTAAAAATTCTATAAATTAAAGAGGTGTCTTGTTAATAAGATAAAAACGTAGAAAACATTTAATTAGGCATACGTGCCGTAACATCTTCTACTAGTGTGTATATATATATACTAGTAGTGGGGGCAACGTGTGAGGCACGTTTGCCCAATTAAAAAAAAAACAAATTTGTTGTAAAATAGATATGTGTTCTGTATTATAAATAAATAAATAAAAACATAATGATAAGTTAAAGAAGGATAATGATATCGTGTGCCTATTGTAACTCAAGAAATGATCTTTTGTAACCCAAGAAATAATAGTGTGTATGGTCACGTTTGATCCTAATTTAAATTTATTTTCTGACAGATCCTTAAAAAATTTTAAATGATTGCATCACTATCATTAGTCGTTGAACTGAATAATTAAGGAAAATTATTTTTATATGAAAATAAAATTCTTAGTGCCTGACTTATTTGGAACTAAATTTGACAATTCCTCAGGTCCCAGAACATGACACGCTTCCAAAGTTTGAACTATACCTAGTGCACAATTTTTACATATAGAAAAGGATGAAAGGACAAGTCACTATATCCTTGAGTATAAAATCAGAAGTTAGAGAACTTACATGCAAAATCTTCTTCAATAGTCTCGTGTGCAAGATTTGACAATTTTATCACTGAATCGATTCATGGATAGTTCAAGTCTGATGCCATCAACTTCACGAAAGCACAGTGATTCTTTTTATTCTGACCCTTACAAAATTTGCTTGTTATGTTACCAACTATTCCAAAAACTGCACAGTTATTACTAATCAAAATAAGGAAACGCAAAATTACAATTTACTCGAACCTCTTCATTAATTTTGTGATGAGCAATAAGATTTTCCTTGCGAGTGCAAAAAGCAAATCCAAGTATCATAAGATGTGTAAAAGAAAGTTGCTTAGAAAAAGAGAAAATCATGGAAACTAAGCCCATTAAAATCTATGGAAGCAGTCCAAAGGAGGAGAGTGTTGAGAAAGAAAGTATTCAACTCCTCCATCGTCCATTCACAGTCCTCTAAAATTTATTTATCATTCTTTTCTCACAAATTACACCAACTAATGCATGTAGGAACCATTTTCCACCCAACTGAAATTTGTTGGCTACCATCTAATCCTCTACGAGGGTGAAAAAGATCCACTATACCTCTTCATTAATATATTCCCGTTCAAAGGAAATAACACAGGTCTTCTCTAGAATGCTTCTAGTGTGTTTTCAAACCGTGATCCGACAGGACCATACACTACATCTACATTCAGACGGTAAATAATAAACACTATGCAAGCTTAATTAAGGGAAAGATATCAGAAATCATTTGGAAGAGGAACAATTGTAAACTTGTTGAAGATATCCTACAAAATCAAGATTGAGGGCTCGTTTGGATGCCAAACTGATCCGAGTGCTATTCAATTTTAAACTGCACTGAACATCCAAACAGACGGTTGAGCTTCGACAGAGTTGAGCTTTGATAGAGTGCATTTCAACTTTACACTTCGTGGGACCCACAACTGACACCCCAAAATACAAGAGTATTTCTCCTACACCAACTGTACAGTGTACTCTCTCTGTTTCTCTTCCTCCTAAAAAACCATCTCCTTCTCCAATCTCCATCACCGTAGCAGAACCCAGACCCTATCGAGTGAGCTGACCCACGACCGTAGCAAACCCACATTGCAATAAACTGGTTTCATTGTTGCAGACAAAGAAATCCCACGTCACACCGTCACCCATCGAGCGAGTATTTCTCAATTTTAGAGCACCGCCAGCCATATATGGTTGAGACCCATTGCATCGAACATCATCCATTGTTGCCAACAGAGAAATCCCATGGAGAACTGCCAGCCATCAAGCGAGTCTTTTCAATTTTGGAGCACTGCTAGCCATCGAGCGAGTCTTTTTCAATTTTGGAGCACTGCCAGCCATATATAGCTGAGACCCATTGCATCGACATTCATTGTTGGTGAGAAATGGAAGGAAAATCCATTGTTCCTGTAGTCTTTCAAGCAACGTGCGAGAGATAAATCACTAGAATGACGCACGTTCTTGGTAAAAAATGGAAGGAAAATCGGTTGTCAAGGCGCTTCAATTTTTTTTCCTCTCGTAATTTTTGACTTTTTTTTATTATTAATTAAATAATATATAAATAAATAATAGAATAAAATGTAGACCCCACCATTTCTTTTATAACTTTCTATAAATATATCTACACTCATTTTTACATCCAAACACAACAAAAACTCATCTTAAGTGGACCCCACCAAACTCATTCAACAATCTCAACTCATTACTATTTATAAAAAAATCAACTCAGTTCAGCATCCAAACGCAGCCTGAATGTATTACTCACATGCCATATCAAAGGTTTGTCCCTTACCTACAAAAGCCATTTACAATCTGAGAATCAAATAAATGTAAAAAATTCACAAATTTCTTCCACATTATCTTATAGATACAAGCAGTTCCTCCTCCCACCACAAACTCACACACTTGACGAGGGACTTTAGGAGGGATGCTATGCCATTAGGAAAATAATACCAAATCTTCGATCAGCATTTCTCAATCTTCAAGACCAAGGTCGAATAGGTCACTGTAGTCTAAGAGATGCTGAAAGGAAAGGCAATGTTAGAATAAGAGAAAACCTGAAACGAAATTAAGATATAATATTTCAACATATTAAAATTGTGAAGACCTTTAAAAACTTACCGCAATTCTAAATTTGCTTGTATTGTAACGTGCGACGATTAATTTGTGTGGGATGTGCAGTAAGAACAATTTCAACCTCCTACAGAAACAATCCTTCCAATGTCGAGAACAATAGACGGACAATAAAAAAGAAAAAAATCTAATCTTGCCACAACAAAGCCTCTATTCTAACAATTTTGCTTAGCTGAGGTTAGTGGAGTAATGCAGTTTCCAGACTCCCAAATTAATGACATTTTTTTTCTTACCAAAAGAAAAGGAAATAAACAACATGTTGTAATTTTTAAGAGCTCATTCTTCTTTCGTGTTGCTTATCAAGACAAAGTAATTAAGAAAAAAAGAGAAGCAGAAACCTAAGAACCAAAAAAAAAAAAACCTGCTTGCAATCTGTTTCATAAAGCTCATTTGGGAAAACTCCACCGTGCACCAGCTCATTTCCGGCACATTTTTTCTTTACCTCTATTTTCTCAGCATCCAAACAGGAACTCAAGAAAAAAAAAGAAGGAAAAGAATGTCACAAGAAAGAAGATCAAAGAACCGGGGAAGAGACCGGAAGTTAGTAGCAAATACAAAGAAATGGGAAATGAAGGGAACCTGAACGAGGGTACTGTTCCTCTCGACTTTCTCCACGAAGCTGTCTCACAACTCATGCTGCAACACGTCGTTGAGATGACTCCCGAGCACTTCAAAAGGAAAGACACCACCACCGACAACAACAACATAAGGAACAGAGGAACAAAATGAGAAAAAAATAATCACAGGATTTGGATCCAAAAAGAACAAGAAGGAAAAAAACCCAAACTGGTTCTCAGATTCACACCCAAGAGAGAAGAGAAAGATATCGAGAAGGGCCATACCCACGGGGCACCAGCACTAAAAACGAGCAAGAAGAACAGAGAAATACAGAGCGTGACGGGAAATCTTTTCTTCGTCTTCGGAGCCTCACTTCCAAAATCTCATAGAACTGCGTTTCTCTTTTCCTAATTTATGTATACCGTAGTAATGGGACAGAGATAGAACAGAAAGAACGAAAAAAAGATGACGAAGACTAGGGGTGAAAACCGACCCTTCAAAACCGAACCGAAACATCAATTTTGGAGAAGAAAATCGGCCGTATAAGGGGGAAAATCGTCTATTTCAGTTGCCGGCCGGTTCACGGTCGGTTTGGCGGTTTGTTGGGAATCAATTCTTGCAATCCCACCACCAAATTCAACAATATCTAGCAATTCCAAAATAGCCATTTCACAATAGAATCAAGAAAATAAAAATAACACTAGACAAAATAGGATACCACAAAATACAAATCATGATGCCACCACCCTCTGGAGTGAAACTATTAACTGAAAATCAGACCGAAAAAAAAAAGTTGGAGTGAAAAGACCAATGGGAGTGGGATGCGCCGTTTGCCGGAGGGACGTGGAAGTCGTCGAGGCTGCGCCGCTACTGCTGCCGCTGCTGCTGCCGATGCCGCTAGAGAGGAGGGTTGCAGAACGTTGAAGCTCGAAATCGAGCATGAAATGAGGGCTGAGGGCTCAAATGAGAAAGAGAAGAAGAGGGCAGCCGTTTTGAATAAGCCCTAGGATGAAATGGCGCCGTTTGCATTTTGCCAAATGGCGCTGTTCCCCTTTAGTTTTTTTTTTTTTAAAACTCAAGAAGCAAAACGACGCCGTTTCACCCATTTAAGTGAAACAGCATCGTTTTAGAATGTCATATATATGAGATAAAAAGAGTCACTGACGTCGGCCGGTTCATCGATTTTTTCCTGGTTCAAACCGAGACCAAACCAACCGACGTCGGTTTTGTTATATTTCTACCGGAGGCCGACCGGTTCATTATTGGTTTCAGCTGGTTCTGAGCTCCGGCAGCCAGTTATGGTCGGTCCCGGTCAGTTTTTCGGTTTCGTGTACAGCCCTAAGGAAGATGCTGGAAATCACTGACACAGGTAAAAGTAAAACCATCCCCTTCTCCATAAATTAAAGTGTAGATTTATTTTTTTTTATTTTTTTTGGCTCTTTCGGTTTATGAGACTTCCACTTTTTTAGGTCTAGATAGACATATAGTTCTTTTTTACTAGTGCGTCTAAGTAAGCGTGCGTCTGTATAGTATAGTGATAGTGAAAAATAAAAGAACAGAAGATGAAGATGAAGATGCTGGAAATCACTGATACAGATAAAGTAAAGTCATCTCCTTTCTCATAAATTAAATGATGCACCATGGACACAAAAGAATAAAGTGAAATAACAAAAAAGGGTTTTGCTACACAACCTCTTACTATTCATCTACACTCCATACTCCACATTTTTTAATATTTTTTTATATTTTTTAAAAAAAAATTTTTGAATTTATTTTTTTTAAACTATTTCAAATTTTTTATTCACTATTCATATAAAAATTATTTAATAAAAAAAATTAAAATTTTTTTTTTCAAAAAGATGGAGTATGAAGTGTTGAGAGGTTGAGAAGATTTATTGAACAAAAAAATACAACATACGAAACAAACATGGATGGACAATAAAAAATACTGTTTATTACTGTAGCAGCTCAAGAGCTGCTTATATAATAGAAATAGATATTGAAGTAATTCAATAATGGCTTGGCTCTCCTTCCTCGAAGGTATCTTTTGTCTTTTTTTGTGTCACTTTTTCTCGTGTTTATAATTTTTTTGTCGCTTTGTAAAGAAGATTTTGAAAGGGACAAATGCTATTATAAGTATGAGTAAGCAGTAATACAAGATGGTTGAACGTGCGACCACTTGGGTTTTGAAAACTTTTGGTGTAATCAATGAGAACTACTACATCTATAAAGAAATTATATATAAATAATCTCATAAATTGATGTAAGTTAATCGAATCCGTTAAATTTACTTTATAATAAAAGTAATTTTATAATTTGACAAATTACATCAAATTATGTCAATTTGTGAGATTATTTTTATATAATCATTTTATGACTAGAGTATTTTCTGTAATCAATTGGTTTGTGTTTTTTAGAAAAAATAAATATAGTAATGGGTTAAGTAGATGGTTAATAAATATACTATTTAGAAAATTAATAAAAATAAAAAATTATTAGATTATGTTTGAATACGAATGACATGGTGCTATCATCCTAACGTAATATATCATATAATTAAAATTGCTTATGCAAGTACAAATTTTAATTAATATGCCATTTTGAATAGGATGAAATTACCACGTGTCTGTGCTTCAGTGGTATGTAATAATTATTCCACATGAACATAGATATATAATTTTTATGCTAGACTCCCTCTTCTCTACGACCACAACTCTTTATATATATATATAGAGAGAGAGAGAGAGAGAGAGAGAGAAGGAGTTTCTATAGGATAGATGTGTGCAATGCATTTTTTTACTTTGTTAATAAACATATATAATTGGTGGAGTAAAGAGAGACTCTCCAATAGATAGAATTACTTGTGCACATATTTTATGGATTCTTTTGTCACTCTCCATTCAATCAAAGTAAAGATGTTAACTCATGAAATCTCTTAAAAGTTATATTTATTACATCATAACTCAAGATCTATTAATTTAATTACAAATATTGTTCTTTATTTAATAATTTAAATAAACCGATGTAAGTACTCTACTAATTGCTATTGATTATTATTGGAGTATCAGATTTTTTTTTCTCTTTTTAATAATGGAATTCTCTTAATCACTCTAATAACTATACTAAATCTTGTAACAGAAGTTTGATACTTCAAGAATAATGATTCCAAGAGCTGTCTTTTTCATAAGGCCATTTTCGAAGGAGATGCAAGAGTTATTATAGCAGCAGTTCAAAGTGATGAAGAGGAGCTGTCTTTTTTTGGTTCTTTAGTAGAAGACATTAGATTTTCTTTAAAAATAGATCAGATTGAAAACTACAATTTGCTTATAAAGAGAAAAATACAATGGAAAAAAAAATACTAGACAGATGCTTCAAGCTTATCATGAAAAATTAAAATTGTCTTAAATAAAGAGGCCCACAAGTTGACAGGATTTCAGAAGTATTGAAATGCACCGTTTTAGAATCTAAGATTCCTTAAATTTTGAAGGGGGTATGATATCAAACAATGGTAAACTCTAAATCCATCCTAACATATGACAATAATCTAACAATTATGAAAGGATGTAGATGGTCAAATACAAGTATAAAATCTAGATGAACTACTATATATGTAACATATTATCAAGTGCAATTACCTGTAGAGGAATCATAGCCAAAGGAGCTTGCCCATACAAAAATTGTTGACCAAGAGCCGGTGCACCGGGAGGGTAAATCGGCATACGTGGAGCAATAGAAGGTGCCATAGCAACTGGCCTCATCTATGAAAATTGTGCCTGCATAAATGAAATGAAACATTCAATTACTTGAAAAGATAAGGGGGTCGGGGAGAGAGAGAGAGAGGAGCATAGAAGTACATTGTGAACCACAACCAAATTTATTACTGCCGTCCATTTGTCAGAAGGTAGGTATTATAGGAAATACTTATCAGCATTATCGTCTATGGCCTTTCTTCTATAAGGCATATCATGGATAAATCAAAGTACTGCTTCAGCAATTTGGATATTAGAGAAGAATCATAGGAACAGTACAATAGGTGTGGCCTTGCCCCCCCCCCCTCTCTCTCTTTCTCTCTCCTCAAACCACTGAGATATCTCTCCCTCAAGCCCCTCGACAGATTTGAGATGGCAAAAAACCTTTCAATATTTTTTGGATTTTTCAGGTGGAATTTTAGGGGAACCCAGCAATCTTTATAGATGCATTGCTCGTAGATGATGTGGGATGTTCATGACTAGTTCTTCAATCCAACATCTTAATTATCGCAATGATTTTAACATCTGGAAGAAGGTAGATGATTCATCTTTTAGTTTTGTGAAAATTTTCCTTTAGTTGGAATGGGAAGAATTGTGCTGTTATGTTTAATTGTTCTCAATTG
This sequence comes from Cyclocarya paliurus, assembly GCA_029856935.1. NCBI lineage: Eukaryota > Viridiplantae > Streptophyta > Magnoliopsida > Fagales > Juglandaceae > Cyclocarya > Cyclocarya paliurus. The sequence continues at coordinate 18,174,662 of CM056959.1, forward strand.
TTTAGACTGAGATCGACTTGATGAGAGAAATGGACTCACAGACGAGGGCTTGAGAGAAAGGGAAGTGAGAGAAATGGACTCACAAAGAAAAAGAGATTTTTAATTTGTAGGTAGATCTACGCTAAGAATAATAGACTGATGATGTGTCATCCTCTCATTGGAAGGTGTAAAACGCACAAAAACACCCAATCCGGTTTGAAGATATTCCCTCTCTCTCTCTCTCTCTCTCTCTATTATATATATATATATATATATTAAGAAAAAGGTTATGAACAAAAATTACCTTATTCCCCAGTATAAAAGTTTTATATTATTTCTCTCAACTATAGAACACACAGAATTGAGTGAAACTAGACTTGCTAATGTAACACTCCAATAGAAGGCCCAAACCACATGAGCTATACTCCAAAAGAACTAATTAATGATACAATTGGAGCCACATTGGAATTTTATAAAGAACAAGAACTTCCCCTTCCCAAACAATGTGGAATTCCATACACCACCTACCCTCACTTATCATATGGGGTATTACAATCTCTCCCCCTTAAATTCTCAACATCCTTATCAGGCTCATCCATTGTAGGTGGAACAACTTAAGTCCTACATTTTGGTTGGGATAGGTTTTGATACTATTTATAACGCCCTAATGGAAGTCCCAAACCACATGGCTTATACTCCAAAAGGATTAGTCAATGATATAATTGGAGCCCCATTGGAACCTTATAAAGAGTAAGAACTTCTCTTTCCCAAGTAATGTGAGATCTCATACACTACATACATTTATCCTTATCATAACAATCTACCCTCCTTAAATTCCCGACGTTCTCAACGGGCCAATCCATTATAAGTGGCACGACTCAAGTCCCACATTTCTAGTTGGAATATGCTCTGATACCATTTGTAACACTCCAATAGAAGGCCCAAACCACATGACCTATACTCTAAAAAGACTAGTCAATAATACAATTAGAGACCCATTGGAACCTTATAAAGAGTAAAAACTTTTCTTTCCTAAGCAATGTGGAATCTCATACACCACCTACTATCACTTATTATATGGGGTATTACAGCTAACCTACAACTTAAAGGCTCCAAAGAAGAGACTATAGCCATTATTAGTCGGTAAGTGGCTCCTATCCAGTATGGGATGAACAATTAAAGAACTTTAAATATGCGCACACACAACTTTGAACCATTGTTTTTTTTTTCTTTTTTGATTGGCACTAGGTGTCCAAGAATATTGTTCCGACTAATCTCGGGAGTGCACAGGCCCTCGCAAGAAATTTTCCACAAGTGTATCTTGGGTAATTTAAGGAAAAAATCCCCCAGTCGGATGGCCCCTAAAGATAGTTTGCACCCAAGGAATATAAAACTTAGAACTGGGAGTAGCATACCCTCAAGCCCAAGGCCTTTACCACTTAAACTATTGTTTAAATTACATCTGTTAGACTACTTCTCAATGTCTTGAAAAAGGAACTACAAATCTAAATTTCATCAACACCTTTGTAGACCAATAAATAATATGGGACAACAAATTGTGTCGGACACAAAAAAACTAAATAAAAGAGAAAATACTCATCATAAGCAAGATTTGAAGAAGAATACCAAGTACAAAATTAATACATCTCATATTCACAATAAATTTGCATGTGCACAAAATAAACCTTACAAAATCAAGAGTTAATCAGGGGTTTTTTCTAAGGGTGTAGAACCGGGCCGGATTTTTTTCCGGTCCGGTCCGAAACCCAGAATCCGGGTGGATCCGGGCAGTTATCCGCCCAGATTAAACCCGGGCGGGTAATAAAAAAATCTTGCTTGCCCGGATCCGGTTTTTAACCCGGTTTTCCATAACCGGATGTTTTTTTTTTTGCACGGCGTCGTTTTTGCAACCCCTGCGAATTAACCTCGGTCCTCCCCTCGACTCGAGCCTCGACGTCTCACTCTCAGTCTCAGATTCTCACTTCTCACACTCATCTCTCTCGAAGGCCCTTTCTGAAATTGAAACCCTAGCTCACATCTCAGCCACTCATTTCACTCAAGTCCTCGAAGGATTGAACCTTTTTGGAAGTGAAACACTAACCTTTCTGAAGGTGAAACCCTAGCCGTCGCCGTTTGCCCCATCTCTCTCTACTCCGAAACCTACGGTATGTTCATCTCTCTCGCTCGATTTGTATAGATATTTTTAGGTTGTGTTTAAAGTTAGATTTACTTTGGATTTTAAGAAATGGGTTGCTTTGCATGTAAAATACTCTTCTAAATCGATTTGTATAGATCTAAGTTTGTGTTTGTAGATCTGAGATTGTGTGTTTATAGATCTGCGTTTTGGGTTTCTTTATTTTTAAAATCTTCCAGCAAAAACGTGTTTGTAGATATACATGCTCGCAACACTATAAATATTGCAAAACTGTTAACTTTCTTGAATCTGGGTCTGGTTTTATTTTTTTGTTGTTTTTTTTTCCTAATCTCTAGTCTATTTTCGATTTTTGTAATCTCTAGTCTATTTTTGTTATGGATCTGGGTATGGGGTTTTTTTTGTTTTGTTTTTGTTTTTTGTTTTATTTCTAATCTCAATGTTAATATTCCTAATCTCGTTTCTCTTCTGCGATTTTGGCAAACCGAATGAACCCTAGCTCTCGAAGCTCGCCAACATTTTGCACACCAAGGAACTTGCTCGGAGACTGAAGGTATAGTTAGAGATTGCTTTATCAAGTATTATTTCTTGATTTCTTCTTCGTTCTCTCGGTTTGTATAGATTTGAGGAAGTGAGTTTGTATAGATTTGAGAAATTTTTGTTTCCTGAGCCTTTAAAAATATTTGTACCCAAAATATTTGTAATCATGGGTTGCTTTGCATGTGAAATATTTGTAACTTTGGGGTTTAAATACTGGAAACCCTTTTAGGTCTGGGTTTCATAAAATCTCCATGCCTAACCCTTTTAGGTCTAGTCCGAATACCTTGGTCAGTGATTCTTGTACTGGCTTAGACTTTTGACATATTTCTTGAGTTTTATGGCTGTTTTTTACTTGGTAAAAAATGTTCTCTTCTCTGGCATTCCACCTGTGAGAGTACTCGCTTCATAAATCAATAGAATTATTTCATGTTTTGTGCTGAGAATTGATTCCTCCATTACTCCATGATAATGATTATGTGCTTTTTGTCCTCTTACTAGAAGTAATCTAATCTCAGACCTGAACATTTCATTTGCTTTATACCTTCAGTAATGAGATCTAGGCTCTAGCATATCTAGGATCGCAAGCTCTAAAACTTTGAAACTAAAAATAAAAAATAAGAAAAAGGGACCTTTAGGATGAAACGAAGAGCTAGGAGAGAAATCATGATATATTCTTATACTTAGCTTTAAGGAGGAGCAATGGAGTGGCGTTTGGGCCTACCATTTGGGAAATTTTCTTGGAACACCAAACACCAAGTTTTATTTGGTGGCCTTTAGAGTTTTAACTTTTCTTAACCAGTTTATTCGCTGTGAACAATATGCTTGCAGTTCTGAGAGGTTACATTTTTTTCATCAATTAAAAAGGTTGATTAATAGGCTAGCTAGCTAGCTTATTTGCCACAGCCAATTTGAATTGTGACCTAAGACCAATTAATGTGATTTTAAGTACTTGAGGTGCATTAACATATGGAAGCAGAGTAAGTAAAAGTCGTCCCAAGATCAAGATCTAGACTTTTGCAGGCAATCACCATTCTAGATGCATGCAAAGTTGTCAACAAAACAGCATACAGCCACAACTTAGCTAAAGCAAACAAAATTTTGAAATGACTTTCATGTTAATGATATACACTCCAGATCAGGACTTGTGAATAAAATCAATGTGTCAAGAGTTTAATCGAAGATTATATTTATAATGGTGAAAAATAATGATAATATTTAACTTATAAATGCATATAATTTCCTAAACTTTTTTTTTTTAATATATACATATATATTTGTTAAGGTAGTCTTTTGTTTAAATTGCTGTAGATATGTACGAATGAATGTATTTGGAAGAGCTAGGAAGTCTTAATTGTATGTACATATAATAATATATACATTGGGACAGCATTATATATATACATTTCACTGTCCTAAAATCTTTCTATGAAAATACTGAAGCTTGTACATTATTTTTTATGTTTAAAACAGATGAAAGGTAGTTTTAGTGATAGTGTTGGTGGATCAGCACCTATTTCATTGGACATGGAGGAAAACACTAGTCCTTTAGTGCCTTCCTCTATGAATATCCAAAACCCCACATCATCTCTCCCCCCAAAGTCAAAAAGAGCCAAGAAGGCTACCAACCAATCTCATGTATGGGATCATTTTACAAGGATTGAACCTATTGATCCCATTGCACCTAAAGCTCAATGCAATTATTGCTTCAAGATCTATGGATACCATTATAAAAATGGTACTTCATCAATGTCTCACCACCTAGGATTTTCTTGTCCGAACTCTCCCATTTGAGATAATAAAAATCTTGCGAAGGATAAATCACCATCACACACTGGAGTTAGGATTGATGGTAAAGGATCTAGTCCTCAAGTGTTAGGACAATATGATCGGAAAAAATTAAAGGCGATGATTTCCAATTTGTTTATCCAGTGTGAATTGCCATTCAAGTTATAGAGCATCCGGCATTTGTTAACCTTTTGGGTTATTTAGAGCCTAGACATACCTTGCCATCCCGAACCACATTCCAAAAAGAGTGTATTGGTTTATACAAAAAAGAGAAGCAAAGGTTGAAGACTTTGTTGAGTAGTCAGAGAGTATGTTTGACCACCGACATATGGACATCGGTGCAAAATAAGAATTATATTTGTGTCACATGCCATTATATTGATCAAAGCTGGGTATTACACAAAAAAATCATAATGTTTTTCAAGATTCCTAATCATAGGGGTGAGACCATTGCTTGGATGTTAGAGTCTTGTTTGGCGGATTGGGAGATTAACCGCCTTTGTACGATCACTGTGGATAATGCCTCCTCTAATGACGTTACTATTGATCATGTGAGGAGGAACATAAGAGATAAAGAATTCACAATTTGGGAGGCGAGTTCATACATGTGCGATGTGCTGCACATATTTTAAACCTCATTGTATGTGATGGTTTAAAAATTATTCATGATGCTATAAATAAGATTAGAGAAGCAATAAGATTTGTGAGGTCCTCACCGGCAAGGCTTGATATGTTTAGAACATGTGCAGATGAGCTGAATATTGTGTGTGGAAAAATGGTGTGTCTAGATGTTCCTACTAGATGGAATTCTACATACCTAATGCTTAGTGTTGCTGAAAAATATGAAAGAGCTTTTGTGCTAATGGGAGTGAAGGAGTCACAGCTTTTGGCGCCTTCGTTTGAAGATTGGCAAATGGCTCGTATTTTTATTAAGTTTCTAAAAGTTTTTTATGATGCCACTTTAAAAATCTCCGGCTCATTGTATGTGACCTCTAATTTGTTATTTCAACAAATTTGTACAATTGAGAACACTTTGAACAACATGGGTGAGAGTGATGATGGTATGTTGATGAGAATGGCATCTGTTATGAAACTTAAGTTTGATAAATATTGGGGGAACACAGATAGGATGAACATGATTGTTTATGTAGCTTTTGTCCTTGACCCTCGATATAAGATTACAGCCTTGTCATATTGGTTAAAAAGGTGCAAAGGGGATGAATGTGGAGATAGAATTGAGGCCAACGTAAGATTGCTCATGAATCGTTTGATTGAGCAATACCACAAGTTTCATGGGCTAGGTAGTGGAACATCAAATATGGTCGATAGTTCCTCAAGTATTATTGGTGATGACTTGAACTGTGATGATTTTGATATAGCTCTAGATCAATATCTTAAGAAGCAAAACAATTCGGTACTTAGCTCGGACATGGATAGATATTTGTCGGATGTGATTGAACCAAAAATGCCTGAGTTTGATATTTTAGATTGGTGGAAGAAGAACTCATTTAGATATCCCATCCTTGCGGAGATCGCACGTGATGTATTGGTAATTCCTATTTCCACCGTCGCATCCGAGTCCGCATTCAGCACCGGTGGACGTGTAATAGACCCATATCGAAGCTCATTAGCGCCGGAGACTGTCCAAGCATTAATCTGCACGCAAAATTGGTTGACTTGTGAACCACTTAGTTCTTGGGAGGTGGAGCGTGTAGAAGGCGTTGACACCGAAGGTAAACACTTTTATTAGTTAATTTTGATTTTTTATTACTAATTTATGAATTTAAATTAACCTCTACATTTTTTTTTTTGTTTAAGGTAACCCTCTTCCTTCAACTTCGGCCACTTAAGCATATGGACTCCAACTTTAGCAACTTGAGTGAGATCCTTGATAAAGCTACAACTTAAGGTTCATTCATGTTGATTATTATATGGTACATAATAATCATTTGTTCTCTTTCCATGTTGATCTAATTTACCTGGTGTTAATCAATTAAAATAAATATTCATCTCAATTATTCCCTTTTAACATTTCACTATTACTAAGTGCTTCTTTTTTATCATTTGTAAATTTTAGAATGGAAGGCGTCTGTTACTACAGCTCATCCAGACTGTTCATGCTATTTCAGTCCTAATGATCTTAATTCTCTCAATTTAACAATTCCTTCTCTCATTGCCAAGGTGATTTTGAGGCTCTTTATCCTTTTGAAGAACCATATGTAAAAATACCTTTTAAAAAAACTCTTCCTTGGCATTCAAAGTAGTTCTTTTCTTTGAATCCATGCTGGATTTTATCTATTTTCAATGCTGTAATAGAAATGCTTGCCACATTTTTTGTGTGTGCATCAAATGCTAGCACTAACATAGTACTATGTTTACTACAAATAGAACATCTGATTTTCATCGCACTAAGAATGAAGACTATAATCTCCAGTGCCATGCTTTTTTTTTGCATTTTTTTTTTATATACACCATGTCTGATATTATAAGATGATTCTTTCCCCCACTCACTCCTTTTATATCTTTTGTATTTCTTGCAATGCATTGCATGCTAAGGAAAAAAAATATGTAGAGCCTTTACTAATAGTAGGAATGAAATATATTTAGGAGGCAAGTGGAAAACAATTTTAAAAGGCTACTAATTTTCTCCCGTCTCCTTCCACTGTTGCTTGTGATATCCATTCAGCAGCATAGTTAGTTTACATGACCATGCATTTCCAGATTTTTTTTTTTGGAATAATCGTTTATATATGTGCAACTCAAACTATAGACTTGATACTTCGTTACTGTTTGTAGATTACTTTAAAAGATTACTCCAGATATATGTGAAGACGGAACTTGAATTAACTACCTTGGTTCCCTATCTCTTGATTTTCGGCCTCTGTCACACTTTCCATAAGGAAGGTGAATTTTGAATGTGGGATTTTATCTCCAATTGTTCACTGATTCACTCTGCATTTGACTAATTACATCCTTTATCTGAAAGGAACCACATACATTTTCCTGTCACTTTCTCTAAAATTCATCAACTGTTAAATAAGATTCTTTGCATGGTACTCCTGAATGGTGTTTAGAGATCAAATTACTTGCTCAGTTATACTTTGAAGAATTTAATGAGCTTGTTGTTCCATGCATATAATAACGTTATATAAGTCTCTCTCAACAGGGATTGCAAATCATTTTGGCAAGGTTGCAAGATTGTTATCCGGTTGATCGTTGCAAGAACTAACGATGCTGTAAGTATAAATATGGAATATTAAGCCATATCAACCAATTCTCTTGTAACCTTGTTTTATAATTAATCCTCATCAGGTTTAATTGCAGTCTCTACATTTGTTTATCTTTGATCATATTTGTAGCTAATTTATATCTTAGTATTATGTTGGGATTTCAAAACAGGAGGGCTATAATGTGTAGGAGGGACTGAGTTACTGGATGATGACTTCGGATTATGACCCACATGGAGTTTATAGTGTTTTGTGCAGCTGCATTATTATTAGTTTAATTAGTTGTGATGTATTATTATTTATTTTATTTTTTGTAAATTTATGTTTTTCATTGAGATGTAACAACAATATTATCTATTTTGTATTTTTATTTATTTTGTTCTTTAATTTATTTTTGTATAAATTAATTTTAGAAAGTGTTTAAATTATATTTTAAAAACAATCTACTTAAGCATGAAATTAGAATTTTAAAAAAAAAAAGTTGCTATAAAAGTTGCTATAAAATAAAATAAATTTATTTTATTTAAAAAATAAATAAAAAGTAAAAACCGGATGAAATCCGGTTATAACCCGGATTTAAATCCGGATACCCGGATTAAATCCGGATATCCGGTTATAACCCGGATTACATCCGGATATCCGGTTTGTAACCGGATATCCGGATGTAATTTGGTTATCCGCCCGGATTAAATCCGGGTGGATCCGGGCGGTTTGCCGCCCGGTTTCTAAAATCCGGATCCGGTTGCACACCCTTAGTTTTTTCATACCACCTCATTTTAGTATAAGAACAATATTACCAACAGAAAATTATTAGATACTCCTGGAGTATGCATGATGTGTTAGTCCTTTCCTATCCCAAAGTGTCATACAATTAAGATCGAAATTAATAAAAAGTTAGTACTTGGGTTTCCACGTTTTTGCAATTCCTCTTTTTCTTTTTATAAGTAATAATTTTATTCAAAGAAATAGGCATAAGCCCAAGTCCACAGGACATATACAAAGAAAATACCTACAATTTCCAGAAACAAAAGGAAAAATACCACTATAAAGATAAAACAAATGCATAAAATTGTCCGCCAGTGCAAAAGCTTTAGCCCAAGAACTCAAAGTACTCAAGAAAAAAGCCCTAAGATCTCCCAAAGAACGTTCTCTATCTTCCAAGTATCTCTCATTTCTTTCGAGCCAAATACACCACATAAGACAAGGAAGAATCATTTGCCAAACACTCACCACCTTCTTACAGCCCTTCACACCCTACCAATGTAATCCCTTTCCATGTTTTTGCAATTCAAGGTCTCAGTTTTCATTTTTTACAAAACTGACACCTAAACTTCAAGACACTCACAGTTCAATGCCTCCATTAATTTTTTTTTGTTTGAAAATTAATGGTGTGGCTCCCATACACCATATGTAAGTCACTGATTAACTAATGTGGATATTGATGCCACATGTCAGCCAATTAGAGACAGACATGTGGCCTTCTGTCAATTTTCTAACAGAGGTACCTATTTGAGAGTTTCTTGAATTTTAGGTATCAGTTTTGCAAAAATTGAAAACTGAGGCATCGAATTGCAAAAACGTGAAAACTCATGTATTGATTTTGCAATTAACTCTTAAAATTGCTTACGTTAACACTAATTTTTAATGAAATCGAATACTGTTATAGGATGGGAGTACTATGTGTCTGTACTTCTGAACTATCTAATAATTTCTCCGCACTGACCACCACACACAATTAGCAACACATCAAGTATAGATCATTTGATATTAAAATAGTAGAGAATAAATTTCACAAACGCATAAAGGCCTTAATTAGATGGAGCTCTAAAAAAAAGCTAGATGCAGAAATGGAGATAGAGCTTTTGTCAAATAGGCTTAAAAGAGAACAAGAGTATGAAGGTGCTCACAATGGAGCTGTTATCAAAGATCGACAAAGAAAATTAGGACTATTTGAGCAAGAAAATTTGAAGTGGAAACAAAGAGCAAAACATAATTAATATAAGATGGGGGCAAGAATACCAAGTACTTTCATGCATATGCTAGTCAAAGAAGAAAAAATAATTGGATTAAGAAGATTAAAGATTCACATGGAAAAATTTTGACTGACCAACTAGTAATTGAAGGGGCCTTCACTCGACTTTATAAAGATCTATTCAAGTCTACAAATCCCACTATGGAGAGTATTGCTAATTGCACAGCTACAGTTGATCCTAATGCTACAGTGGCTATGAATGAAGAACTGGAAAAAGAATTTATAGGAGAAGAAGTCGAGGCAGCCTTGAAGCAAATTTCACCATTGAAGTCTCCTAGGCCTGATGGCTATAGGGCTTGTTTCTATCAAACCTTATGGAACACAGTAGATAGGGAGGTAAGTGACGTATGTCAAGCTGTCTTAAGTTTTTCAAAGGGGAAGTTAGATGTGGGTATTAATTTTACCTACCTAGCTTTGATTCCTAAAATTAATAATCATGATGTAGTTTTTGAGTTCAGGCCAATAAGTTTATGTAATGTGCTTTAAAAACTTGTATAAAAAATATTAGCAAACAAGTTAAAAAAGATCTTGCTTGCTATCATATCAAACTGTCAAAGTGCATTCATACCAAGAAGGCTAATCACAGATAACATCATAGTGGCCTATGAAACTATGCACACCATGAAGAGTAGACAAAAAAGAAAAAGAGGTAGTATGGCACTCAAGTTTGACATGTCCAAAGCATATGACAAAATAGAGTGGAAGTTCTTAGAGGCAATGATGAAGAAGCTTGGGTTTGGAGATAGATGGACAGCTTTGATTATGGAGTGTGTAACTTATGTTTCCTACTCAATCTTGGTGAATGGACAACCGAAGGAGATTATCAAACCATCAAGGGGGTTAAGGCAAGGGGACCCCATCTCCCCTTACCTTTTCATCTTGTGTGCTGAAAGGTTGAATGCATTAATTGAAGTGTCAAAAAAATGTGGAGATACTAAAGGAGTTGTTGTTACAAGGAGAGGTACAAGAATCAACCACCTATTATTTGTAAATGATTGTGTTATTTTTTGAAGAACACTACTTTCAGAATTGATGAAACTCCAAGAATTGTTAAACAAATATGAATTGGCTTCAGATTAGTTTCTAAACAAACAAAAAACAACTATCTTCTTTTGTTCTAACACTGAAGCTGCCACAAGACCATAGATTTTACAAACTGCTAGGGTATCAGCTTGTGGGAGTTATGAAAGATATTTGGGTTTACCCTCATTTGTGGGTAAATCTAAGTATAATACTTTTAGACATTTGAAGGAAAAGATGTGGACTAAGATCAATAGTTGGAAGAATACCTTCCTTTTTTTAAGCAGGGAAGGAAATTCGAATCAAAACTATAATCCAAGCCTTGCCTACTTTTCCTGTGAGTGTTTTTAAATTGCCTCTAAAGCTTTGTAAAGAAATCACTGCCATGATGTCCAAATTTTGGTGGAGCTTCAAAAATAATAGTTCTAGAACTCATTGGAGAAGTTGGAACAAGATGGAAAAATCAAAGAGGACTGTTGGGTTAGGATTTAAAGACCTTAAAAGTTTCAACAAGGCCTTACTTGCAAAACAGTATTGGAGGATAATCCAAAATCCAACAACTTTGCTAGCAGTAATAATGAAGGAAAAGTACTTTAAAAATGAGGTTTTAATTAAAGTTGAGGAAGGGGCAAGACCATTTGTTAGGATACTGTTATGGATGATTGTAATAAATCTGTCAGGGAGATGAGATAATATTGATGAACACAATAGAAGATGGAAGAAACTAGCATTCATACGTAGGGATAAGTTCGAGGCCACCCAATTCCTCCATGAAAGAAATAACCGATTTCAACAATGTTCATAATATCCCAAAACTCCCTCTTGGGGTGGGACTTAACAACCTCACATGTAAAATTACAAAGATAACCCTTAAATAAACCTTCCAGAACCCATAGCCAAAACTACACTGTTTATGGAACACACAGTGAGTTTTAACCCTCTAACTAGTTTCATATGTTCTAAGCTATGTCGTCCTTCTTCTTTATTTGAGCGATGCTATTTAAGTTCCTTTGCCAATCCATCACGACGTCTGTTAAGGTATATGACACACACACACCAACCCTTTTCTCTTCTCAACCTGGGTTCCTAACACCATCCTTGATATGGAAAAGTATGCGCTCATATTTTGATTTGATCAAAACTGGTTTGGTATAGAGGGTAGGAAATTGGAACAAAATTAAGATATGGTTGAATAAATGGCTACCACTACAATTGAAGCAGGAACAAGGCAATGGAAGAATAGGCTAGTGGATGAAATTCTTAGCAGAGAAGAGGCAAGGGCAATAAAGGAAGTATAACAGGTGCCGAGGATAAAATAATTTGGGGTCCCAGTCCAAAAGGAATCTTCACAGTAAAGAATGCCTATATTGTGGAGCAAAGTAGAGTAAGAAGGATGAAAGGAGAGTCTTTAGATTACTGTGAATCACAATTAGATTGTCAAGTCATATGAAACTTAAGGGTTCTTAGATCTGTCAACATTTGATATGGAAGGCAGCTCATAACATTCTCCCATCTAGAAGTAATTTATTTAAGAAGAGGATTATAGACATAAGCCTATGCCCAATCTATGAAAGAGAAGAAAAGACCACAGTTTGTGCATTTTGGAGTTGTCCTACTGCAATAGATGTTTGGGTTGAAGCAGATAGACAAGTTCAAAAATTATCAAGTGTTGAGAAAGACTTTATGGATCTATAGAAGAAGTTAATTAAAAGCTAAAACCTGAAGATGTTGAACTGATGACCTGTATCATGAAGAGGTTATGGCTAAGAAGAAAACTCTAATTTAGTAATTTATGAGAATAAATTTGAGAATCCTAGACAGCTGTATAGATCTGCAAAAGAAAGCTTACTAGACTACCAATCAGCTCAGTATCAGATGCAAGATGATCATCAACAAAATGCCATAGTGAGATGGTTAGATGGTTGAAACCAAGAGCCATATATGCAAAAGCTAACTTTGATGCTACGGTTGACAGTAAAGAAAAAAATGTGGGAATTGGGATTATCATCAGGGGGGAACTATGTTGTAGGGTGGGGGCGCAGTAAAATTTTAAAAATTAGTCTTATATATTATATAATTTTAATTTTAAGTGTAAATATTCTTAAAATATTTTAGATTCCCCCCCCCCCCAAACACTCAAACAACAGTTGATCACTCAAATATCTTCAAGTCCATTAACGTAATAGTCTTGATTTGACATCTCTATCTCTATTTATTTGCCTTTGGTATGCATTGTGCGATTTGTTTAGTTTCATATCAATGATATCATATAAGTTTTTCTTGTCTTTCTAAGCTTACATATATAGTTACATGATTTTTTTAATTTTTTTTCTCATTTGGGTCATTCCTGACTTCATTGGATTTCTTGCTTATCACCTATACAGAATCTTCCTTTACAACCTTTGAGATGTTTTTAACCACATATTAATCGGTTAACTAGCTAGAAGTTTCAAGAGAGTTTATCTAATAATTAAAACAAATATGGAAGATTCTTGCATATGGGAGGCCGCAGATTTATCTAGCTAGATGATTGATGAGACATTTATAGAGAGATAGAGAGAGTATGTAAAGAATTTATTTTCTTTTGTGAAGAATTTATTAGTTATTCACATGCTTTTTTTTGTTCACTTATTAATAGTAATATAATTATACAATAAAAAATCTAACGACTTTTATATTATTAGATACTTTTTTAAGTTTATTTTTTATCTATAAATTTTTCTTAAAGCTGAGAAAAATATGAGTAAGTCGAGAAAAATTGTATAATTTTATGACGTATGATTATTTTTTTTATATAGTCACGTGCAAAAAGTACATATTGCTTATGTTGACACATACCATACATTTTACCGATCGCCTCCCCAGATACCAAATCCTAATTCCACCCCTGATTATCATCATAAATGCAGTGGAAATATTTTGGCATCTTTATGTTCACCTATAAACTACTGCATGAGGGTAGCAACTGCAGAAGCCTTGGCTTTGAGAAGAACAATGATATTATGCGTTGAGGTGTGGCTGTCACATGTCATCAAATGCCTCTTAGATGATTATTAAAGCTACAACCAGTTATGATGAAATCTGTATTGACTATGATGTATTGATTGAAGATACGAGAAGGATGCTCAGTGAAAGACAAAGCTGGAAACTCCAATTCACATATAAAGAGATAAATTCTATAGCTCATAATCTTGCTAACAGTACTACAATAGAAACGGCCTTTTGCGTCCAAAATCTTTCCATCGACGCTCAAATTGATGTTAAAAAATATCATTTGTAGCGAAATTAAACTAGACGCTAAATTTCGTTGCAAATGGTGCCATACGGCAATTCCAACAGCATATATTTTTATTGCGGAGAAATCTTAAGTTTTTGCAGCCTTCTGTTGTCACCGCAAAAACCACTACAAGAAAAATGGTTTGTGCATTGAGGTGGGGCTGTCACATGTGATCGAAGGAGATGCCTAGATAATTATTAAAGCTACAACCAGTTATGATGAAATCTGTACTGACTATGGTGTATTGATTGAAGATACGAGAAGGATGGGGTGAAAGAAGCTGGGAACTCCAATTCACATATAGAGAGAAAAATTCTATAGGTCATAATCTTGCTAAGTTGGCCATAAATATGTTGGAAGAAAGAGTTTGGATTGAGGATTGTCCTAGACAAATCCTAAGCTTGGTGATGAAAGAGAAACATTGTAATGAACATTACATTGAATCAGTTGAATAAAGCTATAAGCAATATTCTGATTTTAAAAAATATAGATATATTTTCAGTATGGAATGGTTATCATATTGTAAAACCTAATAAAAGTATCATTAAATAATTTAGTGAAAACGCATTTAAAATTATTACTTCTTTTGTCAAAGTGTTCTTAGCCTACTACTTCTAAGAAATTTAACTACTATCATCATTAATCGTCAACCATCAATGTTAAATCAAATTGAGAAAATTATTAATTTTTATTTTTAACTTAATTCGAATTTTCTATTGCTAATGATAAAAACTTAGATTTAGAAGAAAATTAGTGTTACATGTACTTACAATTTTATGTACGAAATTCATTTTGTCAGTTTTCTTTTAAAATTCAAATTTTAAGTTTTAAATTTCATAATTTTCGGTATATCAATAATCGATACGTGGAAAAATAAGAATTTTTATAAATATTTTTAAATACATTTAACTTTTTTCTGTAGAAGAAGGAGAAGGATCGCCCATTGCACTCTAGAATGGGGGGGGGCTTCATAATTTATTATAAAGCTATACTCAAATGGGCTTAATAGATCTTAATGGATAGTCCAATAATGGATCATTTCTTCAGAAATGGTAAGTGGGCTAAGAACTCACTAAAGCGGGCCCTGAAAAAAGTTCTCTCTTCTTGTCTATGTTAGGGTAGATTTCTAAAAAAAAAAATACAAAAATACAAAGGACTTGCTAACTTCCTATTTATACATGAACTATCACTTTCACTCTCATAATAAACTCATTTGATCTCATTATTAAAAAAAAAAATCTATTTAATATAAATAAAAAAAATGAGAAAATAATTGAAAATTATCACCATATTGAGCTAAAAAAGTTGAGCGCAAATCAAGATTTTTAGCTCTAAAGTCTTTGGTGGAGCATATCCATCTAACATTAAGACCGCCTTAATCAGTAGTTCCCTCACTCCCAAACATCAACCATAGTGATATGGCACAGAAATTGCATAGAATAACTCTCGTTGACAGTTTTAAATTTTAAAATCGGTTGACAGTGAACCGCCGCTACTGCCTCTTCAAAACCGCTGCTTCTATAACAAAGCTTGGACAACCAAACAGGCTCATACTCTGTGTTGTATCCTCTACTTGGTTGTCGTACCCTCATAATCATGTATTTGGTCTTCTAGGAGATGAACGACGTAGATCTCAGGTTTAGATTGATTGCAACCCTTTCATCACTCTTCTTTTTTTTTTCTCAGCCTTTTCATCTTCTATTTAATCCTTACTCTTTATGTGCATATCCCAAACAAAAGTTCTCCAGTCAGGAAATGTTCCAGAATCTGTTCTTGGTATGCAAACTTTCTTATTTTCATTTTCTAACAAAAACTCAGTTGAAAGACGAGTTTTTTTTTACAAGTTTATAGAAACATAGTCAATCCCCGATGTTCGATCATCCTCATAGCTTAAGGATGGGCTTCCGCACATAGACTACGAGGTTGCCATCGACTTCAACTGGAACGGACGAGCCCACCATGCAGCACCATACACGTCTAAAAACAACACCCTCAACCTCACGGAATGCCCCTGTTTCCTGGACCAAAAATAGAGCAAGTTACGAAATTAATTTTTTCTCCCAAGCAATTTTGTTTTGACAGGGTTGGTAGAGGCAGCGGCTATACCATATCTAGGACTTCGCAATTCTTGGATTCTCTGAGATTTCTTGCCTGACTTTGAAGCCCGAGAGTATCTGTCATATGTATTCTTGCCACCCTTTCCAAGCCGAGGCTATTGATGTTTAATGTTTGATGTGCAAAGGCACCATGTTTGATGCCACCATGTGCTATATAGTTAACGGCCTTTGCAATCTATTCCATATGACACATTAACAGAAAAGAGAGCACAAATCATGTAAAAAGATTCACCTCATTAGTACAAAATGTTAGACTTCATAATGATTCTTGAATGCGGAATATATACACTTAATACAGAATCATAAACATTAAAGCCCAAGGAAAAATTCGTACCTCCAGCCATTGATGTTACTCTTGGTTTGCTGCCTTCTCTGATGTTTGGCACTTCCAAACTCTTCCTCACTCTCTGTAGATGGTGTAAACTAAAGGGGTCGAGATGAGTGAGTTTGGGGACCAAAGCCACGGTTTATATAGCCACTAAAAAGCCTCCATCAAGCTGTCAGTGGCTATTCTTTAATGGTGGTTGTTCTGAATGATCATTTCAGACACTAATGGATCACTTTCGGCTGCACATGGTGAGTAGTGGTTGGTGTGGACCATATCAATTAATAACTCCACATAAAGTGAAGTTTGGTGGAGATTCGTCCAACATTCTCCCACTTGGTTCACACCTTTAATCTTAAGCCTCACCTTGATCCGAAAATCTATATTAAGTAATAAATACATGAATCATGGCGATAGGTCCTCTAAAAACGAGTATTACCTTCCATGTATTACTATGTATTTATTTCTCATTCTTTATGTGTCAATGATCTCTTAATGAATAAACCATATGTTTATTCTTGGTCCTTATTTCTTATACTTCATATGTTAACAATTTCTTAATGAATAAACCATATGTTTATTCTTAGTTCAACACAGATGAATTTCTCAGAATTAAATTAAAGTGCACATAAATATGAGAAAAACATCACAATAATAAAGAATTTCATAACATTGTCCATACAATGAAATATTACAAAATGGAACCAAGTCCCATATTCACCACATGATCCTTGAATTTTAATGGTGGCATGCCTTTAGTCAAAGGATCAACAATCATTAATTCAGTGCTTACGTGCTCAATGACCACTTTCTTTTCTTTAACACGTTCCCTTATGGCAAAATACTTAATGTCGATGTGTTTATTTCGACTTCCACTTTTGTTGCTTTTAGCCATAAAAATAGCAACTGAATTATCGCAATACATTTTTAATGGCCTAGAGATAGAATCCATAATTCTAAGCCCAGAAATGAAACTCTTAAGCCATACACCATGTGAAGTGGCCTCAAAACAAGAGATGAACTCGGCTTCCATAGTGGAAGTGGCAATCAAAGTCTGCTTGGCACTCCTCCATGATACAGCTCCACCGGCCATCATAAAAATGTATCCTGATGTTGATTTGCGTGAATCAACACAACCAGCAAAGTCTGAATCTGAGTAGCCAATCACTTCCAAATTGTCCGTCCGTCTATACATAAGCATGTAGTCTTTGGTTCCTTGAAGGTACCTCATAACTTTCTTTGCAGCTTTCCAGTGGTCTAATCCTGGATTACTCTGATATCGTCCCAACATTCCCACAACAAATGCAATATCAGGTCTTGTGCAGACCTGTGCATACATAAGGCTTCCGACAACAGAAGCATATGGAAATGTTCTTCATTTGTTCTCTTTCAAAGTCGTTCTTCGGGCATTGGTTCAAATTGAACTTATCACCCTTTACAATGGGAGCTACACTTGGTGAACAATCTTTCATCCGAAATCTCTCTAAAACTTTATTAATATAGGTTTCCTGAGACAGACCCAAGATGCCTCGAAATCTGTCTCTAGGATCTTAATGCCAATGACATAAGATGCCTCACCCATATCCTTCATGTCGAAATTTTTAGAGAGGAAATGCTTCACCTCATGCAACAAACCCTTATCATTGGTTGCTAGCAAAATATCATCCACATATAAAACAAGAAAACAGATTTTACTCCCACTGACCTTCTGGTATATACATTGATCCATAAGGTTTTCTACAAAACCAAATAAAGAAATTATATTATGGAATTTCAAATACCATTGGCGTGATGCTTGTTTTAAACCATATATGGATTTCTTAAGTTTGCAGACCAATTGCTCACCGTCACTAGAGGGGAATCCTTCAGGTGGTTTCATGTATACCTCCTCCTCTAGATCTCCATTGAGAAATGCCGTTTTCACATCCATTTGTTGCAACTCTAAGTCAAATTGGGCTACTAATGCCAAAATAATCCGCAAGGAATCTTTCTTAGATACAGGAGAAAAAGTCTCTGTGTAATCGATTTCTTCTTTCTGAGTAAATCCCTTAGCAACGAGTCTTGCCTTGTATCTCTCAATGTTGCCCAATGAGTCTTTCTTTGTCTTAAAGACCCATTTACATCCAATGGCTTTTACACCATCAGGCAACTCAACAAGATCCCAGACTCCGTTACTCTTCATAGAATTCATCTCTTCCTTCATGGCATTGTACCATAATTTTGATTTTTTGCAACTCATGGCTTGTAAAAAGGACTCGGGATCATTTTCGGCTCCAATGTTGTAGTCAGATTCTTGTAGATACACAACATAATCATCAGGAATTGCTGATCTCTTGGTTCTAATAGATCTTCTTAATGTTGTACCATCATCTTCTTGAGAAGTATGTGGTTCAACTACTTGATCTACTAAAATATTGTCAGCAGCTTGTGGAACTTCAATGATTGGTTGTTCAACACCAGTTTGTACTTGAGGGGTGTTGTGAACAATAATCAATCTATCACTTGAGGTGGAAGGTTGAGATTTTGAATGATCATTATCAGAAATTATATTCCTGGTTTGATCGCTCCCACTGATCAAGTCATTTTCAAGAAATTTCGCATTTCTTGATTCCACAATCCTAGTGCTATGAGATGGACAATAAAATCTGTAACTCTTAGACCTTTCAACATATCTAATGAAATACCCACTAATGGTCCTTGGGTCCAGCTTCTTCTCTTGTGAATTATAAATTCTCACTTCAGACGGGCATCCTCAAATGCGCATATGTCGCAAACTTGGTTTCCAACCTTTCCATAATTCAAATGGCGTTTTAGAAACAGTCTTGGTTGGAACTCGGTTTAATATATACACTGCCGTCTTAAGTGCTTTAGCCCACAAGGATTTAGGAAGATTGGAGCTGCTAAGCATACTCCGCACCATATCCAATAATGTTCGGTTTCTTCTTTCTGCTACACCATTCTGGTCCGGTGAACCAGGCATAGTGTATTGGGCAACAATCTCATGCTCTTGAAGAAACTTTGCAAATGGACCAGGTGCTTGTCCATCCTCTGTGTATCTACCATAATATTCTCCACCTCTATCTGATCTCACGATCTTAATTTGTTTGCAGCATTGTTTCTCCACTTCAGCCTTAAAGATCTTAAAGGCATCTAATGCTTCGTACTTGTTATGAAGCATGTAGAGATACATATATCGTGAGTAATCATCTATAAAGGAGATGAAGTATCTCTGACCATGTGAGTCCATGTCTGGACTACATATATCCGTATGTATGATTTCTAATATGTCTGAACTCCTATTAGCACATTTCTTTGACTTGTTGGTTTGCTTTCCCTTTATGCAATCCACACAAGTCTCAAAATCAGTAAAATCTAGAGTATTAAGTACCCCTTCTTTCACTAATTTTTTAATTCTATCTATGGAGATATGACCTAATCTCCGATGCCATAATTTAGAGGAATCCTCATTAATAACACATCTCTTAATGCCAGTGTGAACATGCATTGAATCATAAGTGGCATTATTTTGTAAATTAATTCGATAAAGACCATCAGACAAAATACCATTCCCAACACAATCAGATTTATAAAATAAACTGAATGATGTTTCTAAAAATTGAAGGGAATATCCAAATGGTACAAGTCTTGAAACTGAAATCAAGTTTCTAGAAAAACTTGGAACATAAAAGGTCTTTTCTAATTTTAAAACAAAGCCACTACTTAAAGTCAAATTACATGTTCCTATAGCTTCCACATGTGAGCCCATCTTATTTCCTGATAAGATGCTTTGCTCACTTCCCACTGGCTTCCTTAGATTTTGCAAACCCTGCAAGGAATTCGAAATGTGGATTGTTGATCTAGAATCAATCAACCATGTGTTAATATTGACATTAACCATATTAGATTCATAACAAACAAAAGAGGTTGGATTACCTTTGTCTGCAAGCCATTTCTGAAATTTAGCGCAGTCTTTCTTCATGTGTCCCTTCTTTTTACAAAAGAAACACTTAAACACTTTCTTAATATCAGCTCTGGGAGGCATTTTACCTTTCCCTTTCTTATCAGCTTGAGATTTACCCTTTCTATTGTCCTTTCCGTGCGTTGCCAGCATTGCACTTTCACCCTGTTCCATCACCAGTCTCTCTTCCTCTTGAACACACATGGTCATGAGTTCATTTATTGACCATTTATCTTTATGTGTATTGTAGGAAATTTTGAAGGGTCCGTATTGGTGCGGAAGGGTATTCAAGATATAGTGCACCAGGAAGGACTCCGACATCTCAACCTCCAATTTCTTTAATTCAGCCGCACTGTCCCTCATTTGCATGATGTGCTCGCGCACACCACTCACATTGGTGAGTCTTAAGTTTGAGAACTTCATAATCAGGGTGCTTGCTTAAAACCTTATCTGAAGTGACGAATTGTTCATCAATGGCTTTTAGCAAGTCTCGAACATTTTCATATTGATCAACTGAACCACGGATACCAGCAGAAATTTTAGTCTTTATGAACATCGTGCTTAAACGATTAGATCGCTCCCATCGTTCATAAAGCCTGATGTCCGCTACAGTGCTGGTTTCCTTAATGGCAGGTGGTTCGTCTTTCCTAATAGCATAATCAATGTCCATCCACCCTAAATGGAGAAGAACTCTCTCCTTCCATATCTTATAGTTGTCCCCTTTAAGTTCAGGGATTTCACAATGAAAATCAGAGAAATTTGTAGATGGTATAACTGCATTATAGATTACATCTTATGTCATAAATTGAGGCCTAAATAAAATTTCATGCTTTACCAATGTAAATCATGCTTAAAAATTGAATCTAAAGACATAAAGATTGCCTGTGGGCTAAATCTTTAATTCAAGCAGATTCAATTATTCTTTATAATAGAATTCATCAAATTCTATCTAAGGTTAAACTTTATGATAAAACTATCAAATTATTTACTTAATTCATAATACCTGTGGGTAAATTATGAATAATTTGATATTTGATCCTAATTAATCATATAAATATAATAAAAATTCCTGTGGGATAAAATTTATTATATTAAATATAATTAATTACAATTAATGTCTAAATATTCTTTATGTGATCCTTGTCAATCATAATATATAATTTTACCCAATTAGAGATGTTGTGGCTATTCTCTAATCAATAAAAATTATATGGATCACTTAGACATTAAATCTTTTATGCATTAACTTAATATGAGAATAATCATAAATTGCATAATTATAATTAAAACCAACATGTTATTATTATGCACAAATATTCTCAGAATTTAGCATAAATATTGCATAATTAAAACTATACTATTATGCATAATATTTAAATATAAACTCATCAAAAATTGCATGTATTAATATAGAGCAAAAATAATTAATTCATGCAAACTAAATATGAGCATATTTAATAAAATTGTACAATTTAATAATCTAAATTGCATATAATATAAACCAAATAAATAATATATGCATAAAGATTGAGCAACATTAGACATATTTCAAAAAAATGCTTAAATAGGAAAATCCTTAAAAATCCTCAAAAAATATTTCTGGATTAGCTAAACTACATGTCGTGTTTTCTTAGTGCAAAAACTACATGTCGTTTTTCATCTGCCTTTAAAAACAATAGCTACTAAACTACATGTCGTTTTTCCAAAACTAACAAAAACTACATGTCGTTTAGGCTAGACGAAATCAATACTCTTTCCGACTAAACTACATGTCGTTTAATCAATAGACCAAAACTACATGTAGTTTTGGTCGTCTTCAACCTCCAGACTGGTTTGCAGAATCCGATTCACAGATGATTTTTGACGTCGAAAAACATGTTTTTAATCACAGAAAGCTTAGAAAAACTATTTCCATATTATTTCTAAACTTTTTTCGAATTAAAAAACATTCAAAACTCAAAACTTAATTTTCTCAAAACTTTCGGTCAAAAATAGAGATGAACAGAGAGTTCACAAAAACATCAAGACATAGATATATTGTGCTCTGATACCAACTGTTAGACTTCATAATGATTCTTGAATGCGAAATATATACACTTAATACAGAATCATAAACATTAAAGCCCAAGGAAAAATTCGTACCTCCAGCCATTGATGTTACTCTCGGTTTGCTGCCTTCTCTGATGTTGCACTTCCAAACTCTTCCTCACTCTCTGTAGATGGTGTAAACTGAAGGGGTCGAGATGAGTGAGTTTGGGGACCAAAGCCACGGTTTATATAGCCACTAAAAAGCCTCCATCAAGCTGTTAGTGGCTATTCTTTAATGGTGGTTGTTCTGAATGATCATTTTAGACACTAATGGATCACTTTCGGCTGCACATGGTGAGTAGTGGTTGGTGTGGACCATATCAATTAATAACTCCACATAAAGTGAAGTTTGGTGGAGATTCGTCCAACACAAAACTGTAACTTGCTCATCTATTTACAGTTGTGCAAGTTCTACCATCTCTAAATTTTCAATAAACATAATGCATATGAGATATATTGTGTGTATACAATTTCTACTGCATCCTTCCGTTTTTGTAATAGAAAATAAAACATATAAACGTTAATGTTCAAGAAAAACCCTAGGCATCCTAGCACAGAAGCTATGCATACAGAAACATAGACAGAGACAGACAGGGAGACTTGATATGCAAAGTTAAGCAAGTAATGCCTTACCGTGTTTCAAAGAACATCTCTGCAACTCTCTCATCTCCACTTTCTTTGTTGCGACCCGAAGCCACCACAGAGGGCGCTACAAGGTCATCCACCACCAATTGGAAACTGCCCTACCACCCAACGCCTCCCCATGACCTCCATTGTAAGTCACGAAACACCTCTGTTTCTCCACCTGAAAACAGAGCAATCAGTGGCTCCTCCAAGCACGGCATATAGCTAGCCACTGTAGATCCTTTCGAGCGTCCCCACCAACAGCGCAGTCCACCTCTATAGGCCATGCCAAGAGCAACCCAACGCAAGCCATCGGATGCAAGGTGTCGGTAGCATGTAAACCGCAAGGCTTCATATTCTAAAAACTTAAACTGATGCAATTATAATTTCATATTCTATATTTTTTTATTTCCTAAACTGTACAATGTAGATGAAAGAATCATAAGCGCCGTATAGAGTTATAAAGATAAATAAATTAGACTGATGCATCTGAAGTAAAAGTTTCAAAAATATTTTTTTCTTATCTAATAAATGTACAATACATGCAATGGACTATAGTTATTAAAACTTACTATAATAATTTTATCAATATAAATAATAATAGGTGTAACGGGTCCTGTCCGGCCTATCATAATTTTCCTAATAACACAAACACAATCACAAAAATCCTAAATTTCGGATTCAATAACCCTTATATCACAAATACCATTTATCATAATTTCAAAGTAATTTCACAAACTCAATGACAAAATCCTAATAATACAAATACAATCACAGCAATCCTAAATTTCAGATTCAAAAATTTAGTATGTAATGGATAATATAGGAAGTGAAGCAACTATGTGTGTTAATGGTGAACCAAGCAAAGATAACACAACTGCCGAACCACCAAGTAAATTACTCAATTACATATTTGATGTATAATAACATATTTTTTTATAATAGGATTAATAGTAATTATGCTTTTTGGTTTTCTTTCCTACATTCTAGGAAAATACATAGAGCCTTGAAATTTTGGTCATCCATCTTATGATTGTGATTATTGTGGTGCAATATTCTGTCCCTCCGTTCTATATATATTTGATATATATTTTTATTAATAGTTGTGATAGTAATTATATATATTAATAAACGATTTAAATTATAAAATACAGCATAAATAGCAGTTCCCGTATTACGCGAGTTATTGGCTTATATAAATAAAGTCTCGAGCTTTAGAAGTCATCAAGAACATCAAGTATTTAGTATTATTAGATAGTTCGAAAGTATGAACACGTAATACGCTCGGATACAATATGTCATGCATAAGCACTTTTAGTGACATGACATTTTAAATAAAACGAAAGTAGTAAAAAATACATAGTTGAAAGAATATCTAATGATTTTCCATCAATTACCGGCTATATATAAAATGGTTCTATTTATTATTACGTATGAAATTATATAGAATAAAGAATATCTTCAGACAAATAAAGAATATCTAATGGTTTTATAAGAGTGGTTCTTTAATCTTCAGTATAGTAGATCAGTACCTACTATATTATATTATTCTCTCAAAAAACGTATGAAATTATTATTTATTGTCCTTTTAACCATCGTTCTTTCATCATTAACACTTGATTTGACTTCAAATGATAAACAGATAATTGAAAAATTAAATAAAAATTTCCAAATATTGATGCATATTAGGAGATTAAGAATAACATTACTCTAACATCATATGTCACTGTTAATATTACCAATCGTGCAACAAACATAACTGTTGATTTCCTAAGAATCATGTCACTGTTTTGGCACCCTACAAACATGCTATTGCTTGCTTTTCTTGCAGTCCATAGATTTGGAAAGGTCAGATGCCAGGGAAAAGCTTTGCAAATATTAGTGCAGCCGATTGGAAAGAGTGACAGCATCCATGAATTCCTCATCAGATTCCAGAGCTCTCATTGAATCTGGTGGAAGGCAAAACTCCAAATCTACGCTTCCACCTCCCTCATATCCCGGGTATGATGAAACTTTCCCATCAAACTTGTTTGCATATCCACTGCGAAGTGCCACTGCTTTCCCCATTCCAAATTCATTCCCGTACATGTTGAATCTGGGTGAACTCCCCATCAACACGCTGTAACGGTCAAATAGCCGATTAAGTTGATAAACAGTCGGAGACTGCAGCCAGGCTTCGAGCGATCCACGCACAACCTTGTCAGAGTGGTTAACCACGGCCTGGTTTAACTGCCATGCCGCCCACCCAAGACTCTGCTCAAGCAATTCCCCGGCTGTGGCTACTCCTGCCACCACATGAGTCGAGTTCCCAAAGTAGTCAGGAGAAAAGGGTGGATCGATTCTTGTTCTGTTATTGGTGGCCAACCCGCAATGGGTTGTCTGGTCGTGTGGAGGACGGCGTGCACGAGTTATGCACCTCCAGACAAGTGCCGACAAGGATTGGAAGGACGAGATTCTGTTTGTGTTGTTCTCTGCATTGGCCTTGGCTTTGAGTTTGGCTATGGATTCTGATGAGAAATGGAACATTCTCTCTCTGAGTTCGGGTGCTTCATACCTGCTTGTGAACTCATCTGGGTGTGTGAAAGGGAGGTTAATGATTGGACCATATCCATCAGGAAACCATCGTTTATGAATAGGTGGACGCGAAAGGGAAACATTATTTCCATCTGCCTGAAAGATCTCAGACCAGGAGTTAAAGAAATGCCAATAAGATGTTCCATCTGCAATTGAATGGTTGATGGAACAGCCTATAAAAATGCCATCTCTGAGCTCTGTCATTTGAATGGAAAGCAGAGTCATTGTATGCCCATCATGATTGATCGCTCTGTCATGATCAAATAACGATTGAACAACAGAAGGAACATCAATCGGTGAAAGGATATCTGCTATTTTCATGTCTAGCGCTGCGTGGATAAATTTAGCTCCAGGACTGTTATTGCAGTCAACGAAAACCAAGCAGGAAGGTGGATTTTCATTCTTTTGTGTCACAAGGCGGCCGGAAAGTGGATAGAAATGGACAAGGGCGAGGGCGAGGGAGCTCTTCAACCGGTCCAAGAGAGTCTTGACGAAGGCTTGATCTTGGTCATCTGATGCGGGAGGCTTGTTGTAAAAAAGGCCCTTTTGGATGTAGTTCGCAGAGAGCATGCCAAGATCCCATGGCGTCAGGTATAAGGGTTGCTTCGACTCTTCCGATGCGTATTCTGGTTTGATAAAGCATTCTGAGATGTGTCGAACTCTGGGAGGATTCGACATGAGAATAGTAAGGGGAAGATGCCGGTTTTTGTAGGAAAGTGAGAGTCTTCAACTTTCCCAAGTACCTTTGGGTTGAATACCCTTCTCTGGCCTGGCTTTATATAGCTAAAGATAAGTGAAGTCTTAAGGCAGGCGGTTATGCGCACCGTTGTTGACTGCAGCTGTTCCATATTCTTCAGAGGACCCATAATGTCCACAAAAAAGCAAAGGTGCCCACTGGTGCAAGAAATTATCACAGCACCTACACTGACGTGCTCGCAAGGGACAATTTGTCAAACATATGGGGTTCGAATTTAAGATTGGTTTGAAGGAGTGAGTACTCGAAATTTCATACGTTTACGTGGGGCATCCTCGAAGTCATGCGACATAATTAGGAGCCGTGGGAAAATTTGAGTTTTGCATTATAAAAGTCCAATTTCCAAATCCCTACGCTGAGACAGTCAGAATCGCAGTGCTTTGAAGTAATTCGGTCATGACTTGGCTCTGCTTCCTCGAAGGTATCTTTTTTGTCTTTTGTTTTGTCCGATGAAATTTCTCTTGCTTCCTAGAGTCTAGATAGACAACTCCATTTTCAGCCATTGGTGAAGTAAAGAGAGACTCTTTCAATAGATAGAATTACTCGTGCACATATTTTATGGATTCTTTTGTCAATCTCTTAAAAGTTATATTTATTTACATCATAACTCAAGATCTATTAATTTAATTACAAATATTGTTCTTTATTTAATAATTTACATAAAACGATGCAAGTACTCTACTAATTGCCATTAATTATTTAATAATTTAATCTCTTTTTAATAATAGAATTCTTTTAATCACTCTAATAACTATACTAGTTTGGATCTTCAAACCATCTTAATTCATCTCAACTCATCTTATCTAATCATTACAACTTTCTTCAATTTCAATACAAAATATAATAAAAAATTTAACTTTTCAAATATCAAAAAAATAATAATATTAAAAACTAATATTTTAATAATATTTTATTCAACTTTCATCTCAACTCAACTCAACTCAACTCAATTTAGTTCAACATCCAAGCGTGGCCTTAACAGAAGTTTGATACTCCAAGAATAATGATTCCGAATTTGAAAATTTTGAGTCTCGATTTTAAAGAGTGAAAGTAAATGGGTCTCATCATAATTCCCAAAATCGAAAAAAGCATGCACTTTGTGCCAAACGACTTGCATCGTAATGATTGGTGATAAGGTCCACGATGACAAACGCAAGCAAATGTTGTGTGTTTTTCTTCCTTTGTCCTTTTTGAGTGCTAGGAAATTTCGAGGTATGTGAGATGTACGTGGGGACAAGTCCAAAAAGGTGCATGCAAAGTCCATGCAATGAAAGACGCTTTCCCAAGCCAGGTCACCTTGAAGAGGAAAAGAAGATTACATGAGACGATAAGTTTGTGATTTTTTCCCCTAAATTACCACATCATTGAAGACGATAGAACGTAGCAAAAAACTGGGGTCAAGGAGACAGGAAAGGAGTTATAGGAAAATAACATTAGCCAAAAGTCGAGATCCTTTCCAGTTTTAGTTCACCAAAACACACCTGGTGTAGCAAGACTACGAATCCTACACGATAGAGAAATAAAAAAGCATAGCTAAAATCCAACCTTAAACCTTATCATCTTCAACAAAGCCAGGAACAAAAACATAAATTCAATTCAAATGGTTCAAACCACACACATCAAACGCACCCCTTTCGATCAATCCCCCTCAATTGACAAGATTGTCATTCAGAGACAACCCAGCTAACTGATCAGCAGAGCTGTTAGCCTGCTGCTGTGCAACATTCCTCAGGACCTCCATGGCCTCTCCAACTTTTGCCTTCAAAGCATCTGGCGATTCGAGCAGATGCAGAACCTCAGTCTGGTCCATTTCCAGAAGCATACCAGTAACCTTGGCTGCTGACTCGTGCTCCAGCTGATCCACTAGAGGGTATAAGGCTTCACCCAGCATCTGACCACCCATGAGAATGAGAGAAAGAGGAATTAATATTCGGATCCTAGAAGTTCAGTATAACGAATAATATCTATCCCAGCAGATGAACATAAAAATACAACCCAAAAGAAATAAGGGCTGGACCCACCGTCCTCTGTTGCTCAGGGGTAGCATTTGCAAGAGCAGTAGCCAGAGCCTGAATGGGCATAGGTTGTCCAAGCACAGCATCCCTCATTGGCCCACCACCAATGTCATAAGGAACTGACAGCATGCCTCCAGCCATACCTGGCATTGGAGCATCTGGCATGTTGCGACCAGGTGGATAACGATAGAAACGTCCCCGAGGAAGCATCTTGGCAATGAAACAGAATTATTCAGTAAGGCACAATCAGCAACTTAAAACACAAATGAAATGCAAAATAAATTTTTCAATTAACCTGCTGCTGCATCATTGGTACAGGTTGTTGTGTTTGCTGCACAGGACCAGCTCCACGCCGGCCTCCTGGGCGCTGGCCTTGCTGACCCTGTTGGACCAGTGGAACATAAAAATTTGGCATTGGAGTTCCTCCAGGCCTCATTCCAGGAACTAGTTGCTGCTGGTAACCGAACCCAGCCTACAAAATATTTTTGCCAAGAGAATCATTATCACAACTCAGAATAGCTGATGCAAGACAATCAATAGATGGAATACCAATATGGAAATCATTTTTCTTTTATCGGTTATACCAAAATGGAAATTATTAAAACCAAGAGAAGCACTTTTTATAGGTACTGCAATGGATAGAACCATTCAAAAAATAGGTAAGACTTTCGAGGAAAAAAAATAATGAAAAAAAATAATGCTCCTGATCTAAGGTCAAATGAAGCACATTTATGAGAGACCCCAATACACAAGATTTCTAACCACTTTAGTCTTCAAAATACGCACTCCTAAACAAAGATCCTTTTTTATTCCTTTTCTTGGGCATCATACTCAATTATATACAAATCACATTTACTCCAAAGGCATTTCTAGAATCTGGCCACTTCTAACTGCTATCACTTTTGTGAGTGAATTGCAATTACAGCTACATGCAGGTCGCTTTTGAAACTACAAAGAGATCAAAATCAATGTCGGATTAATTTCAGTTACATTTCAAAGTTAATCCAAGTTCAGATTAAAATTCAAACTTTGACCATCATCAGACAATGTCATGGCCTGCTTTTGAAAATTTTAGAATTAAAGAGATCAAAATTAAACTGAGCTTGATTCATCATACACCAAGTGAGCCAAATAAAATCGATAAGGGTACAAATTAAGAGTAAAACTTATGACACTAACAACCCTATCAGACAATGTGACAGCATGCTTTGAAGAATATTAATCGGTTCAAAACTGAGATTTTGCTAACAATCTCAAACAGGTGTTAACAGATTCCTTCAAAACAGGTGTTAACAATCTGTTAACACCTGTTAACAGATTTTGCTAACAATTTCCATAACTAGGCATTTAGAATATTTTTTTAAGAAAGTAAAAACAGTTCTAGATAATTAAAATTTACCTATTAAGGTGTCCCTAGATTCCTTCAAAACAAAGCACCATAATCAATTCCAAAAAAAGTTATACTCTCACAACTACCATCATCTTTTGCACCCTAAATTACCAAATATGGAAATTTACACTCTAAACTACCAATTTTTGGCAATTTGCACCCTCTGACATTTGAGATTGTGCTTAATGTCCTTTTATAACTTTGATGGCCAGATCTTAACCTAGTACGAATTGCAAAAATTTGATAGCTTAGGGTGCAAGTTGCCTGCTTTAATAGTTTAGGATACAAACTGGGGAAAAAAAAAATAGTGGTATTTCAGGAGTACAAAATGTAATTTTCCAAAAGATAGAAAAGAATAGGAACGAATATAAAAAAGATTATATGAAACAAAATATAATCTCCGAGCATTCACATATCACATCACATAATACTCCAAGTCTCAAACTAACCAAATTTATCAACAATAAAAAATTGGAAAAAAGCAATAGCTTAAAAAGATAGGTAAGTTGATAAAACCTCTTTTTATAGGCAGCTGATAAAAACATTGATCCCAACTACTACAAAATTAAAAATACTAGAAAGATGCTTCAAGCTTATCATGAAAAATTAAAATTGTCTTAAATAAAGAGTAAACCCTAAATCCGTTATATTAACCAAATTGTTCTAACATATGACAATAATCTAACAATTATGAAAGGATGTAGATGGTCAAATACAAGTATAAAATCTAGATGAACTACTATATATGTAACATATTATCAAGTGAAATTACCTGTGGAGGAATCATGGCCGAAGGAGCTTGCCCATACAAAAATTGTTGACCAAGACCCGGTGCACCAGGAGGGTAAATCGGCATACGTGGAGCAACAGTAGGTGCCATAGCAACTGGCCTCATCTGTGAAAACTGTGCCTGCATAAATGAAATAAAACATTCAATTACTTGAAAAGATGAGGGGGCCGGAGAGAGAGAGGAGCATAGAAGTACATTGTGAACCACAACCAAATTTATTATTGCCTGGTGAACCACAACCAAATTTATTGTTGCCGACCATTTGTCAGAAGGTAGGTATTACAGGAAATACTTATCAGTATTATAGTCTATGGCCTTTCTTCTGTAAGGCATATCATGGATAAATCAAAATACTGCTTCAGCAATTTGGCTATTAGAGAAGAATCATAGGA
Organism: Cyclocarya paliurus; assembly: GCA_029856935.1. NCBI lineage: Eukaryota > Viridiplantae > Streptophyta > Magnoliopsida > Fagales > Juglandaceae > Cyclocarya > Cyclocarya paliurus. The sequence goes on from CM056959.1 coordinate 18,205,701, forward strand.
AGAGTACAACAGGTGTGGCCTTGCCCACAGTACCAGTATGCATAATGTGGGGGGTCTAAATCAGCATGACATCAGAGCTTTTGGGAATGTTACAGTTCCAATCTTCAAGTTTTGGCAGTTTTTCCCTAGATTTCATCTCTTCACCCTCTGTTCACTCGAATTTTATCTTCTGGTGTTTTGACAACGTTACAAATTTCAGGCAATTGACTCTGATTTTCTACATTGATGGTCTTTTTATGCTCCCTGTGCACCAAGGCTCTAGCCTTCGTGCCTTTTCTTTCTTTGTTGGGAAAGAAGTTTAACATATATATATATATATGAGAGATCCTCCGGACCAGACGTGGTGCAAAAATAGGATTTACACCCCCCAATGGGAGGGGATTTACACCCCCCAATGGGAGGGTAACACGTATACAGCATAGCATAATTACGGTAGAGCACAGCATAGCATACACGTATGCAACACAGCATATACACCCTCTCTCTCTCTCTCAATCGCTCTCTCTCCCCTCAAGCCACTGAGATATCTCTCCCTCAAACCCGTCGACAGATCTGAGATGGGGAAAAACCTTTCAATATTTTTTGGATTTTTCAGGTGGAATTTTAGGGGGAACCCAGCAATCTTTGTAGATGGATTGCTCGTAGATGATGTGGGACGTTCATGACTAGTTCTTCAATCCAACATCTGGGTGCGCTGTTTTCATGTTTAGGACAAGGAGTGGGTTGGACAGCAGACTGTGGCTCGAGGAAAAGAATTGGGAGCAGAAGGATCAAGAGAAAGCTGGGATTTTCTAGCTGATATGTGCTTGTAAAAGCCCTGACTGATTCTTAGTCGGAAACTTTTTTCTTTTAGTTCTGCTCAGTGAATGAGAAAATAATACAAACAGTACACAGAAAAAAAAAAAAAAACTAATTTCTTAGTTATTGCAATGATTTTATCATCTGGAAGAAGGTAGATGATTAATCTTCTAGTTTTGTGAAAATTTTCCTTTCGTTGGAATGGGAAGAATTGTGCTGTTATGTTTAATTGTTCTCAATTGTATAGACTAAGATCAACTTGGTGCGAGAAATGGACTCACAAAGAAATTTTGTAATTTTTAGGTAGATCTACGGTAAGAATAATAGACTAATGATGTGTCATCCTCTCATTGGAATGTGTAAAACGCACAAAAACACCCAGTCCGGTTTGAAGATATTCCCTCTCTCTCTCTCTCTCTCTCTATATATATATATATATGAGAGAGAGAGAGAGAGAGAGAGAGATAATACTCTAAACACCAGACTTGCTAATGTAACGCCCCAATAGAAGGCCCAAACCACATAGCCTATATTCCAAAAGGACTAGTCAATAATACAATTGGAGCCCCATTAGAACCTTATAGAGAGCAAGAACTTCTCGTTCCCAAGTAATGTAAAATCTCATACACCACCTATCCTCACTTATCATATGGGGTATCACAATCTCCCCCCCTTTAAATTCTCTACATCCTTGTCGGGCCCATCCATTGTAGGTGGCACTGCTCAAGTCCCACATTCTGGTTGGGATAGGCTCTGATACTATTTGTAACGCTCTAATTGAAAGCCCAAACCACATGGCCTATACTCCAAAAGAGCTAGTCAATGATACAATTGGAACCCCATTAGAACCTTATAAAGAGTAAGAACTTCTCATTCCCAAGCAATGTGGGATCTCATACACCACATACTTTTATTCTTATCATAACAATCTACCCCCCTTAAATTCCCGACGCCCTCGTCGGGCTAATCCATCGTAAGTAACACGGCTCAAGTCCCACATTTCTGGCTAGGATATACTCTAATACCATTTGTAACACTCCAATAGAAGGCCTAAACCACATGACCTATACTCCAAAAGGACTAGTCAATGATACAATTGGAGTCTCATTGGAACCTTATAAAGAGCAAAAACTTCTCATTCCCAAGCAATGTGGAATCTCATACATCACCTACCCTCACTTATCAAATGGGGTATCACAGCTAACCCACAACTTAAAGGCTCCAAAGAAGAGACTATAGCCATTATTAGTCGGTAAGTGGCTCCTAACCAGTATGAGATGAACAATTAAAGAACTTTAAATATGTGCACACACAACTTTGAACCATTGTTTTCTTTTCTTTTCTTTTTTTTGATTGGCACCGAGTGTCCGAGAACAGCGTTCCAACTAATCTCGGGAGTGCACAAGCCCTCGCAAGAAATTTTCCACGAGCAACTCGGGTAATTCAAGGAAAAAATCTCTCAGTTGGATGGCCCCTAAAGATAGTTTGCACCTAAGGAAATTTGAAACTTTGACCTGAGCGAGCATACCCTCCCAAGGCCTTTACCACTTAAACCATTGTTTTAATTACATCTATTAGACTACTTCTCAATGTCTCAAAAAGGGAACTACAAAACCAAATTTCATCAACACCTTTGTAGACCAGTAAATAATATGGGACAACAGATTGTGTTTGACACAGAAAAACTAAATAAAAGAGAATATTCATCATAAGCAAGATTTGAAGAAGAATACCAAGTACAAAATTAATGCATCTCAGATTCACAATAAATTTGCCTGTGCACAAAATAAACCTTACAAAATCAAGAGTTAATCAGGGGTTTTTTCATTCTACCTCATTTTAGTATAAGAACAATCTTACCGACAGAAAATTATTAGATAATCCTGGAGTATGAATGATGTGGTAGTCCTTTCCTATCCCAAAGTGTCATACAATTAAAATCGAAATTAATAAAAAGTTAGTACCTGGATTTCCACGATTTTGCAATTCAAAGTCTCAGCTTCCAACTTTTACAAAATTGATACCTGAACTTCCAGAAACTCGCAATTCAATGCCTCCATTAATTTTGTTGTTAGAAAATTAACGGCGAGGCACCCATACGCCATGTGTAAGTCGCTGATTAACTAATGTGGATATTGATGCCACATGTCAGCCAATTAGAGACAGACACGTGGCCTTTCGTCAATTTTCTAACAAAGTTACCTATTTGAGAGTTTCTTGAATTTTAGGTATCAGTTTTGCAAAAATTGAAAACTGAGGCATCGCATTGCAAAAACGTGAAAACTCATGTACTGATTTTACAATTAACTTTTAAAATAGCTTACGTTAACGCTAATTTTTAATGAAATCGAATACTGTGATAGGATGGGAGTACTATGTGTCCGTACTTCTGAACTATCTAATAATTACTCCACACCGACCACCACACACAATTAGCAACACATCAAGTATAGATCATTTGACATTAAATGTAAAACTGAACAGGTCACCTTTTATTCTGAAAATGACAGTTTCACCTTTCAATTCACACTGATGAAACCTACTTATAAATATATATATATATTGATGAGACCAAAATAATCCAAAACTTTCAATCTAAAAATAAATTCTACAAGCCCTTATTATTATGGGACTTGTTTTATCTGTAAATTATGATGGGACTTCTAAAACACTAGAACAGAAACAACACTTCAATTGTAATGATTGGAGAAACTGATAATCCTGAACCTTCAGTTGATTGAGGAATTTGATACTTACATTAAAAGAAAAAAGAAAAAAGATGCAGCAGCAAGATGGTCCATCCAAGTTACATTTAAATATGCTCCTTGTTAATCATACCTGTAACCTTGCCCTCCTGTCTTCTTTCCGCTGTGCAAGTGCAACATAGAGAGGTTTGCTGACAACCATTTTACCATTCATTGCATCAAGCTGTAAATAAGCAATAACATATCAGTTTCAGATTTTATTTACAACAACACCATGAAGTCTAGACTTACAGCACGAGACGCTTCTTCAGAAGTTGAGAAAGCAACAAATCCAGAGCCTCTACTGATTCCACTGGGATCGCGCATGACCTGCAAAGTGAGGGCAAAAACTTACTGCCAAGATAATAGGAGACAGAGAATTAGGATTTCAGGTTGACAGCATACAAATAACCTACTTACGAACCTTGTACGAAGTGATTGTACCAAACTCTGAGAACATTTCCTTCAGCTTTTCATCATTAATACTATCATCTAAATTCTTAATATACAAATTCATTCCTTGATTCTTGTCAACTACTTCCTTCATACTCTGCTCAAATCTTCCTCTCAGTTCAAGCTCTCTTTCAGATTTTTTCTGGGCTTTCCCAACATACCACTCCTTGTCATCAACCACCTTCCCATTTAGTGCCTCAACAGCTTTAGCAGCATCATCTGCATTTTCATAATTGACAAAACCAAAACACTTTGATTTTCCATCTGCATCCCTCATCACTACAGCACTAGTAATTGGTCCATATTCACCAAAACTTTTCTTCAAGTCTTCATCTGTTGTGGCTTCTGATAGATTTTTCACATAAACATTATTAAATTTTGTTTTATTTAAAGAACTTTCTCTTTCCTGCCTATGAAGAAAGTGTCCCACAAACACTTGTTTGTCATTGAGCAGCATGCCATTTAACTTGTCTATTGCATTCTGTGCAGACTCTTCGTTGTCAAATTGAACAAAGCCATAGCCTTTGGACTGGCCATTGGCATCGGTAGCTATCTTGCATGAGAGAATATTTCCAAAAGACGAAAATGTATCCTTTAATGCTTTGGGGTCAATTGCCTTGTCCAGATTCTGCACTCACCATATAACATGAAAAAAATAAAATAAAAAACAGAAGCCAATAATTCAATCAAAGCATTATTAGCAAAACAACGTAACAAATCACAAAATGGGAAAATCAGCCCACGCTATAATTCTTTTATTGGCATCGGGTGTCCAAGAACAGCGTCTCGACTAATCCAGAGGGTGCACAAGCCTTGGCAAGGAGTTTCCCGCAAGTGTACCTCAAGGGGAAAGTCCCTCAGTCCAGTGGCTCCTAAGAATTGTTTGCACCCAAGAGTATAAAATTTTATGCAGTTGGATGTTTAGTTCATGAATATTACTAGAACACATCCCCCAACTCCTAGAGTAAGACACAGAGGACAGAACAAATATGTAATGATCAATCCCTTTACCTACACTATGTGTCTGATGGGGAGAGAAAGCGTGGAGGAGACCGTGCAGGAGGGGGGGGGGGGTAGGGAGGGGGAAGCTACAACTACCAAACCAGAAAAGAAGAAATATGCCTACCCAATTGAAGTGCAGGTCACCTAAAACCTGGCCCAACCTAAATACTATTTTCCAGAATGGCACACAAGATATCCAACTTTGTACCAAAAAAATATCCCAACCAGCCAGACCACCGCCAGTACATTCTACAAAGTATGCATACAGTACTCATAGAGTAACAGAAACAGAAGGAGAAACATGGTTGAGGGGAGGGCACGAATGGGTCACCCAAATATGAATACCTTAATGAATATATTTGCAGTTCCACTCTTGCGAATGCTAGGGTCCCGTTGAGAATACATGACTCTGATGGGCTTGTTGTTCACTGGAGTGAAGTTCAGTACATTCAATGCCCTTGCCGCTACAGGTAAGAAGCAACTAATGAAAATACAGTTGAATGTTGGTGTACCAGATAAAGCCTTTACATGTTAATTTCACACAAAAATAACTAAAGAATTACTGCTAGAAAATATTCAATATAACCATGAAGTAATCCTTTGTACACATTGCTAGAAAAAAGTATCACATGAAACATGATATACACAAACATTCAAACACTGAAAAAAAAAACATAAGTAATTATTATGATTGATTGCAACTTGTAAAGCTACAAGTAATTACATCCTTATGACAAAAGTTGAAGTATGCACTATTCTTTATACGATGTTATTCCAACAAAAAAAAAAAAAAAATCGTTTAAATCTTTTGTGGGCCTGATATAAAAATGCCCAATTTGATAGAATATCAAAATCACATAGCCCCCCTACCAAATCCGACCGATAGACTCTGCAAGGAAAGGATATGTACAGGAAAAAAATTTGTTCACATTAAAACCTCGGCGAAAAATGCAAATCCTTGAATAGTACGCAGCCATTTGCAATCATTTGGGAAAGCCATGTTCTAACAAGTTATCCAGTTCAGAAAATTATAGCACAACAATCAACCAGTATGCAACAAAAAAAAATCAATAAATAAGCCAAAGACAAAAATATATATTAATACACAATGAGCAAGATGCAGAGACTGACCATCCTGAGGGTTGCTATAGTTGACGTAACCGTAACCGAGAGATCTCCGGGTGCTCATGTCCCTGCAGACCCTCACCGACACGACCTGGCCGACCTGGTTGAACAGATCGTAGAGCTGCGAGTCCGTGACGTTAAAGTCAAGATCACCAACGTACAGCGACGTCGGCACGAACTGGTTCCCACCGGCGCCAGGAACGACACCGTTCGGACCTGACATGGGAGTCTGATGCTGAACCTGAATCTGCGCCATTTTTCACCGACAAAAGAAAAGTAAACACGAACTCTTTGTAGATCCTCCTTTTTTTCGAATTTTTCTTTCCCTCTCCTCTGCTTAATCGAGATTAGCCCTATAAAGATAGAAAAGAAGGCAGTCAGAACTCAGATTCTAGACTGAAATTTCAAGAAACCTAAGGACCCAGGAAGGAGATTTGAAAGTAAAACTTCGGGGATTTTTTTTATTTTGGGGTTTTTCGATAGAGGATAGGGGAGGAGATGGGGATAAATCGACCGGATATACAATCCGGAGACTCGCCGGAAGCCGACGGAGAGAGAGAGAATTGGGTAATTTTTTTTAATTTTTTTTTTTTGGTGGGAGTGTGGGGGAGGGCAGAACGAACCGCACTGCACTGCACCGCACGTGTTCGGGGAAAACCGTGTTGCTTTATATATACGAGGTTGGTGGGTGGGTCTGGGAAACCCTAGTTTGAGGTGGGAGATGGCATCTGGACCGTCGGGTGTACATTGAAAGCCGAAAAAGCCCAAACGGTCAGATGACGAGGAGGTGTGCGTGAGCAGTATATAACGTGACGTTTTGGCACATGTTTGTGTTTTTTTTAGCGAGATTTGCTATAAATCAGTAAATATTCATATTTTATATTTAATATTTATAATTTTTTCAGAAATAATTTTTTATAAAATATATGAATATTTTTTATAAATTATAAAATAATAAATAATAACCGATAAAAAAAATTTTCAGTATTACATTAGTTATATTTTTACTTACATCTTTACTTATAACACTCTTTCTATTAGTTTTATTTTTAAATTTTAATAACTGACATAGAGAAATAAAATTTTTTTATAATTTTCTTAACTATATTTAACATTTTACTTTTTCTTTATTCCTTTTTACTTTTCTAAAGAGCAAGATACAGCACTCGTTAACGTTACAGCACTAACGAGATTTCCTTTCGGAGAAGGAAGGAAAAAAAAAATTGAGAAATTATTTTTTTATCTTTTTTTTTTTATCATTTTAAATGGTGGTGATATTTGATATAACACGCTTTTAAAGGATTATATATTTAAGTAACAATATATAAAATTATTTAAAATATATCACATTAATATATATAATTAAGAAAATGGTAATATGACTACTAAATATGTCCACTAAATGTGTTCACTCTTTTTTTTTTTAATGGTTAAGTAAGTGACTATTAGTAAATTTATATATATTTTTATTTGTTTTTTAATGATTAAAGATGTTTAAAAAATGCTTAAAGAAAAATATAAAAACTCATTTGTACTAATATGCACATTTGGTAGATATATTTGGTAGTCACCCTTCCATATAATTATGAATAATAAAATTTAAAATATAGTAATATTTATAAAAAATAAAAAAAACCTTCTATATGTTCCTAAAAGTAATCTATCCTTTGTCATTAAGGTTTGTCAATATTAATCATATTTACTGACGTGACATATTTTAAACAGTTTATTTTAGAAGTTATGTAATTGAGAATGACACGGGAGGTTTAGATAGTGGTGGAGTTTCAAAGTGTTTATTGCATTCTCTCCTTGTGGGTGGTGATATTAATGCAAACTTACAAGGATGGAATATAAAGATAAATGGGATGGAGGATTTGGAGGAGTTATGGAGTAATTTGAGTCTGACGGCTAAAGAAGATATGACAATTGAATTAATTGGAAAATGTATGGAAGAATCACGTAAGAAGGGGGAAAGAAGCTTGATTGTTAAAATTTGTATGGATCGGCGTATAGGCAAAGTGGTAATTGCATCAACGATGTCAAAAATCTGGAAGGACCCAATATGTTCATAGTAATTTTTGATACCCACGCTGACAAACAGAAGGTGATGGATAGGAGGTCATGGCTGTTTGATAGCAGATTGTTTGTTTTGAAAATGTTTGATGGTTTTACCCAAACAAATAAGATCCCTTTTGATCGTGAGACGTTATGGGTCTAACTACATAACTTACCTTTGACTTTCATGAATCGTGAGAGTGGAGAGCAGATTGGAAGGTCATTGGGCAATAGAAAAAATCTATTCATCCTCTTACTATTCACACAACCTCCCCACACTATACTTTTTTTATTTTTATTTTTTATTAAATATTTAATATATAAATAATGAATAAAAAAAATTAGTTTAAAAAAATAAACTCAAAAAAAATTTTAAAAAAAATATTAAAATTTAAAAAAATGTGGTGTGTGGAGGTTGAGGAGGTTGTGTAGCATTCTTCTTGGGCAATATAATTTATGTGGATGTCCCTGACAATGGAATTGGTTGGGGTAAATTTCTTCGTGTTAAAGTTGAGATACAGCTGTCAAAGTCACTAGCAAGAGGTAGATCAATTAATGTTAATGGGAAGAAGATTTGGATTCCAATTAAGTATGAAAAACTCTCGAGAATGTGTTTTGAATGTGTATGTGTTATATATGAAGAAGGAACCTGCCATGACAGGAACAAACATGGGACTCTTATGACTAAGAAGAATCAACAATTTGGTTCTTGGTTACGTGCTGGTCCAATCTTTCATCGAGGGAATCATCTCCAAATTGGAAGTCAAGAGAAAAATAAGGAAGGAAGCAGTGATAAGCATATGGTGGAAGCAGAACAAGATGAGGGTGCCCGATCGGAAGAAAGCTCTAATCCGATGGGGAGAGGCAATGGCAATTTGGTAATTGGGAAAGGAAAGAATCTTGAAAATGCCAAGAAACACTAACTACTGAAGGGATGAAGAACTAACTGATATCGTGGCGGATGTTGTGGAACAGATAAGCAAACAATTAGATGCTGGGACAATTCAAAAATAAGATCAGTTAAATAACAGTAATCTGATGGTTGATGGAGTGGAAAGCGGAGGGGATCATTCAGGGAAGTGGGAGGGCCACAAGAGGGACAAATCCATTAATTCTAAAACATCCCAAGCATATAATATTGGAGTGGTGGATGCAATGGGCTTAGGCTCATACGGGCCGACCGTTAAGGGGAATGATTATATGCTGAATGGAAGGGTAATAAAAGACTTTTTTTTTTTTTGATAAGTGGAAGGGTAATAAAAGACTTAAGGGTGGTGAATATAGAAATAACAGGCACGGTGGAACGAAGCTCTGATAAAAAAGCAAGGAAAAGAAGATCTATCAAGAAGGGGTAAATAGAAATGCAGAGCTAGAGATCAATTAATCTCTGAGCATACTAGTATCTTAAGAAAAAAGAAAATTGATAGATGAGGATAAAGGGATTTCATAAACACAAAATCTAAAGAAAGTAAGAAGGGGGAATGACGAAAGGAAAGAAGTTAAAAATGATAGATTTGCGAAGGCTACTAGGAACTATGGAAACATTAATTTGGAACTGTTGGGGAATTGGGAACCCCCGAACAATTCAAGATCTTCACGGCATAGTGAAGGAAAAGCAACTTGTTTTAATTTTCCTCATGGAAACTAAAATAATCACTAGTACGTGGATGTTTCTTAAAAAAAGACTAGGTTTTGATGGATGTTTGTCAGTGGATCCGATAGGCAGAAGTGGGGAGTAGCCTTGTTATGGAGACGAGACTGATATCACAATTCAAAGTTACTCTAGCAGACATATCACTGCTGCTGTGAAAGAAGAATTTGATGTAAAAAAGTGGCACTTTAGTGGGTTTTATGGACATTTTGAAGTTAGTAAAAGGCAGAAATCGTGGGCGTTGCTAACTTACTTAAAACTGGTAGGTCAGATGGGTTAGTGTGTAGGTAGGGATTTTAAAGAAATAACCTCCCAAGATGAGAAACAATGGGGTAATTCTCGTAGTGAAGCACATATGGCCTAGTTTTAAAAAGCATTGGAAGATAGTGAGCTTTATGATTTGGATTGGCAAGATTCAAAATATACTTGGAGCAATAAACATAATGATGGAACCTTTACAAAGGAAATGCTAGATATGGTGGTAGCAAATTCTGTGTGTAATAGCATGCAGAATGAAGTGAAAGTGGAAGTGTTAGAGGCCAGAAGCTCAAATCACAGACCACTATTGCTGACTTGCAATAATAAAAATAATAAGAGGATGATACGATATTAGTGTTTTAAATATGAGGCTAGTTGGGGCTTGGAGGAAGAATGTAGAAATTGATTGGAGAGGAATGGAAGAAGAGTACTACAACCACAGATCCCATTAGCAGTGTGCAAGACAGTCTCAAATATTGTGGAAAAAGGTTAACTAGGTGGAGCAAAATGGGGAACAGAAGTGATTTGGTTATAAAGGAGAAGTCAAATCTCCTTAAAAGGTTATAAGATGATGAAGGAACATACAACATGGAGGAGACCAAGAAGATACAAAAGGAGTTGGGGCAATTATTAGAGAAGGAAGATATAAAGTGGAGGCAGAGGGCAAAGATGTATTAGTACTAGTTGGGAGATAGAAATACGAAGCTTTTCCACACTTGTGCTAATCAAAGGAGGAAGAAGAATTTCATCTGTAGAATCTCTGATCAGAATAACAGAGTGGCGATTGAAAGAGAAGACATTGAGGCAGCTTTCAAGGATATGTAGTATCCCTTTGAGCAGAATGGGTTTTGATGATAAAATCATATGGGGTTATTCAAAGGATGAGAAATTCTCTATCAGAAGTGCATATCATGCAGCCACTATGAGAAAAAGATCTAGTCAAGGGGAACCATCAAATGCATATGCACAAAATGAAAAATGGCACAAATTTTGGAAGTTGAATGTCCCAAGAGTAGTTAAACAGTTTATATGGAAAGCATTGAATGATTTTCTTCCCACCAGAGAAAATATTAAAGTTAGAAAGATTGTAGACTATTCACTATGTCCCATATGTAAAAAAGAAGATGAATCCATTCTTCATGCATTGTGGTCCTCTCCACCGGCTAGCGATGTGTGGGCTGAGAAAGCAAGTCCAGTACAAAAATGGAGCAATAGGAGTATTGAGTTTGTACAACTATGGGAGAAGTTATCTCAGTATTTACAAATTGAAAACTTGGAAGTATCCATGGTAATATTAAGAATAATATGGATGAGAAGGAACAAGTTTATTTTTGAAGGTAAGTTTGATAGTCCAAGGATGGTGTTTCATGCTGCAGTGACAAATCTAGAGGAATTTCATGAGGCTACAAAGTCAAAATGAGGTGAACAGGTAAGGGAAGTTGTTGGAAAGTTTCCAAAAATATGCCTAGTCAACTCTGCTGTATTCTAGGAGATATTGGCTGTAAATGTGTGAATATTCTAGGAAATTTAGTTTCCTTATAAGTTAGTATTTAATTTTTCTTTCCTACTTTATTCTTTCCTTTTCTCTTCAGCTGTAATCTATATATACTGCCTTGTACACTTAGTAGGACCATAAAGTTGTCTTTATTGACTACAAGCAGTGGCTGTTTTCCAGCCTTGTTTTAGGGAATGTTTTAAGGAACTTTATATGGCTAATTTCCAGCCTTATATTTGTCCTATAAAATGAGGAGAAACCCTCACAATGAGTATGATTCATACAAATTACTCTCTTATTCTAGATGGTATCAAGAGCAATGTTCTTTTTCTGATTTATCTAAAAACCCTATTCCCTTTGGCGGCTCAAATCAGCCCCTAATATCTTGGATTTTCTTCCTTCTTCATCTTTGCCTTTATTTTCTGTTGCTGTCAAGCCTTTTACCATGGCTGATACTTCAAATGAGACCAAATCCAAAAACAAACCAGAACCAAAACCTATCCATTCTGAACCCTACTCTATCCAAATCACAAACATACGACTGAATGAGGCAAACTTCCTACGTTGGTCACAATCAGTCAGGATGTATATTCGAGGGAGAGGGAAGATAGGGTACTTGACTGGTGAAACCAAGGAGCCCAAGAAAACAGACCCATCCTATGCTATATGGGATGCAGAAAATTCCATGGTGATGACGTGGCTTGTGAATGCTATGGATGAAGAAATTAGTGCCAACTACATGTGCTATTCGACTACAAAGGAGCTCTGGGATAATGTTAGTCAGATGTATTCTGACCTTGAAAATTACTCTCAAATATATGAATTGCAGCAGAAAATCAACAATACTCACCAAGGAGAAGGCAGTGTGACCAGGTATTTCAATGTTCTTGAAGGACTTTGGCAAGATTTAGACTTATTCAATGATTATGAATGGAAAAATTCTAATGATTGCAATAATAATAAGAAGATGGTGGAGAATGCCAGAATTATTAAATTCTTGGCTGGACTTAATGATGAATTTGATGAAGTTAGGGGAAGGATTCTAAGGAGACAGCCATTACCTCCACTTGGAGAGGTATTTTCTGAGGTGCAAAAAAAAGATTGTCGTCGGAATGTCATGATGAAAAAAAATGAGGATGAAACTGTGGAGAACTTTGTATTAGTTGCTGCCAACCCTGCTCCTTATTGTGCTTCTAGCACAGATCTGTCCACTGCCAATATTTCTGCACAACGGTCCTATTCTAACCAAATGAGGTTTGAAGATAAGCCTCGGGTATGGTGTGATTATTGCAATAAACCACGCCACACTAGAGAGACTTGCTGGAAACTCCATGGAAAGCCTGCAAACTAGAAGAGCAGCAAATCTGGAACCTCTGGCAGCAACTATATAGCCCCTAGAGCCAATGAAGCAAAGGCTAATTTCCTAAGTGCTGAGCAGGTGGATCATCTTCTTCAATTGCTGAAATCCACTCTTACATCCGGTCCTCCTACTGGTTCTTTGGCCCAAACAAGTGATACGCCTAGTACCTACTCTTGTGGCTTAACTCTTGCACTATAGATTATTAATTTTGGTGCATCCGACCATATGACTAGTACTTCACAATTTTTTCAATCTTATTACCCTTGTCCTGGTAATAAAAAAGTCAAAATTGTAGATGGAAGTTTCTCATCCATTGCAGGAACGGGTTTTGTCCAAATCTCTGATAAAATTGAACTAAAATCTATCCTTCATGTTCCTAAACTTGCTTGTAATTTGCTGTCTGTTAGTAAACTCTCACGGGATTCTAACTGTCATGTCATATTCTTTGATTCCCATTGTGAATTTCAGGACCAACTCTCGGGGAGGATGATTGGCAGTACTAGGATGATTGATGGACTCTATTATTTTGATGAGACCCTATTCAACATTAAACAAGCTCAGGGTTTGAGTAGTAGTAGTACTAGTTCAATGCCTGTACGAGAACAAATTATGCTTTGGCATCTTAGACTTGGACATTCTAGTTTTCTCTATCTAAAACATTTGTTTTCCAGCTTATTTAAAATTGTTGATTGCAACTCTCTTCATTGTGATACTTGTCATTTATCCAAGAGTCATTGGAACACTTATCAATTAAAAGGTTATCGTGCTTCAAAACCTTTTTATTTAATTCATAGTGATGTTTGGGGTCCCTAAAAAATCACTACTACATCTGAAAAAAAAAATGGTTTGTGACATTTATTGACGATCATATACGGTTGTGTTGGGTGTATTTGATGAGTGATAAATCTGAAGTTGAAAAATTATTCAAGGATTTTTATCATATGGTTGAAAATCAGTTCCAAACATAAATCAATATTCTTAGAAGTGATAATGGTACTGAATACTTTAACAAATGTTTAGAAACTTTTTTGTCAGTAAAAGGTGTTCAACATCAATCTTCTTGTCGTGACACCCCACAACAAAATGGTATTGCGGAGAGGAAAAATCGTCATTTATTAGAGGTTGCACGTGCCCTTCTGTTTTCTATGCATGTTCCTAAATATTTATGGGGTGATGCTATTTTGACTGCCTGTTATCTCATTAATAGGATGCCTACACGTGTTTTAAAATACATCACTCCTTTAGCCTGCCTAAAGGAGCTTTTTCCTACTTGTCGAGTAACATCAAATTTACAACTAAAAGTTTTTGGGTGCACTGTTTTTGTTCATATACTTACCCATCTTCGGTCTAAACTTGACCCTAGGGCAGAAAAATGTGTTTTCCTTGGATATGCTCCTAATAAGATAGGGTACAAATGTTTTAACCCTATTACAAAGAAAACTCACATCAGTATGGATGTCTTTTTCCTTAAAAAACAGCCTTACTTTAGCCATAACTATCTTCAAGGGGAGAAACAGAAAAGTGAAGATGAGTTTTGGCAAACTTATAATGTTCTCATTGACATTGACATAAACATCCATACTCCTTTAAAAGGTTAGGAAACAGAAAATTTATCTAGTGAAAATAATGGAATTCCTAGTCTACCTGTACAAGACATAAGTGATTCAAAAACAGGGGGAGAAATACTACCAGATATTACCTCATCTGAACTTCGTGTTTATACTAGAAGAAGAGATCGTCAGAATAATATAAATCCTTCTTCCAATCCGGAGCAAAGCCAATCATCATCACCTTTACAAGTTGGTCCTTCCAATACACCAGGTAACTCTTCCACTCCTGCTCCTTTTAAAGACAATTCTGCTGATCTAGACTTACCTATAGCCTTTAGGAAAGGAGTTAGAACCTGCACCACACATCCTATTGCCAAACATCTATCCTATCATAGACTCTCTGATACTCATAAGGCCTTTACATCCAATATTTCTCACTTGTTTATTCCAAGAACCATCCAGGAAGCCTTGGATCACCCGGAATGGAGATTGGCTGTTCAAGAAGAGATGAATGCACTAATTGCTAATGGCACTTGGGAAATTGGTGATCTACCAGAGGGGAAGAAGACTGTGGGCTGTAAATGGGTATTTACAGTCAAATTCAAGGCTGATGGTAGTGTAGAGAGGTACAAAGCAAGACTTGTGGCAAAGGGGTTCACTCAAACATATGGAATTGACTACCAGGAAACTTTTGCTCCTATAGCCAAGATGAACTCAATCCGTGTGTTACTATCCCTAGCAGTCCATTCAAACTGGCCCTTGTATCAATTAGATTGAGGAAGTCTTTATATGGACTCAAGCAATCTCTTAGAGCTTGGTTTGAACGCTTTGGGAAGGTAATAAAGAGTCATGGCTACTGCCAAGGTCAAGCTGACCACACTATGTTCTATAGGCACATTGATGGAGGCAAAATAGCTATACTTATTGTTTATGTTGATGATATTATTCTGACAGGGGATGACAGCAATGAAATTTGCAGATTAAAGAAAATTCTTGCTAAGGAGTTTGAAATCAAAGACTTAGGTAACTTGAAATATTTTCTTGGCATGGAGTTTGCAAGGTCAAAGAAAGGTATATTTGTTTCCCAACGAAAATATGTTCTTAATTTACTTGGAGAAACAGGTTTATTAGGGTGTAAAACTGCAAAAACACCTATAGAGCCTAATCTAAGACTCCAACCAGCTAAACCTGAAGAAGTAATCAATAGAGAACAATACCAAAGATTGGTAGGAAAACTCTTGCATCTCTCTCACACACGGCCTGACATAGCCTTTGCAACAAGTGTGGTAAGCCAATTTATGCACTCACCAGGACCTGAACATTTTGATGTTGTATACAAAATCCTAAGATACCTAAAGGGGACTCCAGGTAAAGGCTTATTGTTTGGAGGCCATGGGAGTTTACAAGTTGAAATATACACTGACGTAGATTGGGCTGGAAGTGTCACTGATGGAAGATCAACTTCTGGCTATTGTACATTTGTTGGAGGAAATTTAGTAACATGGCGCAGTAAGAAACAGAATGTGGTGGTAAGGAGTAGTGCAGATGCTGAGTTTAGGGCTGTTGCTCATGGAATTTGTGAAGCACTATAGATTAAAAGATTGCTGGAAGAGTTGAGAGTTGCTAGTTCATTACCAATGAAACTGTATTGTGATAAAAAAGCTGCAATAGCTATTGCTCATAATCCAGTTCTTCATGACAGAACAAAACGTGTGGAGGTGGACAAGCATTTTATCAAGCAAAAAATAGATAGTAGGGTAATCTGTTTGCCCTATATTTCTATAGCTGAGCAAGTAGCAGACATACTTACAAAGGGACTGCCTAAGAAACTGTTTGAAAACTTAATCAGCAAGCTGGCTATGGAAGACATCTTCAAACCAGCTTGAGGGGGAGTATTGGAAAGTTTCCAAAAATCTGCCTAGTCAACTCTGCTGTATTCTAGGAGATATTGGCTGTAAATGTGTGAATATTCTAGGAAATTTAGTTTCCTTATAAGTTAGCATTTAATTTTTCTTTCCTACTTTATTCTTTCCTTTTCTCTTCAGCTGTAATCTATATATACTGCCTTGTACACTTAGTAGGACCATAAAGTTGTCTTTATTGACTGCAAGCAGTGTCTGTTTTCCAGCCTTGTTTTAGGGAATGTTTTAGGGAACTTTATATGGCTGATTTCCAGCATTGTATTTGTTCTATAAAATGAGGAGAAACCCTCACAATGAGTATGATTCCTACAAATTACTCTTTTATTCTAGAGAAGTTATGGATAGAAGCAGTGAGATATGGAAGCCTCCAGATGAGGGAAAGATAAAGGTGAACTTTGATGCAGCTGTTAATTCAAGAAAAATGATGGGGATCCAGTTGATGTCCCGCTCCCTTCTTCTTCTTTTTTAGGTTTTTTTTTTACTTAGTGGTTAAGAAAATATTGTTTAATAATATTCTGAATTTTTTACTTTTTTAAAAAATATTTAAAAGTGTTAAAAAATGATGTGAAATTTTTTTTTTTCACATCATTTTTTAACACTTTTAAATATTTTTTTAAAAAGTAAAAAATTCAAAATATTATTAAACATCTTCTTAATCACTATGTAAAAAACTAAAAAAATAAAAATAAAGGACATCAGCGGAATCCCTAACATTGCCCTTAATTCAAAAAGACAAGTTGGGAATTGATATTATTATTAGAGATCACAGAGGAGAAGTTCTTATGTTACTCTGTGCATCCAGGAGCTATGTAGGACAATCATTATTAGCTGAAAGTATGGCATTGTGGATGGGACTTCAACTGGGTCAGGAACTATGTTTCAGGAACGCCATTTATGAAAGTGATCCCAAGCATTGATTAAAGCTTTAAGGGCAAGCAATAAAGTGGCTGATTGTTTAGCAAAACTGGCTCTACAACAGATGGGGAGAACTGCTGGATTAAAGATGGACCTCTTGAGATTCAAAGTCTTGTAACTCATGATATGGCTTGTATTTCTTGATTTTAATATAATGAAATGAGTATGTTTATTTAAAAAAAGAAAAAAGAATGGAGCAATCTAAAGGCCATACCAAAATTAAGCTTACAAAAGTTGCTTAGTGCCTAGTGGCAAGAAAGAAAGAAAAATCATCAAAAAATAGGTCTACATGAATTAGACAAAACCACAAAAAAAAAAGTTATCTACTTTTCGTTCCATCTCTTTTCAAATAAAGAGTCTTGCCAAATCGTAACCAAGAAGCTAATTCAAAGGACGTGGAAATAACTAATAAGAAGTAAATAAGTTCCAGCTGTAGACAACAATACAAATTAATTAATTTCACGAGTTCCATCCGTAGACTATTGACCCTTTTTAATTATTTGCTGATTTATTTGTTTTTTAATTTTCCTTCTTTTGGCAGTTTGGTTTTGGGGGTTGTGTTCTGCATGTTGTATTTAGACCAAGTGATCACATATGATATTTACATTTTTATGTTGTATAAGTCTCGTGCATTCATTTTAAGAAAAATAAATAGATCTGAGACCCACATGAAAAAATAATTTTTTTTAATGATGGATCTCTATTTCTTCAAAAGAAGTGTGTGAAATTTGAAAATCTTATAACTATATATATCATTACTCTTAAATATTTAGTCTATACTTTTTTTTTTGAGTTGTACATATTTTTGTAGATGCACTTATGATGACAGTTTCTCTTAATATAAATATATATATTTGGTGCCCATGTATTATTTCGGTTTGTAATTTTTTATTTATTTTTTATTTTTGGGTTGACTTTATTGGCATGTTGTCACGTATATGTATCTAGTTTGGTCAATGGTGACCAAGTCATGAGCATTTTCTTTTTGAGACATTTTTGTATTTTACCTTAGTGTGTTGTATTACATTTCTAAATTGTAGGCTACTAAATGTGAAACAGTGAAGCCAAGGTTGGGCTTTGATAATCCAAGTTGGGTTTTCAATGTTTTAACTTATTTGGGCTTTTATCTGTGGCCCATATAACATGAAAAGGTTTTATATGGACCGTTAATGGTATTAACTTGGTAACACAATAGGTGTTTCCAGATTTGGACTTTACTAACTAAAGACCCAAGTTAATAGGCTCTCATGGGTTTAAATTCAATATAATGCAATCATGCATATTGTTTTAAAGTACGAATACATATAATCTCATTGATCACAAAATACCGTATCATTTACAACTGATGATTATATAAGAGATTTAGGGCTTATTTGGACACTTGAATCTTCTCATATATTCTCAAAGAATAAGGGCTAATTTGGAGAGTAAGATGATATCAAAATTTTGTAAATAGTAGTAAGATAGTTTTTGAATAGTAGTGAGATATTTTGAGTTTAGTATTTCTTGGGTTTTGGAAAAAGAAAGAGAAAAAAAATTGAATAAAAAATATTATAAAGTACTTAAAATATTATAATAATATAGTTTTATAATATTATTTTTGTTAGGGGATTTAAAAAAGTTAGAATTATTTTTTATTTAAAAATTCAAAAAAGTTGTAATGATTAGTTAAACTTTTGTATTTGAATTATATTTAGAAATAAGATGATATGAGATGAAATGAGATTAGATAAAAATTTTATGTCTCATTTGAGACCCTAAACCTGCCTTAAATCTTCTCATCAGCCATTGTGCAAAACCCCACACCCTAAACCCTACATGTGAATCGGGTTTTTGTGGTGCAAGAATAGATGTTGCATTGGTGTATCTTGTGGGGCTGTTGGGCTTCGTAACGGGCGATACAACCATGATGGGTGGTGCAAGGGGTGAAGTGGCAGGGGAGGAAATTGTTTGTGGAGAAGGGTGTGGTGCTGTCGTGAGAGGTGCTTTTGTTTCCATAGTGGGTTGCTGGTGACTGGCCAGCTGTAACTTTCTTCTCGGTTTGGACGTGGAGGGATGAGCGACTGGGCAGAGGGAATGGTAGTGAATGGTAGCGCTTGGTAGAGGGAGGGGTGACAGCAACGCGGGGTGCCAGGCAGAGGAGGGGCGACGCAGGCTTCCAATTCGAATGGGTTGAAATTTGAAAGAAATGGCTGGGTAGGTCTTCAAACAGTGTGTTTTGAGGGGAAAAAAATCTACATCAAGTGTGGGGTGTAGGGTGAATAGCGGCTGATGCATAGTACCACTCATTCTTATAATTTCTTTCTCTAATATCACTCAAATGTAAAACACTTTTCAATTTCAAATTTTCATTTTTTTATCTAATCATTATTTAATCATTATTCCAATACAAACCCAATACAACTTTCTCAAACTTTCAAATAAAAATAATATTAAAAAATATATATTTAAACAAATTTTAACTTTATAATATTTGTATTCAACTTCTTTTCTTTCATTTCTCGAAACCTAAGATAACATCTTAACTCAAAACATTTGATTACAATTCATAAACTATTTTACTATTATTTACTGAATCTTGAGATATTCTAAATGTCCAAATAAGCCCTTAATGATATGACATTGTGTGATAAAATTATAATACTACACAATCAGTACTCAATTAATATGTGACATATAACATAAGGCTATATTAGTTTATAAATTTATTTTTGTGATATGTTTTACCGATCTAGCTAGTCTCTCAATAAAATATATAACAAAGTTTACGTTTTTATTATTTTGTATTTCAAGTAAGCATTTTTGAGAAAGATCAAATGGATTCTATCATTTTGTGGACAAGCAAATTATTGGGCCAAGGGGCAATTGTGCGCGAGTAGGGATTCAAAGTTCAAACCCCGTACGTCATCATAGTTCATAGTCACATGCACTATTTTTTTAGCTGGAGGCCTTACCCCATTTCCAAGTACTCTTAAAAAAAGAACATTTCCTCTCTCTATCCATTCGAGTGTTCAAGATCGTATATAACTTTTTATTAAATTTTAGAATATATGGTGATGAAAGTGAGATGGATATATAATGTGAAATTCTAATTCTTAAAATTTAATCAAACATCTTAGATATAGATGCATCTAGCTCATTGTTTAGCATTAATCTTATTGTTCACTCAATTATATTGTCATAAGCTGGTTGGTGCGATCGAAACAGTTGAATTTATCAATCACCATGACTCGCTTGTTTTTATCAAATGAGATGAGATTAGTTAAAATTAAAGTTAAAAGTTGAATAAAATATTATTAAAAAATATTTTTTAATATTATTTTTGTTTTGAGATTTGAAAAAATTGAATTGTTTATTTTATTTTGTATGAGAATTTAAAAAAATTGTAATGATTAGATGAATGAAATGAGATGAGTTGAGTTGAAAGGAGTTATGAAAAGAAACAAGGCCTAAGTAATCGGAAAAATATTTCTCAAGTTTTTAGCCAAACTCAAGATCCTCAAACGTGAGAAAAATAAACATATCAATAGGTTATACATGAATATTTATTAGAAGTTTAATACTGCTTGAAAAATCTATACAAATAACAATCTTCATTGACAGTTAGATTTTAATAGCTTGAAAAATCTACTCTTTGTGTTATCTCTATTCTACTCACTATAACATAAATGACCTTTTCCAACGGACATTTGCAACAAACATTATTTTTGTTGTTAATAATGCATCATTTGCAACGATTAAAAATATTTTGTTGGAAATAGTTTCATTTGCAATGAAAGTTTGCAAAGACAAATTCTCATTGGCATTAACCATGAACAGTTGATTGAACAACAATATAATATTATTTCCAACAGTATTTTTAACAATTGCAATGAAGATAGATGCTGCAAATAAGAACACACATTTATATATTCTTATTTGTAACTAATCAAAACTCGTTGCAAATAACAAGTTTTCCCAACAAAAGGTTAAATCCTTGCAAATAAGTGTGTAAGTATTTGCAACAGGTTTCTTTATTTCGTTGCAAATATTAAGTTTTCTTAACGAAACTTAAATCCTTGCAAATAAGTGGTTTTTCCGTTTGGACTAGGTTGGGTACAGGAATCCGCTCGGTGCACTTAGGAGGCTAGTGGTCACTACCCAACCTTAGGAAAAAAAAACTAGCCCATCCCTAAAACGATGTTGTTTTGGCCATAAGATGTCAAACCCTAACACTCATTCTCTCTCTCTCTCTCTCTCTCTCTCATATCTATGTGTCTCTCTCTCTCCATTGCATCTCTCGGTAGCCAACCCAATGGCATCATGCCATTGCTCTCCTTCTCAATTTCTGACTTTACTCATCGTCGGTGAGCCATTCCTCTAGCCTCTACTGTCTCTTTCCCTCCATCTTTGTTTGTTTCTTCTTATACATGAAATCTAAGATCTTTGAGCATGCTTGTATGATTTTGGATTTGTTCTTGTTCAAATTTGGGGATGGTCGCATATTTAGGATTTTTTGTTTTATTTTTCTTGGTTCGGCAACTCACAGCACTTGTTGGTCCCCTTAGTATTTTCTTGCAGTTATTACCAGGTCCTTTTAGTTCAAAATGGTTTCTTTCCATTATATTCTCCATTTATGATTGAATATAACACTAACCCATTTCAAATTCTGGTTCAAAAACCAAGTTATTTGATTTTGTTGTATGAATCGAGGCATAGGAGACGTTGGTTGACTTGTTAGGAGTGGCGAGGCAGCATCCATGCCTATTGATGATAGTGTGCTATAGTTTCTGCGATGAGCTTGACACCTTCTGCTTCACCGTATCCAGCCTCCCTTATATTTCTTTGGCCTCTTTGGTAACTCTTATTTCTCTCATTTTCTTTGATAATTTGGGAAATTTTGTATTATAATTAGTTGCATATATTCCTTTATTGTCTAGTAAATTGTGTTTTGTTTTGTTGATATTCACATATAAAAATAGTGATATAAGAGAGTATGCTAAATGTATAAAATGAAATAAATAACATATGTAAGGTGATGGACTCTAAATTATCACTCCCAAGTGTAGAAGTGGATCAACTGTAATAATAGGGAAATTCCAAGGTCATTTCCACAGGGACAAGTGTGTTTCAAACTCTTCAATGCCTCACGAATTAAGTAATCGAAGTATAGAAAAATAAAGATTTAAAATCAAACAAGTGGAGAATTTGTTTTGATATGAAAGTGGTTTTTACCCAATGAACTATTTACTGTCAATGGAATGTATGGTTGAGCGTGGAGGTTTTCAGATTCACAGTAGTCGGGAAATCGAAATAACTAGTAAAAAAAATCAGTACTCAGGAAAGTAAGGCAATTAAAAATGAAACAATTGTAATACTTGATTTTTCTAACTTCAGGTCATGAAAAATTTCAAGATTTAAAAGCAACAATTAATATAGAGACAATTTGACAAACACTTGGGTTGCGGGGTATTACCTTCCTCTGATTCAACATTTCACAAGAATTTTTAGGTACCTGTGACGTCTCGATTCTCACGCACAAAAAGTTTCAGGAATCGTGATGTCAGGATGATAACAACACGGTCACGCATCCGAACGACAAGTGTCAAGTGTGTGCAACAATAAACAGTGCACAATAAAATACGCAACAGATAATAAATAAGTCAACTAGTATCAGAATTTTAATTTAATACAAATATCCAAATACAAAACGTTTTAAAACAAAACCAAATGTCCCACAAAATAAAAAGCTGAAATAGAACATAAACCCGAGTGATCCCAGATCACTCCTCCGGCGGAGCCAAATCCTCAAACTCGGCATCTGCATCAACATCAACATAATATGCAGTACCATTAAATGGTACCACAGATAATTTATAACCCAACCAATCCTGAGATAAAAACATATTAAAGCAATTAACCATGCATGCATATGATGCAATATGCATAAAATCCAACACATGCCAAAATCCCATTTGGCCCAAAATATTTCCAATAAACATTTTCAAAAATATTTCCACCATTTTTCCAGAAAATGACTCAAAGCAAATATCCATCATTTTTTCAGAAAATGACTCACACCAAAACCATATCCAACACACGCTATTTTTTCAGAAAACAACCATTTTCATTTATCCATTAATCCATATGCACCATGGTCTCCCCTAGGGACCATCCGCACGTCCTGACTGCATAACGAGCGATGCCCAATTTCGTACCCAGTGCGTTCGTGGTTAGGCATCCTCTAGCCTCGCCAGCAGAAGGGCCACGGAGTCGGTACGTAACTCGTCCGATCCCGTTGTCGCCCAACGACAACCCAGGGGACGTTATTTAGTATATTCCGCTCCCGAGTGACCAGAGGAGCTCTACCGAGATAATGCCCCATCTCGGCTTGGGGTCGTGATACACACGCATCCAAAATCTATTCCACACATGAAAATCCAGTTTTCAAAATATCCATATGATCATGAATGCAATTACACGAAAACTCAGTTTTCAATTTATAAACATGAACATGCGTGCATATGAAATGTACCAAACACAATAACAATATCCAATAACCAATTCTAAGTCACAGTATAACCAACACACAAATACTCTATCCTCAAATCCATCCACCCTCGAATTCCTCGGACTTAGTCCGGAAACCAACCAGAATACAATGAAAATGAGTTAGTGCAAAAATATATTTAAATCTCAAAATTCGTTTGGAGAAATACTTACAGCGCTATAATATAATTTTCGGAGGATCATGGAAGCACTAGAAGCCACAAAATAGCAACCGAACAGTGTAAAAATACACTGGTCGTGGGTCTCAAAAACCAACTTTTGAACGAGGTCAAACCAAGACTCGAAATTGATAGGGTAGGGCCTAGGGAGGTCGCTGAAGCTAATGGTGGTGGCCTTTGGCCGTGGGTGGCGGCGGATAGGGGCATTTTAAGGCTGAAAAGTGCAAAACGGAGATGAGGTTAATGTGGCTTCACCGGTGATGGATCGGGGCCGGGATTGGGTCCAATGGGTTGCTAAGAGGTAGAGGAAGATGTGGTGAAGAAATGGTGGCCGGACGGCGGCGCAGCAACGCAAAGACCGCCGCGGATTCGAACGGGGCGTGGAAGCTAACAGCGGCATGGGGTGGTCTGAGATTGGAGGGGTTGGGTCGCCAGTCAGTGGGGAGTTGAATGGGTTGGGCGGTGAGCTTCACGGCGGCGGGTGGCGGCGGCTGGGAAGAAGGAAACCGGAAGCACGGGGAGAGAGAGAGTAATGGGAGAGAGAGAGGTCGAGCGGGAAAGAGAGACTGAAGGAAAAAGAAGAAAAGAAAAAAAAGAAAGAGGAAAAGAAAAGATAGGGGAAAAGAAATGAGGTTCAATCCTCACATCTCAGGGTCCTAAAAATGATCCAACGAAAAAGATTTTAAAACTGCAAGCTAAATAAAATAATTCAAATGCAATGAAATACTTAAATAAAACAATAAAATTTTAAAACCCAAAAACAAACCAATTTAAATTAAAGATCACTTTAAATGCAAAACAGTAAATAATAATAAAAAAGCACATAAAAATAATTTTCACAACTTAAAATATTATAAAATAATATTTCAAAACTCCCTAAATTTTAAAAACAAGATAACCAATTTTCAAATTAATTAAAATAATCATTTAATAAAAATACACTAAAATACGAGGTGTTACAGTACCTCTCATCAATTACTAACTCAATCAAGATGTTAATAACTTGTAAATTTGAAAATACACATTTAGAGTTCTTTGTATCAAAACTTAGAAAATTTCCTCATTGTAGCTACAACCAGATTTGATTTTAACATTCGGCTGAAAGAAACATTGATTAATTCAAAGTTTTGTTGTGCCTTATGTCAACAACAAACAAGAGCAAGAAAATCTTTCAAATTCTCAATTTTTTGAATTTGATTCTCAATAACAGGAAGCATATAACGTTTATAAGAAAAATCCAGCAAAAATTGAGGACAAAAGGAGGCTTTTACCGCAGCCCAAGCTTCAAACTTAGCCGATCTTCCCCATCGTGAATGTGAAAAATCTACTTAAGAAAAACCTTAAAAACTTTTGATGGTTCATTACGGAATGTAAAATAGAACAACAAATTTCTGTCCCTCAACGATCCCATTTCTCTGGTATTTTTGCTCCTTTTTATACCCATCTCCAGCTTCTCTTTCTCTCTCTGTGCCACTGATTCTCCTTCATCCAGCATGCTCCCATAACAGTTTTGCCCTTCTTCGTTTCTTCTCTTGCCCCCCTTTGTGCCCGTATCTAGTAGTTTCCTCCTTCTCTCTTTAGGTCAGCCTTCATGGGCCATATTCTGCAATACACAAGTAAGAGTTAAGCCCACATTTATCTAAATCCACAAAACTAAGTCTAATCGTGTCTCTTTAATGGGTCAATAGCTTTTATACATAATAATAGCCTAACTAAGAGTCATTGTGTATTAAATACCCTTTTTATAAATAAAACTTATTCAATTAAGTATAGTAAGAGTATTTAAACAGCATAATTTCCCTTTTATCATAAGGTAAATAGAGCACACTTTTGATCCAAAGAATGTGGATTAGCCCTCATGGAGAGGACAACAAGGAAGAACAACATCTTTATCTTATATTGGTTGATAATGATGATCTCTCCATTTTGTTGCTTGAGCTCGGAAGTATATTCTGCTTACCTTACAGATCTTATCAAGTCATTTTATTAATTTGGCATGCCCTCTTATGTCAGTGCTTTTATCTAATGCTTTTTAAATTTTAAAAAATTGGCCATTGTTGTTCCCATTCATGGATTTGCATTTTAGTAGGACAAGTTTTTGTCCATGAAATTAAAGTATATATCAAATACTTTACTATTAAGCATATCTATCGGGAAGGAAATAAGGCTGCAGATTTCTTGGTTTGTGTGGGTAGTAATGGGATCTCTCAAGAGTGGTCAGGGCAAATGGAGGTTCCTCATCTATTAAGAGGGATTCTTAGGACAAATTCATGTGGTATGGCATACCTCAGGAAATGTTGAAGGTTTGGAGTGGATGGAGTGAGCATGGGGCTCTGGTTATGGTTTTTTGCTTTCTTGAATATGTATTTTTTTTCTAGTTAAATCCTTTATAGGCTTGTTTATATTGAGTTCTTTAGTTACAGGTCTGGTAATAGGTTTGAATTATTTGATTTGGTGCTCGGGATCTTGGGGTTATTAGTCTCCCACATTATTGTAAGTCTCAAGTTTTTTGTTTTTACCACGGTATTCTTCCGCCACAAGCGATAGCTTATTAATAAACTTGGATGAGGGTCACCATTGGATAGGTGACTACACACTCTTTAATTTTAAAAAATATATATATCAAATATTTTTCTCCCTCTTCTGTTCGTCTTTCTAGGAGGATGTTCAGAAAGATTAAGTGGATATATAAAGGTAGGGGTGTAATCGATCTGGTTTGGTCTGGGAGGGTCACAGACCAAAAATTTCGGTTCTGTCTTTTTGTTGGATCGAACTGGACTATTTAGCTATCTGTTTGGTCAATCCAATCAGTCCAATTTGGTACATGAATATTTTTTCCTCTTTTTTTTGGTAGATAAATTTAGACAAAAATAATTAATTAAATTAGTAAAATTAAAATTAAATGATCTCTTTAACGTAGATTATGTAACTAACTCATTAAAAAATAATTAATTATAATTATATTTATGATGTTAAAAGTTACTAACTTAGTACTTTAGTATTCATAATAGCTTATATTAAAATTCTAACATTTTATATATGGTTCATGAATATTAAATAATTTCATTGTCTATAGATTATTCATGTTTACTTGCAACTTATGTATCTTAAAAAAAATTACCTAATTACTTTAATTAGGTATAAATAGTAGAGTATGTATCTACATATAATAATATATATTATCCTATGATATATTAGTTAATTGATAGTATATATTATTTTACATTTATATGGTCAGTGATGATAGATTAGATGAACATTACATAACTAACTTATACAACTATTATATAAAATAATATATTATATATAAAAAATTTAAAATTTTTATGTAAACATATCGGTTCGATTCGGTTTGATCCTGTAAAAAAAAACCACACTCCAGGATCGGACCAAAAACCGAATTCTTCATACACCATGGAACAAGACCGAACAACATGAATTTTGGTATGGTCTACCAAAATTCTTTCACCCCTAGATAAAGGTTTCTACCTTGAAATCGATTTCTTCCCGGTTTGCAGAAAAATTTGGGTGGAAAATCTTTTGTTAATTGGTTAATTGATGGCTAAGAAAAACCTTGCATGGTTGATTCTTCGACATGACCAATTTGAGTTAGGAATTAAGAGCAGTGTTTTAAATACATACTGTACTGGCCGGTACGACCGGTATTTTCCGTACAGGCCACCGGTCCGGTATATGTATGGTATGTGTTTCATATCGGCCTGTGTACTGGCCGATATTTCAGCCTTTAATTTATTTATTTTTTCAAACTACAAGCTCATTTTTTGACCCCCAATTCAAATTAGACTATTTATAATTTATATATCTATGTATTTATATATAATTTATTCATATATAGACTATTATTTTAAAATATAATATATATATATATATTTATATATATAATTTATTCATATATTGACTATCCCGAAACAGTATCGGTATCGAAATATTTCGTTCCAGTACCTTGACCGGTAAGGCATCCAGTACGGTATTCAAAATATTGATTAAGAGTACATATTTACTTTACATAATTTCCTTTTCCAAAGATTCCGAGTATGTATTTGTCAACCTTTTAAATTTGCTAGAAGGTGTACCTGCTCTTAATTTTCCTTTGTTTCACTAAGAGTGAGACCATGGCATGCAAGATATTATATGGATACTTAAAAGGGTGGTAAATAGATAGCGAAAAGTATTAGATAATTGTTAAGTTGAAATGGTCAATCACCAAATATATTGTTAAATATATATAGTACCTAGAATATTATGGGAATATATATTACTGATATATTGCAGTGTGTTTATTGAGTGATTGGACAACGATAAATCCTCCATGCATTCTAGTGTTGAAATTTGCCTTTGAATAACTTATTATTATGTGCCTAATAATTTTGGTGAGCCTTCAGCATATAATGTAATGCTCAAGGAATGCCAAACCTTCCTCTTCAACATGTTGATTTGAAATCCTAGAAAATAAATTACTTGTGGAAAGACCTGGATTAGAGCCTTGTGAAAATATACTGAAATGCTCAATCTGATACTCATCTTGTGTCCTCTATACTTACTGAAAATAAATTTGACTAATAATCATTTCAGTAAAATTTGATCACTTTCATCTCTTTAAGACATTCTCAAATTTAAGTATCTCTACAAGGCTTACTGATTCAACGGACTGCATCTTCTCTTCATGTGGTGCCAAAATGATAATTTCCCCTAAGAACCTGTTAATAATTGGGTAAATTTTTATGTTTTTCACTAAGGATTTTGTTGGTTGGGAAGGTTTTAATTTTTCTACTTAGAGGTTTTTCATGCATGACACTGACATTATTGGCATGTATATTACTTTCAGCGTGAACAAAACATCAGTGGCATCCTGGATGGAAGTTGTAGAGCACCTGCCAGCTATTCATGTTTCAAGCCACTAAAGACAAGTTTTGATGAGGTCAACCAGCATTGTTCTACAGGTAATTGTACTTAATCAATTTCCTGGTGAAGCACCTTATTTGTATAAGCATCTTTAATAGTTATCTTTTCTTCTTTTCTTTTTTTTTTTTTTTTTTTTTCAAGGATAAGCATCTTTAATTCTTATCTTCATTCATTTCAGGCATTCTGCCAACTCTTCTTGAGGGGGCTTCCTTTCTAGAAAGAATAAATTATTCTTTTCACAGTTCACATGTAAGTTCTCATTGTGATGTTGGGGTTAAATCCTTGAGGATTGGGGCTTTTTCCTCATTTTGATTTGTTGCTGTATTTGAGTCTTTGTAATAAGATCGGATGACAATATTTTTCTTTCTTTTTGGGTTTGTGACAAGTGAATTATAATTTATGGATATTGTGTTTCGGATGTAATTTAACCTTCATGTTATTAATGTTAATTAGAATTAATCATGACCCTTTTTATTTTATTTCTACTACGAATTACAATTGTACACAATTTATTTTAAGTACTATATGTGCACACACTTGTTGTTACAGTGAGTGAGAGATGAATGACCCGTGTGATCAACGTCCCGGCATCATGGTCCTTGCCGAGGCAGGGCTTAGAGGCGCCACATAAAACACTAGATCATCACATGATCCTTTCCATTAAAAATAAAAGAAAAGTGCTAAAACTAATCATAAAGAGATTTCACAAAAAAAAAAAAAAATTACAATTTGACGTATATTCATATGATATGTTAGGTCTACTTTATAATTTTTAATAAATTTACCTTTACAAAACCCCTTAGTTAAAGCCTTCCAGAGTACTCCCAATGGCTTCTTTATCCTATCATTTAAAATACATCACCAAAACTCACTTTTTCTATTTTACATACTGACTTTTACAATATGTCATACATCAACTTATCTATTTTTTCTTTATATCATTTAAATATTATACTTTTTAATATTTTTTTATTTATTTCAAATATTATATTCTCTACCCATCATATATTTCAAATATTTCTCTATACATCATATATTTTAATATTTGCAATATTTCTTTATGTATAATGTAATATTTAAAGTACTTAAAAAAGAGAGTAAAACGATAAAAATTTCAAAACTTTTGCATACATAAAAGTTGAAGGGACTATAAACGAGTACTAGAAAGTAGATGAAAGATAAGAGATCACTGGGGCTTGTGCAAAAGTGATAAAAGGGTTAAAATGAAAATAAGATAAATAGGAAAGATGATAAAATAAGAGAGAAATAATAAAAAATTATTTAGAGGAATGAATAGTTACCTCTACATGTAGAGGATTTACTGTAACTGAATGTAAATAAAAATAGAATAGATGATCCAATATAATAGACTTTTGGCCATCTTTCTTTATATTTTGAAGGAAAATATATTTTACAAGAGCTATTCGGACTCGGGAGTGCTCTAAACAAATATACTATTCAAATTTCGTTAATAAATTGTCAATATAGTTCCCTCCCAAATCTTCTGCGAAGTGTCCCCACCAACACAAGCTGTTAACTACTTACAATAATACAATTTCCATGTCAATCATGCAAATATGAAAAGAAATGCAAGAGTCTGATAGTTGATGTGCTACTTTATCAAAAGTCTTATTAAGTGGAGAAAATATATCATATTTTATTTGTAAGGCAGAGTGGGATCGTTCGAAGATATGAACCCTTTTCAAACTTTCAAAAAAACATGAAAGGGTATATAGGGCTTAAAGATCGAGACGTTAGTGCGTGGACTTCAGTGTCCTTAGGGTTTCTGCTTTTAACCTAAAAGATTCATGTTGCTGTAGTCAAAAGAGAAAGGCTCACAGTCACACCCACCAGGAAGAGACCCTCGAATAAAGAAGTGATCACTAGCAGCAGCAGCAGCGCTTTGGTTACAAGTCAGGAATAATCGCCATAGGTAGGCAGTACGTAGTAGAGTACAAATTAAGAGACAACTTTGTCTTTCTTCTTTCCCGAAACAAAAGAAAGAAGAAAAAGAAAGAAAAGCACGTACATCAAATTAAGCAGCTAGTTTAAGCTTAAGTGCGCGCATGGATGATCAACAAATTAAAAGCTCAGAGAAAATAAAAAATTATTAATTTATTTCAAACCCCTTCATCTGCCTTCCGGGTGTAATGGGAAGAGCTCCAGAGTTCCATCTCCCTCCTCTTTACAAAATATCCTGCAGCTTTCTTCTTCTAAGCTTTCAAATCCCCAGCTCCTGCACTTCCTTTTGTATGGACTATCTTCCTGATCTCTTTCCAATTCTGATCCCTGCAATATACATTCAAGTTTGTCTATAAAAAACCTTTGCTGATGATGATCACAGCTTGTTTTTTAATAAACTGAAGTTGAAGATTATATATGCATACCCTGGTCTCCAAAGTGATCATAGTGGTAATGGGGGCAGGTGTTCTGGGACAATGCCCAAGACCAAGACTGTTGCGCTTCTGCTTCTGTCTCTCGCGAGCTTTGTGATTTTGGAACCAATAAAACACATTCTTCCCTTCGATCTTCCCGTACTTCCCAAGCTGTGCTGTGATCTGTTCTATCTGTTGCGCATTGGGAGTGCGCATTCCACCCTTATACAGCATCTCCAATATCCCTATCTGTTCTTGTGTTGGGTTCCACCGCGTCCCTCCTGGGTGCGTTTCCACCTGCGCGTTCATTTTTTGAGCCAATATTTCAACAATCATTATTGCTCTAACCTTATCTATTGATTCTACCATTATTTTACTGCATATTTGGACTATTCTACTTGGACTAGGTGGCAAGGTAGCGAGGCATGCACCCAAGTCCATGGTTGTCCTTTTCGGTCAAAAGTAGCAGTTACAAGAATATAAGCATGCATGAACCAATAATCAAACTGCACTCTCTCTTTTCGACAAGGAATGTGATGTTTTGTGAAATCATTCGTAGAACTACAGCTTGGTACAAGTACTTAACGTACGTACTGTGCGAATTATATATAAAAAATATATGTATAAAAATGGATGATTGGGTGGAGCACCTGGGCGGGTGAATCTCGTTTGTCGTCAGAGGATCCGAGTTTTCTGGGGCCACTTTCAGGTTTGATGAAACTCTTGAGATCGAAAGCTGCGGGGAGAGTAGAAGTAGGAGTGTTGTCTGTGTTAGCCAGCTTGGGAGCAAGAGGGCGTAAGCGCTTGCAGCCAAGCGTGAGGGAGGGTTCGTGATGATCCCAGAATGATCCACGTGCGAACTGATGCACCTTCATGCTTCCCATGGTGGAGGGACTGGATGATAGAGTGCAGTAATTATATAGAGAAGGGTGAGAGATCATTTTAAAAGCGATCATCAAAGAAAGTGGGAAATGAGGTGGTGCCTAGCTTGTAAAGAACCAAGACCAAATGATGAGGTGAGGTTGACTTGGGATTTCCCTTATTTAAACAAAGAAGAAAAAGACGCACATATAAAGAGATAAAAGTGAGTGATAAAAGAGAGAGATTGTAACGGGAAATAGTGAAACAAAAAAACTGGGAGAGGACACTGCAATTCAAGATAGCCATTAATAATATTTGTTATTAGAGAAATAAATCGTAAAAAGTAAATTCACAAACTAAAGTAACTAATTGATGTAATACGTAAATTATAAAATTACTTTTATTATATATAAAATATATTTTAACGTATTATATAAAATAATATTAGTTTTTAAATTTATTTTTTATAAAATGTAGCTATTTGAAAAAAAACTTACAGAG
The DNA here is from genome assembly GCA_029856935.1 of Cyclocarya paliurus. Classification (NCBI taxonomy): domain Eukaryota; kingdom Viridiplantae; phylum Streptophyta; class Magnoliopsida; order Fagales; family Juglandaceae; genus Cyclocarya; species Cyclocarya paliurus. The sequence continues at coordinate 18,238,396 of CM056959.1, forward strand.
ATCATAATATCAAAAATAAACGTTTTAGTATCTATTTCATGTATTTATCAAAAGTCATTTAAAAGGACTTTTTGCCCTAATTGTATATATAAGCGTGTGGGTGGGGGTACTGTCACTGTGTGTATGTATGTGCGTGTGTGTTGGCCCGTCAGATCGGGTGGATTATTTTTCTTGCTTTCATGATAAGGTGTCCATGCTTTTCGGTGGCCTCTCTGGGTTCTCTTTCAAGCTTTTTCACCATAAAGTGAGAAGGGGAGGGAATGAGAAAGATTCTCCCAATCCCAAAACTTGAAAATGGAACTCTTTGCTTTTTCAAGATACGGATAATGGGTGAGCCAGAAGAACTGAATGCCGTCGTCTTTTTTTTTTTTTTTTTTCTTTATTTTCACCCATATAAGTGTTAGCTAGAGAGGCCATGCATGAGATCATGTTGAAAAAGGAAACAAAAAAACAAAAACAAAAAAAATCATACTCATTAGCTTTGAGTGAAAATTCAACAATAATATGAATGAAATCAAGCTGTGCACAACAAATGTCCAAATCATAAATATATATTTTCTAAATTCTAGGGGAATATTCTACGCAAAACGCCAGCCAAAATCCTCTTTTTTGGAAACTGTGGCTCCAAATTCCCAAACAGTAAGGCTACTTATAAACTAGTATAAACCCCAAGTCTCCAACCAAATCCGATTTTGTTTCCAAATTGTTTATGGCAGTATCTTGACTCTAGCACCTATATGTTTCTCATATAATTTCTTTACTAATGTTAATTAAACGTTTATAAGTTTTAGGACCTGTGTACGTTAATAATGATTCTCTCATCCACTTATATGATGACATTTGTCATCATGTAGATCAATTGGCATCACTGGGGTCTACTGATTACTACAATCACGGAAATGTACGCTTGTGATTGAGTAGTACTGCATGCATCACGTACGTGTGATCGGGAACTTTTATATATATAGATAAACATAGTATATATATAAATATTATTGGGCCACTGTACGTGTTGACATTGTGCATTTCTGTCATTATTTCGGGTTAAAAACATGCTTGCTTTAAAACAAGGAATCCAGAGATGTCTGTCTTTTATTTAATATTTTTCCTTAGGTGTTGCAATTATTGTCGGGAAGTAGCTTTGATGCTACACCGTTTCCCCCACACTTTACTAACGAAGCCTCCTGTTTTCAATAACAAGCTGTTAGAAGATAAGGCACCGGATTCCGGAATTAGACCGCTATCTCTATCATTGCAGAAGAAATTTCGTACAAAGTTTAACTCCTAAAATATCGATCATAGAACAGTCTCCTCAGTAAAAACAAGCAAAGAACTTCGAAAATGTTTGCGTGCATGCATGCATGCAGACTGTAGATCAGTAACTTTCATGCATCTGATTGCCATTTCATCTGAGCCAGTAATTAAATAATTAGGGTAGTACTCTGCCATAATAATTCGGTTGCCATCTTGATGTGACCCTTTTTCCTCATCGTCTAGCGATAGATCTCACATGACTTGAACACGTCTGTACGTGTTGTAATATGGAAGGTATCTTATGACAATGATGTAGTTGCGTAATATTTGGATGTCCATCTGCTCAACAGCTCATGCATGATTGCGGTTTCTTAATATATAGATCAGATATTGTACGTTTTGCATTTCTGTAATACACAATCTAAAAAGTCCTGTCTAACATGAATTCGAGGAAATATGAATACGCGGTATTCTAAAAAGAATATTAGTCAATATTATAATTTAAAGTCTCAAAATCATTCTAGAAAATAACATTTTAATTACTACTTAACCATACTCAATCTCGGGTATTAGAGGGTAGAAGTTTGTTAATTTCGACCTATAATGGAGGTACAATTTTAGGTCTAAGTTGCAGGCCAGGGGATAATTAGGTAGCTAGCTAGAAGGTATTGGCAAGTTTGCCTGCACAGATCCTATGCTGATGATCAGTAGAAGTTCATTGATTAACAAGAATATCTTATAATTTATGAGCCGCGCTCACGATGGATAAACCTTTTGCATCGATCTTTTAGGTGGAGAAGATCGATGCTGAGTATAACTCTAACAAAATGTCTTCAATGATGTTATGCTCGAATCAATCAGTTTAGATGAAGGAACTTTTGTATTTTTTATTTTATAAATACTTTAGCTACAAATGAATTACATAAAATTAAATTTACAAAATAATGTGGCTTGACAATAGTATGTTAGATGTAAAATTACTTTTATCATAAAGTAAATCTATCGGATCACATAAAGCTACGCCATTTTATGGGTTTATTTTTGTGTAATCTATTTATATATATAGTTGTTCTCTTTTTTTTTTTGTTAGGTTTTTTGTGTGGAGTTTGGTTTTATTTTGTGGCAAGCCAATTTGATGATCCGACCTAACAATAATTTGTTGTGATTTTTTAGTAGATTTTCAATGTGGCTTAGGTCATGTGGAGCACATATTTGATTATTTTTTGACCCGGTTTAGCTCTTCAACGGGTATGACCTGACCCATAATTAGGGTTTCGTCACACACACTCATACCTACATATATTGTATTCTCATACGGCCGAATATTGTATTACCGAATAGTATATATTTGACTTTCAAGAGAATATAATCTTCTACAGTTCCATATATAGACGTAGGTATGTTGTCGAATCACGTAAATCTTGTATTCATGTGTGATTGATTTCGTTTTTCGTTTTTTCTTTTTCTTCTTATATGTCTTTCTTAACACTTTTTAACCAAATACATGGTGTTTTCGAAACTTCTATTTTTTTCTCCTAAGAACCTTTTAGAAATAATATATACAAGTTTTAAATATACAAGTCCTTTATAAAAAAGTGAACTCCACCATAAAAAAAAGATGAAAAACTCACTTTTTCTTGTTGAAAACCATATGGTTATAAAAAGCTTGCATAAAAGTTACGTAGGTAGCAATATTCCTCAAAAACCTCCATACCGATACCAAGATTAAACTTTAGGGGGGGCGCGGTACTCCAAAAACGAAATTATATTACTAATTCGATAATAATCCTCGTCTTGGTAATTGTATAATACTCCGACAGAGAGTTTGTCGAGTTATAAGTTGCATGCTGAAACTCTTTTTCCCCAGCTACTACTTTAAAAAAGAAAAGAAAAAGATAGCTGATCTGAAAGGTGAAGATCACTCGGCCTAGCTCCTTTTAAATTTAAATTACATTGGACAGATGTCATTCTAGCTTGACGTCAATACGTGGGATAATGATGACAATGTTGACATTTGGGATCATGAGCTTGAGTCCATTTTTCTTTTCTTTTTGGCGTAAGTAACCAGCAAATTATAGCCAGATATCAGATATCTGGTTTCACCAATAGCAGCTCCTACCTCCTCCCTCTTTTATTTTTGGTCGGAATCAATATCTAACAAGCTCCTTAAATCACGACCAAACATTAAGTTTTGATCACTTTCAGACATCTTTTCCCAGCTCTTTAGCGAGCTAGCTATAGGGACTCATGATTCTGCACCTAACTTGGTTATTTGTCCATAATTTATAGGCTTGAGTTACCTTTATTTTTCTTTCACTGATATTAGTGATCATTATTCTTCGATCCACACACTTCAGTGTGAAACCGACGCATATTTATATATACACGTTTGAGACAGATCTCAGGTAGGGAAAACGTGAAATGTAATGTATTTCTAGAGCTCTTGCATGCATTTATCACATTGTTCTGTTACTTTTTACTCCTATTCAAGGTCGCTCATAAGAAATTTGCCCTTAAAAATGGTGTTCAGCGACGTTCTCTGATCATCGTGCGCGCTCTCAGTACTTTGGCCTCATACGATATTAGCAGAAGGATATCCTTATAATTTAGAATGGCTAACTCCATTAATGAGTTGGTTGGATGCTAGCTAGGGAAGAGAATCAAACTCAAAGACTCCATTGTGAAAAATTAATTGTCAAGGACCCACAAGGCAATTAATTCTATGGGATGGAGAAGTATTAAATGAGCTGTGATTGACACTGTCTCCTTCATCTTGTCTGTGAACTTTGTTTAGGCAGTTCTTTAGCACTCTGGTCTGATATTAAAGTGCTCAGAATTGTAATCATGGTATTTTTTTTTATCATTTTTTAAATAAATTGTGATTAAATAGTTGTTATCATACTTGGATTAAAACTATACTGATCTGTTAGTTAAAGTAATTACACATGGATTTCACCCAGATATATATGCTTTGGAAAAATATACTGCAAAATGTAAGCTGTAGCTGTCTCCATGACTAATGATCAACAAAAACATTTGCAGTTCAGATGTCAGAGAATTTACAGATCATTTCCAGCACTGATCTAGCCAGCTATAGCTAGAAGCCATGTTAATTATTTTGTCAATTAAAGAACTGAGATCATCATCATCTGCATGTACCAATCAAAGTAGTTGATTGAGCCAAGAGTCTTGACAAATCCCAAATCAAAAGCGCCACACAATTATTTCATGGTACAGCTAGCCAATACGTTACTGCAGGCTTCTTTTTCTGCAGAAACACACACTGACACAGCTTGTTGCAATTATCTCTTTGGATTTTCCATGTTGCCAACACAACACATTGTCATCATGTAGCATTTTCACAAGTTTTAACCCAGGGAGGAGGACTGGAGAATGAAAATGGTGTTTTGTCGGTCAAAGTTAATGGGCATGAGATTATGCGAAGTTGGTTCGCATGATAGGAGTGGATCCCACACAGTGGAAGAAGCGGTGGGAATCCATCATTAGGGAAGACAATGCCATCATTTGCATGCCATCATTTGCACGTGTCTATGGACCACACATTCCAGTCCATATATAATAAAAGTACTTGTACACCACTATAAATGAACATATCATACTGTAGCTTTAAAAGGAAAAAGAAGGAAAAAAGGGGGAAAAAAATTCAAACTTTGCTTGAAAATCTACCATATAATGTGTGCATGCATGAATGTTTTGACACATAAAAGGGTTTTTTTTGGGTCCTTATGTGATCGAAAATAATAAAATTTAAGATGAAAAATAATGCTCAAATCTCTAACATGCAATACTATTAAAACCCATATGATCATCATAAGGAGTGAGAGTGATTAATTAATGAAAGTGGGATTAATTAGTCTTAGATTCCAATACTCAAGTGACAGAAAAAGTAAAGTTTTGTAATTAAATTTTCATTATAAAATTATGATATTAATTAATAATACTTCCTCAAATATATATGCATGCAGAGAGATCAGGTACTACTTGAGCCACATATATATGATTGTCTTATAGGTTCGAGGGTAATGATCCGATTAATTGGCTTCAAAGCCAAAAAGTAAATCCAATCATGAAAATGCAAATGATGATAGATAGAGAAGAAAATGAAAGTGCATGACCAAAGGAAAAAGAAAAAAATTATTTGCACCTTCAACTTCATCATGATCTCGGGCTAGCTGAGACGAGACATGTTGGTAAGAGAAAGTCATGCATCCATCACAATAAATAAATAAATATTAAAAAAAAAAGAAAAAAATCCACCACAAGGACATCACAAAATCTATGTGTGGACTGAGAAAGGTCATGATCTTGATCGCCTACCTTTTTTTTTTTTTTTTTAGCTTGTGACTTTATATTTCTATACTCTAGTCCTCATTTTGCTTAGAAGCCTTTTTAGCTTGGAAATTGATGGAAAAGGATAGATGCCAATGTCACTGACCCTTAAATGCATAATGCCAAAATAAAGTGAATGAAGGTAGGCATCATTGTTTGGATTGAAATATATTCCCAACTAGATTTTGATGCGCATCTTTATACACACACTTAGCTCATGACTTTATGTATCTACAGTAGTGTTAATTTCCCCTTTTTCTTTTTCATCCTTCTTTTTCCTTTTTTCTCGAGAAAGAGAAAGAAAAGTTGAGTGGATGGGATGAGAAGCATGATCACTTGGTGAGAAAAATAGTCATGTCGTGTAAGGGAAAGTGGGTGCAAATGTGGAGGGGAAAGGTATTAATTTTATAATTAAGGGGGGGATCGAGCTGGGAAGTAATAAATGGATGACAGTCCAAGCACAATTAATTGCATCCATTGATGATGGCACTGAAAGCTGATCCTTACTACAAAACAAACCTTTTTTCCTTCAAATATTCTTTGTTTTATGTTTTATTTTCCTCCTTCAATTAGTTCCTTTTGATCCTTTTCCTCTCCCATGTTCTTTTAACCCCCCCTTTGTGGCATTCTGCACAAACTCGAAGAGTTAAAAATCTTGACCACTCTTACAAGAGTCTAAAACGTCTTTGTCTCTTCTTCTTCTTCTTCATGCTAAAAGATGATCATATACGCATTTCCTTAAAACATTATAATTCTCAGTGCCTCAAAATCATTTTCCAAGTATAGATCAGTTCAAGTCCAAGTAGTACTACATGTCCCACACGCATATGTCATGATCTATCTGTATCCCAATTTCTCATGCATACATACAATATACATACATACATATACATGAAAGCTAGCTTGCACGATCAATTTCTTGCTTTATTCCCCGCCAAAAAAACTTGGAGAGACAGAGAGAGTCCAATTTTGGTGACAGGTACTTCACCAATCACCGTTCATGCATCAAATTCCACCACACACACACAATATATAAATATACATATATATATATATATATAGGTGCATGACTCTTGCTTTTTCTTTCTCTTCCTTTTTGAATAGTTTTTCTCATTTATTTCTATGTTATTAATTTCCTTAATTTCTTGTTTTAAATGGACTTCATGGACATGACAAAAATTATATAGGCCAGTCTCGACCTTTTGACACATCTTACTTGGGACTTTCATGCACACGTCATGTGTACGTAACTTCTCATGTTAAATTTTTGAACGGCAGATTTATATATATGCATATGATCGATCGATTTCATAAATTTACAAAAACCCAAGGATGCTGGTGATAATTTTTTAAACTAAGTAAACCTTTTGAAAATAGGCCCAAATTAAGACCATTGGATGATTATTAAATCAACCCTATTTTATATGCATGGTATATTAAACCTTCACCCAACAATGCTAAATTTCGGAATATTTATACTCAACTAGTTCTATACTTAATAACATGTAGTCTTTATGGTTGACAATAAGGACTGCAATTATATATATGGGGAAAGCAAAAAGGGGTAAATGTCTATTGTGTAAAACAATGACAGAAAAATAAAAAGGTAAATAAACAAATAATCACACAATACAAAAATTTCCGTAGTTTGGCAAAATATCCAAGTCCATAGAGCTGTAGAAGATTTTTTTTTTTAATTTTTGATGAATGACAAAATACACTTTGGGGTGAAATACACTATTCCAAACAGTCATACTGTTTATAATAAACATATATATAGGGTTCCACGACGAAAGCTCTAATTATTCAATTATACCGTTATCGCTCGAGCAAACCCTCTATTTGATATTCACTCAAGCGACATGTCGAGTAAGTGTCAAGCGAACTCTCTACCTGTATTTCGCTCGAGCGAATGTTGAGCGAACTTTTTGTCTTGCGATTCTTGAGTCATGAACAGGGTCACAAAAAAACATAGCTTATCCTTATTGATTTGAGTTATCAAATCGGGTTGCCACAAAAATAAATCAGGCTCTACAAACCTAACAATGTCGAAAAATCTCTATAAAAATTTGTGTTTGGAAGCTATTATCCACATCCCTTTAACCTATTGGGAAAATTAGCAAGTAATTCATTTTATTTTTGATCAACTAAGCCTTTGGAATAAGTAATATGGCCCAACAATATGCTCACAACTTGAATTTGGTAGGATTTCTTTAGCTTAAGTGTATAATCGAGTCCACTAGATGGCCAATGGCATGTTTGCATTTGGGTGTCAAAATCCCCTCTTAAATCATTGAGGTTTTTTTATATGTTGGAGAATTTTCTTCCCAAATATTCAAAGTATTCGTAAAAACTCTTCAATCAAAAGGATTTTCAAAACCTCTAAATAGGTAAATAAATTTTCTCAAATAAACAACAAATTTTTAAATGAAGAAAGAAACGACATTCACTAGGGTGACTAGCCTGGCTACGAGAGAGTTGTCATAATTGAGATTGTTTCCTTTTTTATTCTTTTTTTAAAGATATATTGCTTGCCTAGTGGCAATCACTTTGTTCCCCGTATTACTTGCTTGATGATGAGTAATTTGCTCGTATTATTGCTTGCCTACTACTCGTTCTCTATCCCTATTTATGTTCCTTGCTGATGTGTTCACCCTGAGCGAGCATTATTCCTCCCCACATTGCTCGCCAAATGGTGAGTAGTTGTGTCTTGTAATGCCTGGTGGCAAGCATTTTGTTTGCAATATTGCTCTTCTACCGCCCGAGCTCTATCCCTCTTTATGTTCCTTACGAAGATCGTGAGCACTATTCCTCCCTACATTGCTAGCCAAGTGGTGAGCCCTTGCATCCCATAATGCTCGCTTGGTAGTGAGCACTTTGCTTGCGCTATTGCTTGCATACCGCCTGAGCTCTATCCTTCTTTATGTTCAGCGCCAAGATGGTGAGCACTATTTCTCCCCACGTCCCCGTGACAAGCACTTGTATCCTATAATGTTTGCTACTTTGCACGTGTGATTATCGACTAATGAAGTAAAATATGCTAGCTAGAAAAACGTGATAGATAAAGAAGATGCATTAAACAGAAAAATATAATTTTCTTTCATAGCAAAAGTGACTGAAAAAGGATTACAAAATGTTCTTGAACATAAGAGGGTTATAACATACAACAAAATTCCCCTTTTGGACAACAATGGTACTAATCCTATCCATCCTAAGGATAAACTCCACTCAGATCCCCATCGTCACCAGAAAGGTCCTCCATAGGAGAGTCTAGAAACTCATTTCCTGGTGGAAGAGCCGGGATCACTATGGGCAAGTGTTGGTGGGTGTTGCTCGAGGCTGGTATATTTGGACTATAGGGAGGTTAGAGAGAAACCTTGGTTTTCCCAAATGTTCTGCCATTGGTCATTAATTATTCTTGAATGAGTTTTTGTCCAGGAAAAGATTTGCAAATTTCCATTAGGCATTTTGATATGATGATCTACAATGATAGTGATTGCAACACTTGAAAAATTCTCAGTCTTGGTTCTTCAATAAAGTGTCATCTATAAAAAAAAAAGAGGGAAATGTGTGAGTTTGAGAACTTCGTAAGTGAAAGATCCAATGCTAATGGTGCGAACAAGCAGGCAAATTATAATTAAACAGATAACAAGGTGTAGATAATAAGGGGTAAATAATATGAATAGACGAACATGTAATGGGTCATTATCATATGAAGAACATATCAATGGCTAAAATAGTATTGGCAAGATTGCCTTTAAATAAAATTTTGTATTTATTATTATATGTTCAAGGTATCCTGTAATCTGCACGCTTAGTTTTTCCCCCTAGAGTGGGAAGTGCGCCTTGTACTACCCTTCATCATCTAGGGCTATCTTCTCATAGGACTTAATGGTCTCCTACCCATGGGGTGTGCATTTCCCCAAGGATTATATCCGCCATTGAATGTATTGCACCATGCCATAATTAGATATGGTACCAATGATCTCAGGATCGAAACATCTTTTCTTGAGTCTTTTATTTAAAAATGACCAACATTGTGTTCATAATTCCATTAGTTTGTTATAAGGACATGCTAAAAAATAATGTCATCTATGCAAACATGTGCGACTTTTATGAGTGATGAAAAGGAACACAAGTTTGTCAATTAATTGAATAAAATGCAAATAAACACCAGCATGATAATGTGCCTCAATTATCAATAAAAATTGATCATCATGAGGCCATACTAAAATAAAAGAAAATAATAACTATGACAAGAGGATCATAGTTAATCTAATAAGATTATTACAATAAAAATAAAGATTAGGGGTTAGTCAAAGTTATAATAAACTATTAAACGGTTTGTCAAAATAATAAATAACAGTTGGGAGTTAGACAAAACGAAAATTTTGATAAAGAGTGCCATTTGAGAGTTCAAGAGTGTAAAATATAAAATACTTATTAATTTAGAGGATTGAAAAATGTTTCTTCTCGACTGTTAAAAAACCTTAATAGTATCTTAATTTATATTGTTTTCATAAATGAGATAATCTAAGAGCTGAAAAGAGGCTAAGCGAAGATCATGTTTGAAGATCGGTCAAGGTAAGCCCCATCATAAGGTAATGCATGGGACTAAAATGAGTACTAATGCTAGAATTTATAGTTTTCTTCTTAGTCCTTAGATCTATGGCCCATGCAGTCTTTAGACCAACTACCATGTTAATGAAATGTTTACTAACATGTTAACCATACAATGTAATCATTAATTTGCTATCTTTTCCTTTTTTTTGTAATTTAACATTGTATCTTCATCTTAATGATCAACTTATGGGAAATAGAAATGTTGGAATTGTCTAGGACAAATACCTCCATTGACTATTGACTATTATTTAATTTCTTTAGATATAATTCTAGAGTGTACAAGTTCCGTGCACTTTCTTTTAAAAAATGTAGGATCCACCATTGACAAATAATTTTTTCACGTAACTTTTAGATTTATTTACTTTTTTCAAATAGAGTCTGGGGAGATTGCATACCCTAAGACTATCAATATTATTTTTCTTTGTAAAATCCATATGGACTTTTCCCCATATACTTGAAACATTTTAGAAAAAAAATTATTTATAAGTCTATTTTTTACGCACCCAACACATCGCGGATGTGGAAGCCTTTCATATAAGTTATTTTAAGAAATAATTGTTGTTTAACTTTTTTCTTTTAAAACCGATAAAGATCTCGTATTAAAGTGGTGCATGTGTAAATACACTTGCTTGTACTAAGTCAGTAAGTAGCAAAATTTAAATTTCTAATCTCTAATTTTATTTCTCTACATGTTTCTAACAAATGAGTTTAGAGTTTTAGTATTTTTGACAGAGGAAAGAGGTTGCATTAAATTAATAAATCAAGGAATACAATAATATTTTCCATAATTCACTTGCAATTTTTCCATAATTATATCTGCTGATTCGTGGTAAAATTTTTATAAAGAAAACCCATTATTTTGAAATGAGTACTGCTAGGCACTGCTCGGCGTACCCCCTGGATAAAATACATTTTTTTTTTAATTTTGTTTTTTTTATTCATATTTTTAACATCTTTAAAATATTTTAAAAAATATAAAAAAATATTAATACATTATGAGTTATTTTCTTAATCAGTAAATAAAATAAAATTAAAAACAAATAAATACATGAACGATATGAAAGAATAAAATGACAAATACAGTAACATTATCCTTTTAAAGGAGTACTGCAAGTTGGGGGTATGGCTATGTACAAGTTTTGCTTGGGTTGGGCTGGCATTTGCTCGAAACGTGAACCAATCGTCCAACTCTCCTTTGTGAGACAAGCGACACGTCGTACTTCTCCTCGAAGCTTCGCTCTGGGTTCCTTCAAACATCAAAGTCGGAGTCGAAGAGAGCTCACTGTTTCTGTCCTACTCCGCCGCCACTCTAAAGGCAACGCATGCATAGATAACCAATTAAGATTACCATGAAAAAGGTTGTTACTGGGCATGCCACCAAGGTTGGTAGATTGACACTTTCTAACTTTTTGCTATCAAGGTTCATCCTCAGTCAGGTCGAAGCAATTAACCATCTTTACATCTTGATTTTCTCTGACTGATATAGTGTGGACGACTTGGGTGACTGAACACCATCCTTAAATTCATGCCTCAAGATGGTCTTCTTTCTGAAGGAAACTTCAATTATTTAGCATTTGTTTGTTTATTGATGGTTTTAAAGGGTTCAGATGACCCTTATGCGGTGGCCTTGCAGTGTATGTCCTTAAGAAACATAAAAATACTTGAATAAGCATCAAACATGCTGTAGTCTCCATACCAAACTTGAGCTAGCAATGGAATTAACTTTTCAGTTGACCTTCTACTTATTACTTTTTTGGGATCCTTACATGATTGGCCCTTTTATTTAGGCTCTGGTTATGTATATCAATATACTTTCTTGTATACTTGGGCTATGCCTCCTTTTCTTATAAATAAAAATTCTTGATTACCTATAAAAAAATATCAATCTACTTCCTTGACAGGGAAAGTTTTAGACAGGTAGAGACTGTCATAAGAATTTGTAGACTTTGTATTGGTATTCAATGTTGCTCTAAATTTCTGAATTTGCAAGTCATTTTACTTCATGAAAGCAGAGTTACAATTTTGAATGTTGGTTTTCTTCCAAAGAACAGTAAAAATTAGTTGCTACTGATCTCTTGTCTGGCGGGGCTTAAAATGATCAGAACCTTTCCCTTGGTTTTGGACCACACACACACATGCACGCACGCACACACATTAATTGGCCAGCCTTATGGAATATATAATGCTTATAATTTAGACCATTATTCTTTTGTATATAGAATGGAACCCTAATTTGCTTTTGTTTGCTTGCTCAAGTAGTCATGCAAATAATGTTCGGATCACTCGATTTTCATGGTGATGTGGTCCATTAACTTTATCTCTAGAAATGTGCTGTATAAGCCTCAATTTCCTTTAAACTGTGTCAATTTCCATTAACATTTTGCACATGGTATCTATCACTGTACATATTTCATCCTCTCCAACAGATCTTGAAATTTTGCTGAATGGCGATCTAGTTGCTATCACAAGTGCATGATCATGGTAGATGAATATATCCAACATTTCACCAAAGAGAAGAGTTAATATTATAATGTCCCTTGCATTTCAGGAGAATTCAGAGGTGCTGCTCATTCCAAGCATGAAGCGGCATGATTTGACTTCATACAGGCTGTTGATTGCAGTACAATGGATAAACAATTGCAAGTTTCTTTGTGTTATTTGTCGTGTCTTTCCTACCTTTTTATGTGCATTCTACAGATCACAAGTTTAGAATGCACGCTGACTGCTTTCCTCTGCAACGGGTTGTTAGCTGGAAAATCTGATGACATAGGACCACCCATTTTTTTCTTAGAGGACAAACTAAGCCTTGTGAAAAGAAACAAACCGACTGCTTCCTGCCAGGACCACATTATAATTAAGTTCTCCTAAAGAACAAACTAAGCCTGGTGAAAGTAACTCACCGACTGCTTCTTTCTACAACAGGGCGTTATCCGGAAGATCTAATAACATCAGACCGCACAATAGTTTCTCTTAAGAGCCAAAGTTCTAAGCCTGGTTAGCTTCACTATTTTCTTTTGTTTCTCCAAAAACTGAATTGTTATCCTCGTAATTTATTAGATTAGTTTTTCTTTGAGTATAAAGCTGCTTGATGAAAAATTGCAATCCATGAATTTGACTTGAGTTCTTTCATTGCAATTGAAGGCTTATTGAAAGGCTTGATTTGATCATATACATATTTGACATTCAAACCCAAAATAAGAAGAAAAAAGCTTTCCAGTTACAAAAGAAACAGAGCAGAAATATGATACAGGCAATTACAAGTAATGATAATGGAAACATTCTGCTTTTCTGAACCTTGTGATATGTGCCTGATATCAAAGTAACCGTTTTTACAGGAAAAGAATTGGAGCCAATTTATGTAGATCATGAAATATCATTCCTCTCACAGAATTTCTTATACTATGATAATTTTTATTCTTTTTTTATATGTGAACTTCCATAGGTGGGGATGCACTATCTGCTTTTGCCGCATTAACGAACAATTAAAGAAGGAAAAGATCCATTCCTTGTGAATGACATTTTAAGTTGGCTGTGCAAGAGAATGACAACTGGTAAAGTTGCCTTGATGGGTTCTTGTTTGTCGTGATGCTGGCTCCATAGAAGTCGTGGCACCCTCCATCTCAACCAAAGGAAGCATCTTCAAAATGTTACTAGAATGTAGAACACCCGAGAAAGGTTACTACTAATACCATTTTTCATCTTAAATCTTCTCATCCTTACTCATATTTATTAAAATTTTAGTCTTAAATGGTTTCTTGTGTTAACCATTTCAATGATATATATATATACGATTGATGATGATAAAATCTAATACGGAAAGATGTGAAATCATCACTTATCTCTAAAACTTAAGCTGATGGGAAAAGATAAATTTTATTATTTATTTTATATCTTAACACTCACCCTCACGTGTGGGTCAAACTCTCCCTCAATAGATAGCCCAACATGTAAAATATTTAATTAAATGGGATAAAGTGTAGAGTCAGGGTTGAACTTAGAAGTTCTATTCTGATACTATGAAATCACCACTTATTCCAAAAATTTAAACTGATGAGAAAATGTAAATTTTAATATTTATTTTATATCTTAACAAAAGATAGTATTTCTTCTACTAGCAATTTCATGAATGAATGACCTTCTGACTAAGTAAGAATGTATTTAGAGTAATGATAGGTATAAATTTCAAATAGATAAATCTCGTGCGGGCTCTTTGTATAAAAATAGGTCTCACTGAAAAAGAATAAGATTTTTCACACTTTCTATGGTAGGATTCACTTTTTTGCAAAGGAAACGTATGAGATTTGTCGGCTTGTACAAATCATTACTCATGTATTTATGCATGCTTATTGAATATGAATACGGTTTATTACTTTTATTATACATGGTTTAAGTACAGCTTAGCTTTATCCTTTAAAGATAATCATATCTAAACGAGAGAATATGCTTACATAGGCGTGCTGTTAGCTGTATACTGGACCTTAGAAAAGTTATGAAATAAGATGATCCTTATCTATCTTTCAGTACTTGGTCATGAGAGTTGTGGCTTTTGATGGGAATCCTAAAGGTTATGTGGCATGTTCTCGGCGGTGCCTGCAATTGTATGACTTTGATGCCTCTATACATTGTTTTCCTGTCATGTCATTCGACAAATACGACTCCAAAAAATATTATTGGCAGCTTTCTCACCGGAATTGTTGAATTGTTGAACTGTTTGGTTTTCGTAGAAAGTAAAACTATAGGGTGGATGACCTTATTTGCAAGCTATCCAACTTGAATCGCTTTCTTTCTTTCTTTCTTTTCTTTCTTTCTGTTTTTCCTCATATACTCGTACTGTACTGCAGTGGAACTCTAGATTGATTGACCAGACTTTAATTAAATAAGATACGCATTGTTTTTAGTAGTAGTTTTTAGAAAGGGGTAAGGGACTTTGACTAGCTCTTGTTGAAATAGACTTCGTTAAATGAAAGATGCGTATTTTATCATGAGAAATGTTTTAGATAGATAGTAATTTTACAAAAGTTAATTAATAAATTGACGTAATATAATATAGTATATTAAATTATAAAATTATTTTATTATAAAATAGATTTAATGTATTGCATAAAATTACGTCACATTGTAAGTATATTTTTATAAAATTTCTTTATAACTGTAATACTTCTTGTCACGTAATGCTGACTCATTGGTGGTAATGCCTAACTAATGGGGTTGGGATGAACATGGAACGTTTTTAATACCCAAAAAAAAAAATAATAATAATTAGAACATAAAACGTTTTTAGTTCCTTGGTGATGGGAAAGGAAAGAAAAAGAAACGAAAGGGAAAACTTAACCGATCAATTAAAGAAAAGAAAATAATTGTGGAAGCCAATTATTTCAATTGATTAACATAAGCCACTGAAAAAATTAATTAATAAAAGAGCACTAAGATCCATAAAACCCTGTGGATTTATTTAATTTATATGTATAATGAAAGAAAGTCAAAAGGTTAATGTTAAATTAATGTATATTAATAACGTATCAAGGACAGTTGGGTCAGCAACATATATATTGTTTTTGCAAGAAAGAAAGTCCGGCCATAAAAAAAATTAGCCTACCAAATTAAAAAAAAAAAAAAAACATTATCATCAGTTTGAAACTATTTTAATGAACCAAATCAAGACAAAAAAAAAAAAATGCTGCATTTTCTCACCATAAATCGTCGCCGATGATAAAAATCTATTAGACAATTGGACTCATTTTAAAATTTTGGAAATACTCATAAATAGACAAAATTATCACCCCTAATATATATATATATATATAAAAGAAGATAAAATTATCACCCTTTACAAGTAATACATGTTTCCTTCCTAGGGCTAGACAACTAGGAAAATTAATGATAAATTGATTGAAAACATATTTTTTGATAAATAATTTTTTATTTTTTTAGAGAAGAGCCGGTAGCTACCTACATAGCAGTTTCATCCCAAATTTATTAATAAAGTCATCATTTATGATGGAGGAATATCGTGATAATATCTTGAAAGTTTACAAATCTCAATGTAAAATACATCTCAAAAAATTTTTTTATTGAAATTATTATTCATTTTAGCTATCCACCTTTAGAAACTTTTACAAAATTCAATATTTAAAAAAAAAAAAAAACTAACTCTTAAAAAACTACTCAAACATATCTGTTCGACCTATTTCGTATCAAATCACTAATGCGAAAGTCAAGATATTTATATATATTTTTATTAGCACAAGATGTTTGAAAACAAAGTCCTGATTAATGTCTAGGTGACGTACGTAAAGCCAAGATATTTATTATCAATAACATAATTAAATAGGCATGAAGGGAAGTGAGAACATACTATCAACTCAAAAATGCAAATCAAAACCCAAAATATATACCATTTATCAATTCAAAAATTCTACTCAACCTCCTACTATTCACACCACACTCCACACTTTATTTTTTTTTAATTTTTTTTATCAAATATATTTTTATATGAATAGTGAATAAAAAATTATAAATAGTTTTAAAAAAATAAATTTAAAAAAAAATTTAAAAAAATATTAAAAAATATGAAGTGTAGAAAAGATGAATAGCAAAACACTTATCAATTACAATTAACAAAACATGAAGACAAAAAAACACACAAGCTATCACCGCCACATCACCCATCAACTTGTAGTAAGCAAAGCTTTCGTAAGCTTCCACCATATACCATGACGGTGACACCGGGCCCCCTCTCTGATTAAGGACCACCGCACTCCTCTCTCTCTCTCTCTCGTTTTCATGGTTTTTGTGGTGTCCACAGGCACGTCATAAGTAGCAGTTCTTGATCCCCAACCCTGCCTTATCTTGATCTTATCTCCTCTGCGGTCTGGGAAAAAGAAATAATTGAAAATAAAAAAGCTTGTTTGGTAGGACATCGCTGTTTCCCTCATTCCACGGCGATTCTTCATCTTCCTTGGTCTTCACCTCAAATTTCTAGCCAAAACTTTAGGGCAGGGATCATTCCAAAGAGAATTTATATACCCAGAGAGACATGATAAATGAAACTTTATATGAATCAAAGTTGTTTAATTGATGAGAAATTAAGAAGAAAGAAAAAGAGAACTAATCTGATCACTATCAAAACTATTTCTGCTTAGTTCTGGTTACAACTGGGAATCCAAACGTATCAAACAGGACCTGTTGATTGTGTTTTCACAGTCAACTTCAACTCCTTCCTCCTTAATTTCTCTTAGCGGTGTGCGAGATGGATGCAATTTCTTTTTTCTTGCACACCGCCGGAAGATCATGGAAAAAGACATGGAGAAACTAATAACTAAGTGTGTAATATTGATCAATCTTCGTCGGAGTCTTCCGGTCCAGGATACTCGTTTAAATCAGGCGTCTCCGAGACTCGACTAGGCTTCGATGGCGATGCATGGAGAGCGCGCGCGGTCTGAAGGGCGTCGACTCTGGCTCCGACTTCGGTGGCTTTTTTGCGTATAGAAGCGGCGGAGATGTCCCGGAGCTCGTCATCGTCTTCTTGGAAGATCAAATCGGGAAAGTTAAGCCGAGCGGAAGGGCCTCGGAGATAGAACACGGCGGTGTCGTAGGCTCGTGCGGCTGCGACCGGAGTTGTGTAGGAGCCAAGCCAAATCCTAGACCTCTTGTTGGGTTCTCTAATCTCGGCCACCCACTTCCCCCACTTCCTCATCCTTATCCCCCGATATGGCTTCTCCTGGTTTTGCCTCTGCTTTCGCTTTTCTGCGCTTGTTGACGTCGAACAACACGCAGCTCCTTCCATCACAGAATAATCACTACTCTAACACCCCTAGCCTTTTTCCCTCCCTCTCCTACTTTCTCATAAAATCTCAACAGCTACAGCTTATAACCCAAAAACGAAAACAAAACCCAGGAAGATTCCGTTTTCAGTTTCAGAAAGTCCATGCCATAAACAATTTCCTGGAATATGCAGAGTGCAATATATATATAGAGAAATTCAGAGAGAGAGAGAGAGAGAGAGACGGGGGCTGGAGAGTTTCCTACTTGGCTGCTATAGTCTGTGTTCTGGGAACGGCCGCCACGTTGATCTTCCTTGAAGATAAGTCCAAAACTGGCCGACATAATCCATCATCTCCCATCCCTTCTGTCTCTCTGCCCTCTCTCTCCCTCTCTTATATAATAGTAGGTGATGCAACAGATATATGTTGCTGATCACTTTTGGCGTGTCTGAAAGGGCAATTTCTTTGGAGAGTTCATAAAAAAAAAAAAATTTGAAAAGAAAAGAAAATGCACGTAGCGGTTTTGTGGGCATGTGAGAGCCGACTTGGATAGTTACGCCTCTTGTACGCAAGCAAGCAAGCAAGCAATCAAAGCAGCAACCCGACTCCAAAGCCCCCCCCTTATTTGATGCCCATAAGATGTCTTTGTTTGTCATGATAACCTAATACATGCTATTAATATCTTTATATTATATGAAAAATATTTGAATTATAAATAAATTTATAAAATGATATAATATAATTTAATATATTATATTGTAAAATTAATTTTATAAAAAAATAAATCTAACATATTATATAAAATTATATACATCAATTTATAGATTTTTTTTCCATAAAATCTATGATTGAAGAGTGAATGATGATTGTGACGTCGAGTTTGGTTTTTATGGACAAGTGGGAGGTAGTTTTTGGAATAGAAAGATAAGAGGGGTCGGTGCTTAGATGGATGTTTGCGGCTGTGAAAATGAGTACTTCCGTCCACGCAAATGGCGAACGAACCTAGGTTGTGGAAATTACGAAGGTGGGGGCACCTTTTCTATTTGGGAGGGCGGAAGAAAATACTAAGGCTATGTTTGGTTGTAAGACTCACTTAAGTTCAGTCTAATTTTAAGTAATTCTAATATCTAAATATTTAATTATTAAATTATTAAATTCATCTCAACTTAAAACTTCTTTACACGTGAAATTCATAATTTTTTTTCAACTAAACATATCTTTATACATGAAATCTACAATTTTTTTTAATTTTTTATAAAAAGTACTACACTTATATTAACATTTAAACACACTTTAAACTCAGTTTAGATGAGCTCTATATAACTTTTTTCACTACTCAACTCACTTCTATTCATAAAGAGTTGAGTTCAGCTCAACATCTAAATGCAGCCTAATATTAAAGAATTATCATCATATTTATTATTCTATGATGTGACATTAAATGATTGGAAACTATTTATTATATTTTATTTATAAAATTTATCATCTAATATAAAAAAATGATGAAAATATATTTTTTCAATATTAAATTTTCTTTTTTTTTAGGTGCAGAAGAATTCGGCATAATCTTGTTGTCAATTAAGCATTGTTATTGTCTAATTCTATCTCTATCTAGCGGCGAGATCAGAACACAGCTTTGGAAAAATATAATATTATATATTCGGCTTCTGCCTCTCTTCTTCTTCTTCTTCCTTGTTATTTTCTCTCCTCACATCATACCACCTTCATTTCCCTCTATCTGTTTTCCCCTTTCTTCCTCAATTTCTCTCCTCTTTGACCAAACAAAAAGTAGTGCATCTAACATAGACAGCTACCATGCATGCATCATGCATCCATCATGCGTCGATTGAACTATCTATCATCTTATCTATCAAAATTTGTTGTACCTCAAATGAAAATTCTGACTCATGTAGGTTACACACGACCGGTAACTCACATGGCAACCACGAACAATCCTATTGTAATATTTAAGCTAATTTTCTTTTATATTGTTAATTTTAGCTCGAATTTTTTTATCTTTTAAAAAATTTTGATTACAAGCTTTTTCCTTTGTTGGGAGAAGCTTGCGATCATATATGTTGTACGTCACTTACAAATCAACATTTTTTTATCCCCTTTATCCCAATGCGTGAACCTCATGAGATATCTCTCTCTTCTACCAAGAAGATATCTCACTCCATCGTTATAGTCACCTTAGATCCAATGTAACTCACTTTGTTGTGGTAATTCCCTAGCCTTATGTTTGTTGTTGTAAATGGAGATGTTAAAGAAAATGAAGCCAATTAGTCATATGCTTGAGCTATATATTGTCCGTACAAATCTTACAACGAAAAATAAAAGTCGTACAAACTTCATGACATGATTGGTGATACATCACTGATGTAATAAATATGAATTTAAATTTCTTTATTTTTAAATTTTAATTGAAAATTATTAGCTATTAATATTATTTATTATAGAGTGCTCAATTAGGTAGCTTCCTGGCTAGAGGTGACTAACAATGATCAATATCGATCATAGAAACGTGGCACTTGGGTAATGGTTTGGCGAAAAAGTTAGAGAAAAGGTTAGAGGCAATCAGTTTCATTATTTTGACTTGTTAACTACTGAATAGCCTTATTATTTAAGAAGAGTACGACAGCTAAGTTTTGTTAAATTATCTCATTATTGATGGAGATGGCATGGAGGAAGAATATATATATATATATATATATATATATATATATATATATATATATATATAAATCATCTTTCCAAGTTACGCATATATAAAATGCGACAATCACAAATAGATTTCATAAAAATAAATCTATAATTTGACTTAATTTCACATAATATATTAGATCAATTTTACAATCTAATAGTAATTTTACAATCTAATACATTATATAAAGTTATGTCAATTTATATATTTATTTTAATAAAATCTCTTTATAACTGTAACATTTCTTATATATATGTATACTGCTTAAAATAGGAATAAAAGTTAAATTTATTCAATATCAATTTATTTCTTTTAATATGAGTATGAAAGAAAAGTTTTTATTAATATCCCATTAATGATGAAGGATTTCAAAATCCTCTCTATTAAAACATCTTTCCAAGCTTAAACAAACCAAGAAGTGGTACGGTTATAAAAATATTTTATAAAAATAAATTCACAAACTGACATAATTTTTTGTAATCTGTTAAATCTATTTTATAATAAAACTAACTTTACAATCTAATATATCGCATCAAATTGTATCAAATCACGTCATTTTATGAATTTACTTTTATAAAATTTATTTGTGATTAAAATATTTCTTTTTAATAAAAAATCCATTGAAAAAGAAGGCGAAGAACGACAAACCAAACATATTATTTATATAAAAAGCTTTCGTATTAATTGATATAAAAATATATATTAATTTTAATATTTTTTTAATATTGCAACGTTTGATCTCTTAATGGAGTTTGTAGATTAGTAATGTATTAACTATATCAATAATAAATCTTGCAAAATTAATTTTTCGACATAAATACTTCATATGTACCGAAGCACTGAATTAAGCAGAAGCTGGTATTGGAAAGAAGATAAAATACGAAGGGAAAGAAAAACTCAGCAGTCGCTTCAAAAATATGGAATGTGATAGCAACTGTACGTCTGCACTCTGCAATCATTCAAAGCCATGACAATCATAAAACTATTAAAAAATGAGACAGATACAAACTGTCAGATGTTGGGCCAACGTTGGTATTACCCTATATATATATATATGCGTGTGTGTGTGAGTGAGAGAGATAGAGAGAGAGAGAGAGCGATCGCATAGTTTGGAGAGACGGAAGAACTTGGAAGACGTAGGAAATAGGCTAACTGTTAAAGGAGTCATTCGGTCGGCAGCACCAGAAGTCAGCATAAAATAAAAGAAATGGGTCAGTGTTGAGATCATTTTAGTTTTGCCTCTGACTGCAAATTAATCATGTCAATCATGGACCAGGAATCCCAGCAACACCAACAAGTGGACATATAATATTCTCATATCATTGAAGTGCTGCACTAAAATAGAACTCCATCCTACCCCTTTTCGTGCTTCTGTAAACATTATATAATCAAAAGTTTGTAGAAAAAACTCACTCAGATTGATGCAGCACACTGGTGTCTCTGGAAAGGGAGGCATCCTGCATCTAGCTAGATCATGGACGATTGGGTGATGAATGATGAATCTGCTGGTCACGGACTCTTTTATTTTTTTTGATTTTATGTGCTAGCCATGGATGTGATTTGGAATGAGGATAACATATAGCATGATCTTCAGAGATGTCTTCCTTGGAGATGTTGGGTGCAAAACTCCATGCATATACAGCTAGGTTGAGCTGGAAGTGGATGATATGGAGGCTTTGATCAGGTGCTGGTTTTAATGGACGTATGATCTCTTAGCTTGCTTCTGTTTTCTTACTGTGTCACAATGAAAGAAGAAAATTTGTTTTTGTACGAATGGGAACTTAGGGTGCTGTATTTGTTTTTGGCCACTGCACTCAGCGTTCAGATCTGGCTGCTGTGTATTGGGCTTTCTTCTCTGTTCTTGTAAGTGGCTGTTTCCACCCCATAATTCTTTTATTATTAAAAGACATAAAAATAAAAAGAGAAAAAATAAATTTTTTACTATTAGAAAAAGTAAAAAAAAAAAAAAAAAGATGAAAAAAATAGGAAATTCTCGCCATCGCCATCCCCCCCCCCCCCCCCCCCCAAATGGCTTCCCAATCCCATCCTCAATGAAAACCATGGTACAAAAGATCCAAGCTAGCACCCAGTTTTTTGAGTCTGTTCATCATATGTTAACAAAGATGAGAGCTTCAATTGGCTTCCTATAGAGAAAGCAGGAGGGTTTTGTCATTTCCAACAGTCAATGAACAAAATCGTCAAGCCACTCAGCCAAAACAATGAATCCTGAAATATTTGGTCAACAAACACAACCTGCAAGACTGACTGGGTTTTTCAATGACTTTTAGTCATTATCCCCAATTTATAAAAATAATAGCCCGCAACTACAATTGAACATGATGCACAAAATGATTTTTCACTCCTTGCATGGAATAGACGATATATTAGAAATCCATAGGAGAAGCACATCCTCTTTGTCTACAACTTTGTAAAGCAACAAAACAGGTAAAATACCAATGGAAAATACGTGGTGCCTATGATGAAGATGGATTAAACAGAAAGTTATGAGCATGCTCAGATGAGCTGAATGTTCAGACAAGTTTTCACAGATCGAAGAGTATTCCACAGCTTATAATGTTCAGACAAACTTCGTAAGTTTTTTTTTTACAAGTTATTGTCATACACTGAAAAATGTACCATAAATTGCAACTTTTACAACAGGTTCAATCTAATAGTATTCTATAGGTTATGAAGAACTGATAAAAAAAAAGTATTCTATAGGTGTAAACCTAAGGAAAACCTACTTGACATTGTTGGACATGCACATATAAGAGCAACAAATTAAATAATAATAATAATAATAATAATAGTAATATCAATAAATATCTTCCTACTAAATAATAAAAATAAAAATAGTAATAAAAGGCAGTTCATTATGGTGACATACCAGCCACCTGTTCTGTGAGGAGCTGATAAAGGGAGAAGAGTTCAAGATTAGATCTGGCAATAGGTTAGGGTTTTCATGCTACAAAAGAATACATATGATTTTTTCAGGTGTGTAACTAGCGTTCTTTGTGGTTGCTTCTAGTCCTGACCCCAAGCCTTGGTGCGAAGATGTCCACAGACACTTGCTAAGATAATCGGTTCAAATTATAGAACTCATAACCTCGATCAAAATTACAGTTAAATACATTTAAGGATTTGTAAATGCAACAAAGTTCAAAGGTCTGCATTACATCACAAAACATCATCAGAGTCCTCATGGGCTTTTTGGGTCATTAGGGACCTTTTGGGTCATTTTGGGCAAGGTGTTTTCTTGTATACATTCAGTGTACTTGGTTTCTCCTTTGATATATAATATTTTTACTTATAAAAAAAAAAACATCATCAGAGTCTGAGAACTATGTGAGGAAACTACATCAAGCTAAGAAAGTTGTTTGCAACTAGGTTTCAAACTGGCTCAGTTGTTGTTGCTCCTGATCAAGATCCTTAGCCCATTAAAATGAACTCTTAACAAAATTATGTGTGGCTAGGGGCTGTAGATAACCTCTTCTATGTGCGTGTGCGTATGCATGCGCAGTCAAACTCATGCACTAATATCTGTTACAGATACTATTTACATCTAAAAAATTCATATATCACTACTACTTTAACATTCAGTTATTCAAACTTTAATGCAACCTTCAATATGAGTAGAAGAAATAAAATAGGTTGAGGTTCAAGTTTGTCTAAAACTCAACAAAGCTTCTCATCCCATCTAGTTAAGGTGGGTAGCTATCTTCTGAGAAAATACATTAATACAACCTTATCTAGGGCTGCATCTTATAGAAAATCAAAGGATTGCTCTCCCTTAAAAACTTCTCTGCCACAGAAGATTCCTTTCAATCTATAACGTTGGCATTAGTTACCTATTTTAGCTATAGGGGTTTTATACATAAACTTTTAAGTAATTCAGGAAAAGAAGAACCACTGAATCAAAAACCAGAATATAATATCATGGCACCAAGACAAAACCAACCAGACCATCGTTTAAAAAAGTGAAGCAACATGAAACTTTTTTTTTTTTTTTGATAAGTAATCGATATTATATAAATAGAGATAGGCAAAACCCAAGTACACAAGATGAAATACAAGAGATAAGACCTATCTAGGTCGAAGTAAGAGAAAGTGAAGCCACATGAAACTTACCTAATCAGCCTAGATATGCATGACTGTGCAAAAGCTTTGCTTCCTGAGGCATACTAAGTCTAGTCCTGCAGACAAATATGAATAAACGATGCGACAATAACTAAGCATCTTTCTGCCACTAATTCTAATTTCAGGACTAAACAACACACCGAGGCAAATTCTAAAACAGAAACTGGTCCTAATTGGATTGCAGCATCGCACCAATTCTCATTATAAAACCTTAATTAAGTTATATGCTTTTACTAACTCTACTCAAAAGAAAAAAACATACTTGGATGATTTGGAGCAGACAAATGCTATTTCTGCAAAAACTCGCAGCAAACCTTGAGAGTTTGTTGATGAAAAGAAACATTCAATTACAGCTTTAAGCTCCTTCAAAGCGAACAGCCAAAATATCCCATAAGTGAAACATTGTCGTAATTTTTAGGCAAAGGTCAACCTATTAACACTCTATACTCCCAAACCAGTCAACTGCATATTAGGTGCTTCCGTTTTCAATATCTTCCCACCATTCCCTATGCCTAATTCTTCTACTTTAAGCAAAACATACTGGTTCCATAAAAGAATTAAATGGCTCATAAATGCCTTGTATAACTCAAACCAAGAATGGCTATATCAGTAATACTCATCCTCCTCATCTTCACTATCCCACAACAAATTCTCCAGGTTCTCTTCCTCTGTTTCCCATTGCCCCTCCCTCTCTGCCTCCTCCTCTACCACTTCAGAAAAAGCAGAAATCTTTACACCATTAATGCTGGTCCTTGCTGCAACCAGTTCATCCACTACATCTCCAAAAAATGGCTCTCATTAGCAACATTGTCATCCAAACTAGTAACAGAGAACAGCTCATCCTCCTCCCTCCTCCTTTGACTCTTAGGCACCAAATCCTCCTCCGACACCTCCCCATTCTCCACCTGAATCCACGGGACCCACAAATCCGCATGCCTACCCAATGCCCTATCCCAATCCCCCACCACCACCGTCCCCAAATTCGCGTCCCTCGCCCTCCTCAACATCTCCGAGAAATCCGAATCGTCCGATACTAGAAATAACCAATCAACCCCTCGGCTCATCGAGTGTTGCATTTGCCTCTTCACCGCCCAATCCGCCGCCTGAGGCTTGTCCTCCACCGTCTTTACAAACACTCCGGCGCGCCTCAGCTCCGATGCCAACCCGTACCCAAGCTTTGGCGTAATCAAAGACCTCTCCGCCTCGTTGTACTTGTGATTCCCGGACACGAATCTCTCCTTGTAACGCTGCCGCTTCTTTCCCTTCAGCGACCTCATCCGGTTCAACTTCTTCTGGCGCTCCCGCTCGTGGAGCTGCTTGAAGTGCTTCTTGAGGTCGAGATTGGTCTTGCACTTGCGGCCGCAGACACCACAGATATAGGGTTCGGACGGGAGAGCCAGACCCTTGCGTTCCAAAACGTCCAACTGCTTGCGCTCCCGCCGTTGCTCGAGTACCCACTGGGGCAAATGGATGAAGGCGTGGCGGTTGGCGTAGGCCGCGAAGTCAATCACATCGCCGAACCTTTGGGCCACCTGCTTCAGCGCCATGGCAGCCTGATACGGCGGGCCCCGCGGGGGCTTGTTATCGAGGTCCCACAGAACCACAACCTTCTTCTGCTTTGGGGTATAGACCCCATGCCTGTTCTTGACCATGTCGATTTCTGAGGCCGCCGAGGATACGACCCCGTTGGAGGCGAAGCGTCTCGTTCTCCACAGACTTGGGGCTATAGATTGGGAGGAAGGAGGTATTGAAACGATGGGGAAGCTAAGGAAGGGAGATTGGGATGAAGGGAAGGTAGGCCTGTGGAGGACAAGTGAAGCGAGATTGTCCATTGCCGTCACGAGAAGATTCATGGTTCATTATATTCTCTTCCTCTGCTCTCCGTTAGAGAAAGAGAAAGAAGTAAGAGCGATATTTGGCTTTCTCATCCTCTTTGTGTGCTCTCCATTTTCATATCTTCAGAACGCAAGCTGGTACGCTATCTCAATCCACAGGATAGCATTCGCATCGATCGGCAATTGTTTTTAGATTATTTCTTGTTTTTATTGTAATTTTATATTTTTCGGTTCAGTTATCAATATCTAGCAAAGGTCGTATAATTATTTAAAAAAAAAAAATACAGGATTCATAAAAAAAAAAAAAAATTTTAATAAAAAATTTTATTATTTTTTAAAATAATTACATTTGCATATTTTACTACTGTATACAACATTACTCAATTTTTAAAAATTTTTTACACCTAATTAAATTCAAACTTTCAACCTTGAGGGAAATATACAATACCAAAACCTTCACCACTTATTTATAATCATTGGTATAATATAATTTGCTTTATAATATAAGTTTAAATTAAATTTATTTATAAATTAATCCTTATTATATCATTGGTGTATATATATATATTTTGGAATATCATTGGTGTAAAATATACACATAAGGATATACTTATAATTTTTTATAATTTATTTTATAACTGACCAATTTAATTGTGTTAACTTGGTAAAATAATTTTAATTTAAAAAATAATTATAAAATAAATGTAAAAAATTTGTAAGTTATTTTTATAATTTTAGATTTTAGTTATTAATTAACATATTGACTTTGAGGTAACCACGGGATAGAC
The DNA here is from genome assembly GCA_029856935.1 of Cyclocarya paliurus. NCBI lineage: Eukaryota > Viridiplantae > Streptophyta > Magnoliopsida > Fagales > Juglandaceae > Cyclocarya > Cyclocarya paliurus. Next base: position 18,265,850 of record CM056959.1, read on the forward strand.
TATCAAAGCATTTTATTAGAGCCACACAAGGATAAAAGATTTGGTATATAGAAGATAATAGAGAAGCATGCTGAAAGATTTCGTGCAACATATGGACAAAGAACATCACAAACATAGAAAGAAAGACCAATAATGGAAATAAGACATTGATAGCTACTTTTATTTAAGATATTACAAACGAATAATGTTAGATATAGTTCTAGAGTGTACAAATTTCAGTCACTCTATTATTTTATAGCAAGGCTTATTTTTTTTTAAAATGAGTGTGCAATCCTTGCATGCCCTTATACTGTATGTGACATTAGTTCCATACAAATACATTATTTATTTAGATTATTGAGTTTCGAGGATCAATTAGGTTTAATTGCCTGATCTAGGATAAAAGTTGTTTAGAAAACTATCAGCTAGCTTTTGACCAACGCGAACAGCAGAATTTGTATCCAAATGCAGGTGATCTGGTAACAAGGTTGATCCCATGGAATCAACGTGCACGACATTCTTCATTTTTATATTCAGTTGAGCATCTCTTACATTGCTTAGGAAGTTTCCTTCTCCAGAAGAAATTACAACCTGCAAAAAACATGTATATTTTTAGAATTTTTATAATGATTTGCAAAGGTGCATGATGTCGAAGTGTAACCAATTTGTAAAATGAGAAATGTTTTTGTCACGAAGACATTCTACAAAAATAAATCTACAAACTGAGATGATTTGATGTGGTATATTAGATTGTAAAATTATTTTTATTATAAACAAAATCTAACGTATCATATAAAATCATGTCAGTAAACTAATTGAACTAAGCAATAATAATCCAAAGAAATTAGTACGTACCAAAAGAATGGGGAGGTTAGGAGAGAAAAGATCGTCTTGAAGATCATTGAAGAACTTCTCCAGCCTTCCCGTATAGAGCACAGAGTCTTCCTCATCTCCACAATCACTCTCTCCTTGATACCAAAGCAGTGCACGAATATCACTACCAACAGTGTCCCTCGCAGCTTTTGCTCTATCAAGCAATTGATTGTATAGCATACCACCCCTTTGCCACATTTCTATCTTTGTTCCTCCTACTGCGCAAGGGACCAGACCAATCACTCCAAAGTTTGGACGTTTTGCCAATATTTCATTGGCAAAGGGCATGCCTGGTCCCACCCCGCAGGTCTTCACATTATCAATTTCCTTATGGAGAGGTTCACTAGCTATGTCCCAAGTCTTGTTTAAAGATAACGTGAGGATGTTGGAGTTGGGAGTGCATTGTGGAGGAACCTTTCCATCCCACTTGTGCAAGTTGGTTTTGGGGTCATTGTAAACGCCCCCCCGTCCAGCCATGTTGCTTTGTCCTGCTAAAAGGAATATGGTGTCGGGTTTGAGCCCTCCAGGTATTACAGACCCAACATTAGGAACAAATGTGAAGAAGATGAAGGAAAGAAACATCCTTTTTTCTTGTCTTTTAGATATTGCAGGAGTAATAGTTGTGCAGTGATGGGAGAGAAGCAGCAGGCTGCATATTACATTTATATGGCTTTTTAGGTGCCGTACAGAGTGTAAGATTTGTTTCTAACCCTCAGCTCTCTAACGAAGAAAACAAATTACTAGCACTCAATATGAGGAATTCTCGACCACAAAAAGATAGCATGTTCGCTTGTCTTTTTTTATTTTAATTTAGGAAAATGACTGAGACATGTACCATGAGAACCTTTTAACCTAAATCCATAATAATAAGAAAACTTAAATATAATATTTCCTAACAAACCAAGTACCTAAAAAAAATTCATTCAAGTAAAATAAACTAAACTCTACCACGTCTCTAAAATCTCACCAATCAACTTATGCCACTTGACACTATATGTAACATTTATCTTATAATCTTGTCACGTGCCATCTTTCTCCGTTGACTGTCATAACAATCAAAGTCATATGAAAAAAATAATAAAGATAAACAGGTGAGTCCATCGATTCAGAGTGTGTAAACATGAGCAAGATAGTATAGAATGTAGAACAAAAAAAAAAAAAAATAATAACAAAGCGATATTTCACAAACATTTATTTACAATAACAATATAAACAAATGACATCTACATAAACATACCTGAAAGGCTGAAACAACATTATAACATAACAAAGATCATGTTTAAAGCGGTAACTAGCATGGAGTACAAGAAATGAGAAATGCAAGAGCTAGATATGTAATAATGTGCATGGTAATAGAGGATGAGAGTAATAATGAATAAATTAGTAGCAACTACCAAAAATTGCACGAGACGAGAAGCACGATAAACGGGTAATCGAGTGGCAAGAATATGAAAGCATATATTACGACCTTTTTTTTTAATTCTTTTTTTTATATATATATATATTTTATTTTATTTTAATAAAGGGAAGTGGAAAGGGAGTGGGGGGTTTTGAACCAAAATTTTCATTTAGAGAACTGGATAATATGTCATCAGGTCATTAGGCTTTTGAAGTATTAATACAACTTTTCAGTTGGCTAATTATGCCTCACTCACCTTTGATTGGTGAGCGCTATATGGCTATCAAAACATATATATATGGCCGACATAATTTGGAGAAGGTAAAAGATTTGTATAATTTTTAAATAGATAAGTTATACGCAAAGTTTTTGTTAAAAAAAAAATAAACTTTACCTTAAAAAAGTGTCAATTTTTTTTTATTTTAATGGGACTCATTTTTTCACAAAAGGCATATGCCAGATTTCTACTTAGCATTACTTACAGACTATTTTTTTTTTTTAAATAGGGTACGCGGAACTTGCATACTCTAGTTAGGACTGTATGATCTAACATTACTCTAAAAAATGATTTTGGGTAAATAGTCCATGTAAGTACTCTAGAAGAAAACAGTCGAACAGAGTTATATTGATTATAACCATGGGAAATGGCTTCCAAACATGCAGCCAAATTTTAATTTATTTTTTTGGTATTATTACGACAATTTTTTTTTGGTTATAAATTAGCACCTGACAACTGGTACAGAGCATTCGATGTTCACAACCTTCTCAGAGAATTAATGACTTCCATGATTAAACAAATTAACAATAATCAAATTTTACAAAATACTGAAAACTGATTTGTTTTCTCAGTTGTAGAGATGAGGCTAAAAATGAAGTTTACGTACTATCTTTTTGGTGGTCGAAAACTACTGATATTGAGTGCTAGTTTGTTTTCTTGGTTAGAGAGTTGAGGGCTAGAAACTAATCATACACTCTGTACGCAACCTAAAATGGAGTTCCAAGTCATATAAATGTAAGATGCAGCCTACTTCTCTTCCATCAATGCACAACTATTACTCCTGCAATATCTAAAAGACAAGAAAAAAAATGTCTTTCCGCCATCTTCTTCGTCGTACTTGTTACTCATGTTGGGTTTGTTATGCTGGCCGGAGAGATCAAACCCAAAAAATAATTCCTCTTAGCAGGACAAAGCAACATGGCTGGACGTGGAGGCATTTACAATGACACAAAAACCAACTTGCTCAAGTGGGATGGAAAGGTTCCTCCACAAATCAATCCCACTCCCAACATCCTCACACTATCATTAAACAAGACTTGGGAGATAGCTCGTGATCCTTTCCGTAAGGAAATTGATAATTTGAAGACCTGCAGGGTTGGACCAGGCATGCCCTTTTCCAACCAAATAATGGCAAAACGTCCAAACTTTGGAGTGATTGATCTGGTCCCTTGCGCAATAGGCGGAACAAATATAGAAAAGTGGCGAAAGGGTACTCTACTATATATACAATCAGTTGGTGGATAGAGCAACAGCTACGAGGCAAAGTACTGGTGGTAATATTCGTGCACTGCTTTGGTATCAGGGAGAGAGTGATTGTGGTGAGCGGGACTCTAGGCTCTATATGGGACGGTTGGAGAAGTTTTTCAATAATTTTCAACAAGATTGACTCTCCTGATCTCCCCATTCTTATGGTACTTTCTTTGGTTTATTTATTGCTTAGTTCAATCTTTTTTTTTTATGCACGATTTCTTTCACAAGTAATCTTACAAATTGACGTTGTTTTGTATGATATATTAGATCTAGTTTATAATAAAGTGGCTTTACCATTTAACGTACTACATCAAACCACGTTAATTTATAAATTTACTTTTGTAGGATCTCATTGTTACTAAAACATTTCTCCTTTCACAAATTGGTTACAGTTTCATGATGCATCTTTGCAAATTAATCATTATAAACATTCTAAACATATATACACATATTTTTTGTAGCTTGTAGTTTCTATTGGAGAAGGAAAGTTCCTAAGACCTGTAAGAGATGCTCAGCTGAATATAAACCTGAAGAATATTGTGCGCGTTGATTCAGTGGGATCAACCTTTTTAGCATATCACCTACATTTGGATACAAAGTCTGTTGTTCGCATTAGTTAGAAACTAGCTAATATTTTTATGTATAGTTTTTATCACTAGAAGTAATTAATCCAGTAATTAAACCTGGTCGATCGTCAAAATTCAATAATCTAAGTAAGTAACATATGTTTGTATAGGAGTAATGTACTTAGTTATAGTCTTAGGGTATGCAAGTTTTGCGCATTTTATTTTAAAAAAAAATAAGGCCCACCATTAAAAAATAGAGTGCGCGAGGCTTGTATGTCCTAGGACTATATGATCTCACCTTGTTTGTATTATCTTAAATAACGTAAGATTGAACAAGGGAAATGGGAGAGAATTATTATTGATCAATGTCCTATTTTCGTTGCTCTTTCTTTCTATGTTTGTGATGTCCTTTGTTAATGTTTTTATTTTGTTTGATTATGATGTACTCCTCAAATATGTTCCCAGGACCTTTATTAGCTAGACCAATATTTGCACTGTTATGAGAAAACATTGTCCCTATGTTGCATGAAATTTCGCAAAATGCTTCTCTATTATCTTTTATATAGAAAGGGAAATGACAGGTACACCGAGAAAGTGCACCTATTATTTGTATTGAAAATTGTTTTTTTTAGTATTTTTATATGCACAAAAAATACTTTAAAAAAATACAATACACTAGTCGATATCCAATTCAGTACCGACTATCAGAGTAGCACTCCCCCATACGCGAAATCTTTTGGTTGCACATCAAATTTTGTGTTACAAATTTTTATTATTGATTTTATCATTCTTAATTATACAAGCTAATGAAGCATGCTTTAAATGATTTCGTAAGTCAACCACTGAATTAACTGACTCAAAATAGTATTGGCCGATGTGTTTGGAAATTACAAAATTCAGGATGAAAAACATTTATCCTAGTGTGGCTCTAATAAGATTTTGCTTGATAGTCTATCTTGTGGTTACTTCAAATTTGTAGGGCTAAGCAGAAATTCAAAAATTTAACTCCGAATCTGACTCTTCTAAAGGTCAGAGTCAGAGTTTTTTTCACATGAAAAGTAAGAGTCAGATTCGGTCCGACTATGACTTTGCCTTCGACTTCGACTCTGATTTTGTCCTCCAACTCCGCCTCCGATATTGCACATATATTATAAAAGAACAATAATCATTATTATATTTTATATAACTATAACTTATATAGTTGGTTAAATTCAATAATAGTATGAGCTAATTATTATACAATAATAAACTTATACTATAATATAAATTGACTAATAATAGTTTAGTATATGACATATGTAAACATTATACTATTAGTCTATTACTGCCAAGTACCATGTAACACTCATGTATAATAACATAATCCTAATGCATAAAGACTAATATATAATAACATGTAATGCTTATGTATAATAACTAATGTATAATAATATTTAATACTAATGTGTAAACACTAATCTATAAATTTATAATGACATGTAATACTAATGTATAATAACACTAGTATAATAACATATAATACTAATATAATAATATGTAATTAATCACCGTAGTACAAGTCTATAGACAATGTCACTATAATAAGAATAAGTTATATACTAGCATAGTAAAAGTATAATGAGTCTATAGACTATAATAATACGTAATTGTCAATAATTAATACTATAGTACAAGTATAAATACTAACCATTGTGTTTAAACCCTATAATACAAGTCTATTTATAATAATGTATAATAATATTATAGACATATAGACTTATAGTACATGTAATACCAATGTATAATAACACTAATATAATAAATTCTATTTATATTTTAAACAATACAATACAAGTGGATTCCAGTAGTAATTGTTATTAATCAATACTAACAATTAAATTGAGTGATGAAAAATATTATAAAAACCATAAATAGAATGGTAACATATAATTAGACAATAGACACTATAGTATGATAAAATGTTAAAAGTATAACGGTATAATATGATAACATATAATTATGCACTGGTGAATTCAAAGAACCAGCCCTAAACTCCTAGAGAGAGAAGCCTTGCCTTCTCTCTAGAGACCCACCCAAAAACAGAAAAATAGTCTAGGGGGAGGAGCTTCGGCTGCTCCCTCTATCCTTCCCTCCTCCCCGTTGCTGTCCTTCTCCTGTTGGTATGCTTGTGTTTTGTTTTTTGGTTTTCTGTAGGTTTTATAGGTCAAAGCAAGGAGAAGTGGCATTTTGATATTTTTTTCGGTGGTCCACGACCACCACGTAGCCCACTACAGAGTTCCTAAACTGTTGATCTTTCAGACTATTGAAACTTTCGTCAAAGGAGCGGTGCGTGACCCACACACACGGGTTTAAGTGCGTGCATGGCCTCCACGCGCCACAATTTAGAGGGGTCTTTCTATTGCCACGTGCGGTGTTTCTGGGGCCAACGACATCGGTATCTTTAAGATCATGGTCCGGCACACTCTCAGTGTGGCCCGTGTCCCTTACGTGCCATTTCAGATTCCTTGCACAATATTTTTTTGACTTTTTGTGTATTTTTTCGTTCTGTTTTTGTATTTCATTTGTTGGAATTTCTTGTGTATTTCTATTTTGGTTGTTTTGTTTTAATTTGTGTTTAGATAAAATAAATAGAAATAGGCTATTGGACTTATTGTCCATAGCAGGTGTTTCCCACTCATTTGGAGAATGAAGGTTGGTTTCCCCCATCCTCCTTAGGAGAATGAGGGTTGGGATACCCTCTCCACTTTAAAAGGGTGGGGGATTGATATCTCTTTTTTATACAGAGTGATGTTTTCTTAGACAAACCGAGATGGAAATCTTTGTTGTTACAAAGTCTCGATCTCAGAAGGTTTTGTCACTTGAGAGTTTATTGAAATTAAGACAATGCCCATCACAAAGAAATTTGTGTGTGGGGATGCTCCGAACAGATGCATAGTTTGGCTTGTAATATGGGTTTTGAAATGAAGTCTATTTTCCATAAAAAAAAAAAAAAACAAGTGAATTAATATTTAATAATAATCCATACTAAGTACTAACAATTATAAAAACAATAAATAAATAAATAAAAACTTAGGGTTAAAAGCCTAAAACCAAGATTAAGATTAAAATTAAATTTAGGGTTTAAGAAAAAAAAGCCTAAAATAAAGGAAAAATGCGAGACTCAGCCCAAGTTTCAGGCAAAACGGCGTAGTTTTTGCCTGAAAATGGCGTCGTTTTGGTTGCCAGAGACTTGTGTTTGTACTCTCCCCAGCAAGACGACGCCGCTTTAACTAAATCTATAGAAACTTACAACCCCCCACCCCCCCCCCGGGGGTGACTCACCCTCACTCTCTTAGAACACTAGCATTGGCCAGTGAATTGCAAAATATACATAGTTTTACATTAAAAATCCTGCATTAAAAGTGGATGAGCTAAAAGGTAAAAAGTGGGACTTTAAGCTACACTGAATGGAAGGGATCAACCATATTTGGCGTCATACTGTTTTGAAGGCAAATGTATATTTTATTCCATTGGAAGGTTTGGATAGTGAGTTGAGATAAGATGAATTGAATTGAAAGTTGAAAGTTAAATAAAATATTATTTTTTAATATTATTATTGTTTTGAGATTTAAAAAATATTGAATTGTTTATTATATTTTATGTAGGAATTTGAGAAACTTGTAATGATTAGATGAGATGAGTTGAGGGTACTTTTGTATCCAAATCGGGCATGTTGGCCAGTTAGATTAGTCAGTGATAAGAAAGTGTAAAATAATGAAACTAATAGAATTTTTTAGTGGTCATAAGTGATAAAGTTTGGTCTTTTTGTTTATTGGTGTCCTTGAATGAATGTTAGGTTGGAATGGAAAAATTTTAGTCTTTCATCTAGAGATTGCAGCAATTTTTATAAATGGTATGAAAAATCATCATAAGCAGAGAGAGTCTTTTATTTTATCTAGAGATTGCATAAATTCTTGGATGACAGTGGTATATTTCCATGTACGATAAGTTTCTTGGGCGTTCATATGTACATGGCATTCAATCCTTTTATGCAAATGGTGTCAAAGCCATTTATGGACTCCGTTGGAGAATTTACGGCGTGAATATTTTGTTCTTTTGGATTAAGTTCGTGTTTGATGTATGGTTACTTGTTGGCATAGAGGTAAGCAAGGAATCTCCTTAAATTCTAAATGTGATTATTAGGTTGAAAAATGGTCGATAAAATGTATTTGTTGGATTCATCAATTATAGATATGATTATTGAGTGATTAGGTTGGATAAAAGAAGGGTAGTTGATAAATAATAATTTAATTATAAATTAAGTTATTAATTAATATATAATTAGTATAATTTTAAAATATAAACAAAAATTAGAAAAAGTTATTATTATTAATAAATAATATTTTATTATGATTTTAGCTAATATATAATAATTCAACATGGAAATCTTTCTTAAATAGCAAGCAAACAACATTGCTAGAGCTCTTAGTTTCACTTCTCACTTCATGGATTGAAAACCCTAGGTCCTTGCTCCTGCTACTGCTATCCTGTCGTCAACTTGTTGTCAGTCGCCTCTAGATCTCTACCCTGCCATGCAGATGCTGTCCATCGACTCCCCCTCACCTCTTGATCTCTTCCGGTCTCAAATACTCATAGAACAATGAACAAATGATGGAATGTAAACCCAAGAATCTCTTTCTTGATTCTTGGAAAAGGCTTTCGAGGAACCTCCAATCTCCAAGATGAATCCTTTATTAATCTTTTTGAACAAAGAACACTTACAATGAATCTAGTTTTTATACTACTCACTACAATGAAAAGGGTATTGTTTTATTACACAATTACAAAACAAAATGCCCTGTTTCGAACTCCCTTCAGTTAATACTGTTATTCTCCACAAAACGCATCGCTTCATTTATTCACCAAACACAACATTTAATTCTTTACTCTTCATGACAGACTCCTTTTTAAAACCCAACTCTTCAGCCCTTTACATTCCTTCCCCATTAAAAGGTCCTTGACCACAAGGACTTGACACCCCTCTCCTCTAAAGGACCTTGCCCACAAAGTGTGAGTATTGGTCACGTAATGTCCAGAGGAGTTCCCAAGTACTATCCTTAACAGGAGCCCCTAATCACTTCACCAAAACTTTAGTAGCAGCATGGTTTCTAATCTTCTTCATTCTTCTTTGCAAAATCAACTTAGGTCTAGCTTGAACTTGTCCTTGAGAGTCTATAGGAGGTAGTGTAGGAAGTGGCATAACATTCTAACCCAGCTTCTTCTTCAGGCATGACACAGGATGTATTTTTGTAGAAGGAGGTAGATTGAGTTTATAAGCAACTGTCCCAATCCTTTACAAAATCTAAAATGGTCCAAAGAACCTTGGAGCAAGTTTCAGGTTGTGGCGTAAAGAGACAATTTTTTGTGTATATGGCTGCAATATGAGAAATACCCAATCTCCAACTTGAAATTCCCTTTTAGTTCTTCTTCTATCTGCAAACTCTTTCATTTTATGTTGAGACTTCAACAAATCCTCCCTCAACATCAACCAAAGCTGCTCCCTAGATCTGAGTTGTTGATCTACCTTAAATCAGAACATGAAAGGGAATTCTGAACTTTGAATCTTGAACTTTAATGACTTCTTCACATTTACTACTACTAACCAATCTGTCACCATTAGCTACTCTTACTTGTAGCTTTGAATCATCATGCACCTTTAGTCTTGTTGCCTGCACCACTAGTGGATCTAAAAAATTGTGTGTACTTCCTAAATCCACCAAGATCTCTAGCACACAACTGCCTACCCTTCCCAACAATCTCATGGCATTATTACTAGAACACCCAGAAATTGCATGAATGGATACTTCTAGCCCTTCTCCATCTGCTGTCACACACTATTCTCTGGTCACTAGAGGTTCATCCACGACCTCCTCAACTTCTAGAGCCTTATTAACAATGTTCTCTACTTGCAACAGATACACTTTAAGAGTCTTACTCACATGTGCATGATTCTATTTTTCATCACAATGGTAGCGTAGGCCCTTCTTTCTTTTCTCATCCATTTGTGAAGAGAAAACTTTCTTGACTACTAAAGGAGATTTTTGCACTCTACTACCCTCCACAATAGATTCCCTTCTTGATGTGACTTCAGGGTAGCAGCACGCATGCCTTCAGCCATTTCAGGATCGATAGCTTTGATGCCAATTGTAATGGGTCTCCTTTAATTTACCCAGAAATTGCACAAACACTCATAGAACAATGAACAAATTATGGAACGTGAACCCAAGAATCTCTTTCTTGATTCTTGGAAGAGGCTTCTAAGGAACCTCCAAAAGTCCAAGACGGATCCTTTATTAATCTTTTTGAAAAAAGAACACTTACAATGAATCCGGTTTTTATACTACTCACTACAATGAAAATGCGATTGTTTTATTACGCAATTACGAAACAAAATGCCCCATTTTGAACTCCCTCCAGTTAATACCATTATTCTCCACAAAACGCACCGCTTCATTTATTCACCAAACACACCGTTTAATTCTTTCCTTTTCACGACAAACTCCTCTTTAAAACCCAACTCTTTAGCCCCTTACATTCCTTCCCCCTTAAAAGGTCCTTGACCACAAGGAATTGACACCCCTATCCTCTAAAGGACCTTGCCCACAATGTGTGGGTATTGGTCACGTAATGTCTAGAGGAGCTCCCAAGTACTGTCCTTAACAAGAGCCCCTAACCACTTCACCAAAATTGTAGTAGTAGCATGGTTTCTGATCTTCTTCATTCTTCTTTGCAAAATCGACTCAGGTTTAGGCTGAACTTTTCCTTGAGAGTCTATAGAAGGCAGTGTAGGAAGTGGCATAACATTGCTGGTGACTACATCATCTCCTCTCTGTAGGATGATGCTGCTGACAAGCAACGTTACAGGAGAGGCTTTGGCTGGGGTCAGTTCCTTTGAGTCAGAGTGGAAGTTGATATCACCAAACCTCTATTAAGGGGGAGGTTATTGAGAATTGGTGATAAGCAGATGTGGATTTCATTCAAATATGAATGTCTTCCGACGTTCTGCTTCCTTTGTGGAACGATAAAACATGAGAAGAGGAGATGTTCAAAGTTGATTGTTGGTAAGCAACTGTCAGACGAGACTCAGTCCCAGTATGGTTCTTGGCTTCGGGCGAGTTCTGAAACTGGGAGTGGAAAAGAAGCTAGAAAGGGTGACGGAACATCGATGGAACCTCTTCCTCCATCCAGACGTCAGGCTAACTCTAGCAAGTCAACTCAAAACACTGGAAAGGAAAGTCTAAGATCACAGGCTCAATTACAAGAGGCAAGGGAGCAAATCGCGTTGACTAAGGAGATTCTAGAGACCTTACACAATACACCTCCCCCTGAGAATCAAGTTATAGATAACTAGAGGACTAAACTAGGGTATTTAATGAGGAGATATTGGCTACTGGAGGGAGTAATATCGAGGCAAGGTGGCTGATGTGGAAAGTCTACCTATATGGAGGGATAGGGAAGTCACCCAAGAAGCAGATATGGAAGGTCCTCTAAAATTGGGGAAGGAAAATAATAAGGATAATGTGGCATTTCAACATACTGGAAGGGAATTCGAAGATCAAGAGAAGGTAACGGAAACCTCACACGTTATGGAGGAAAATCAAGTAAGAGCCGTAGTTAATGTGATTAATAAGCAAGGTACATTTGTTAAGAAACCCAAAAATCTAGCTGGTTTGGTTACATAAAACCAAATTATCTCATCTCATATAATTACAACTTTTTCAAATTCTCACTCAAAATATAACAAACAATTCAAAATTTTCAAATCTCAAAACAAAAGTAATATTAAAAATTTATATTATAACAATATTTTATTCAGCTTTCAACAAAATATCTCATCTTATCTGAATTGTGTAACCAAACTATCTGAAAGAGAAGAGCACGAGGAAATGGTCAGCTTAGTTATGATATGTTAGAAGCCTCAGCTAACATGAATGAATACCAAGCAGTTGCCAAAGAAAAGAGTTACCTCTTTCATTGAGGTAACTTCACAATTAAAAGGGATTGTCAAAAGGCTAAAGAATTCACTCTGTCCTGAATGGAGTATAATTAATGTGAAAAGCTTCTACATCAGTGAATTGTTAGGTGTGTAAAAAATAAAATTTTTAAATATATTTTTCTCTTTTTCTTATGTGAGTTTAAGATTTGTTAACTTTTTTTTTTTTTTTAAATGGGGAGTCCTCCATACTTTCACAAATCATATTTCTTAAAAAAAAAAATTTATACAAACTTTTTTCTTTTTTTTTTTTATAATTTTTCTTAATGACTGGACTATAAATATGCATAATATTTTGATGATATTTTTTTTATAAAATAATGCTAGATATAATACTAAAGTACGTAATCCATTTTCATTAAAAAAAAAAATTGAGGTTTATTATTTAAAAAATGATTTACCAATTTTTAAAAAAATAAATATTATATCTTTTCTTTTGATGAGTATCTTGTCAATCATAATTAGACACTTGACCACATCAACATTTATAACACATGTAACGGGATGGACATCATGGCACCAACACAAAACCAACCAGACCAGCGTTTAAAAAAGTGAAGCGACATGAAACTTATCTCTCTCTCTCTATCTCTCTCTCTCTTTTCATTTTGAAGAAAAAATGTACTTTTTGTATTACTTACAGATCAACAATACACAATTTTTCCTGTGTAACAAAACTATGTATCCCTGCTAGACCACTTTCTATCCAATGCATCACCTTCAAAGACTACTTTTTCAAAGTTTAGCTTTGCACATAACTTCAAAGCTCTCCATAATGCATAAAGCTCGGCTATAACAGGATTGCTAACCCTCCCCTTTGAGTTGCATAAGGAAACCAAGATTTCACCCTGACCATCTCTGATAACTACTTCGATCCCCATCCTTCCCTCCTTTGAATTTAATGCTGCATCCCAATTCACTTTCACATGGCTCTCAATTGGTGCCCTCCATCTATACCCCCCCCCCCCCAACCCTTTCTTACTCCTGCACTAGCCACTATCTCCCTTATAGGTTTGCTTTGTGTGTGGTGGAACTTTACAAGACTCTCTTCTGCTTGTTTAAATATCACATCAGGTCTCGCAAACTTCTTTTCAAAGAGAAAAACATTTCTCCTCAACCATATCCTTTTCATCACTACTGCCACCAACTCCAATTCTGCCTTAGATACTCTGGTCACCAGCTTGTCCCAAACCTCATATAACTCCACCTCACTACTAGACCACTTCTGTAAATGACTTGACTCTTTTACCCACACATCTGTAACTCCTTTGTAGCTCCATAACGCATGACAAGTAGATTCCTTTTTTGACATATGGCAACAAGGGTTTTCCACCACCTTTTTGTGAGCTAGATTCTTCCTTGTTGGTAGACTGTCAATAAGAGCTTTCCTTAAAAATATTTTCACTACACCCGGCACATTCACAATCCATAACATCTTCCAGCCATTTGTAGTCCCCTCTGAGGACTCCCCTTAATCCCTTCTCTTCCTGCACATGTCAAGATGGTAAGCACTTTTAACACTAAATAACCCATTATTTGTTGGAGCACATATTTGTTAGTGTAATAGACCAGTTTGACTGTTAGGAAGGTTGCAGACAATCTCAGCTTTTTCTTCTTTCAAAATATTTTTAACCAAATCTTCTTTCCAAGCTCCACAGTTTGCATCAATTAGTTCATTCACCTTAGCATCAACACTTAACATTGTGATTGGGGATTGAATATAAAAAGATGAAGGTCTTGGAATCCACTTGTCTTCCCATATCTTTTATTATACCCATTGCCTACTCTCCACATAAGTCCTTCCTTGAGTAACTCCAAAGAGCTCCATAAATGTTTTCATATCATTAAGGGTCTATGGCCTAGCTTAGCCTCTAAAAGTTTATGTCTAAAGTATTTATCCTTCAAAACCATTGATGCAAAGGATTGAGGATTTTTCAACACTCTCCAACACTGCTTTGCTAGTAGAGCATTGTTAAAACTCTCTAACTTTCTAAAACCCAATCCCCTTTTAGCTTTAGACATGCCCATTTTTTACCAACTTCTCCATTGGATCTTATTATCATTGTTTTTATACCCCTACCAAAACTTAGTCATGACAGCTGCAATTTCCTACACAATTTCTTAGGTAGTCTAAAAACATTCATATGATAATTTAGAATAGCTTGAATGATAGCCTTAAGAAAAAACTTCCTTCCCCTATGGTGACAACAATTGATTCCAATTACTTATCTCTTGCCACACTCTATCTTTGATGCCTCTAAAAGTGTTATTTTGAGACCTTCCAACCATAATAGGCAGTCTCAAATACTTCTCACAGTTATTTTACAACATTGCCCCTATCTCCTTTGCTATCATTTCCTTCATAGAAGCTTTTGAATCTGTGCTAAAAAGCAATGTAGTTTTTTTGTTTATTTAAATTCTATCTAGAGGCCTTTTCATACAACCCTAGAATACCACTAATCTTCTTCCACTCTACCTAGCTTACATTCCCAAAAATAATAAAATCATCAGCAAAAAGAAGGTGGATCACTTTTGTCCCTTCTCTGGCAACAGACACACCCTTTAATTCTTCCTTAGCTTAAGCCTGGTTTATCATAGTGCTCAATCCTTTAGTACACAAAAGAAATAAGTAGGGAGAAAGTGGATCTCCCTATCTCAAACCCCTAGAAGGAATAATCATCTCCCCTGGACTGCCATTTGTCAAAACAACATACGAAACAGATGTAACACACCTCATAGTCAGACTAACCCACTGGTTTCCAAAGCCCAATTTTTTCATCATTGCCTCAAGATAAGTCCATTATACTCTATCATATGCCTTTAAAATATCCAACTTTGGAGCCATACTACCCACTTTATCCTTCTGCCTCATTTTCATTGAATGAAAGACTTCATAAGCAGCAATAATTTTGTCGTATATGAGTCTCCCTAGAATAAAAGCACTCTGACTTATAGAAATTACATTGTTCAACACCACTTTCAATCTATTGGCAAGGGTTTTAGCTATAACCTTATACATCACATTGCACAAACGTATAGGCCTAAAGTCATTAACTGTCTTGGGGTCTTTTACCTTGGGGATTAAAGCAACATAAGTATGGTTCAAAGACTTCTCCACGCCCCCGCCATTAAGAAACTTAAGAGTTGCAGCACACACATCATCTCCTACAATTCTCCATAAGTTTGGTAAAAGCAAGCCTCAAACCCATTAGACCCTAGGGATTTCAAGGGACCAATCAATTTCAAGGCTTCCTCCACTTCCCCTCTTGTGAACTCTCTTTGTAAGAGGTCATTCATAGCTCTTGTCACACGAACTTCCAGAGCTTCTAGGCAAGTTTCAACCACACTACTGGATGGTGTTGTTGTTTTATATACCTCAGAAAAATGCTCCTTGAAAGCCTCAACAATTCCTTCTTGATCCATCCTCATATTGGAGTGGGAGTGAATTACTGATACAATCTAATTTCTTTTCCTTCTCTAAGTAGCACATGCATGGAAAAAATTTGTATTCTTATCCCCCATAACCAGTTCATCTTTGCTCTCTGCTTCCATTTTATATCCTCCTATTCCAATAAAGCTCCAACATCTTTCTATAGTTGTTTAAGCTCTTCAACATTATGAGGCCCCTCCACATCTTGCACTTCTTTTATTCTCTTAGTCAATTGCTCAATATCCTTCACATGATCCCCATCCTTCCTCTTGAACCAACTCACCAAAGCTCCACTACATGATCTCATAAGAGTTTGGACCTTCTCTATAGGATTAGATGTTAAATCCTTTCCTGACCACCTTTATCTAACCATTTGTTCACACCCTTAATCTTTAATCCAACTAGTTTCAAATTTGAATGGTTATTTCTTTCTTCTCTACCTAAAGTCAAACCCAACCATAGATAATAGAGTAGGAATGTAGTTTGAGCATATGCTTGCCAGCCCCTCCACCCTTACCTCCTTAAACATTGATCTCCAAAGGTTGTTTGCCACACACCTATCTAACCTTTCCTTTATAAATGTATGGTCTGTAAGCTTATTACTCCATGTGAAAAATCCACCACTATAGCCTAGATCAAACAAATTGTTTTCCTCTAGCACCTCTCAAAACTGACACATTTGGTTTTCAACCATCTGTATTCCCTCAACCTTCTCTAACTAAAATAAAATTTCATTAAAATCTCTAGCCACACACCATGTTGTGTGATTCGTAGCTTACTTAGTAATTCCCATTAATGCTTCTTCTTCCCAGTATCAGGGTGCCCATAAAACCTTGTGAAAAACCACTCCCTTTTATTCCCCTCACCCTTGATTAACATGTTTATATGCCACTGAAAATAATTCAATACTTCCACTTCATTCTCAGTTTTCCAAAATAAAGCTAGACCACCTTTCCTATGTATTGGATCTAGCACAAAGCAACCATCCATTTGCAATTTCCTTTTCAAACTCTCCAACATCCCTACATTAACCATAGTTTCCATCAAGAACACGAATTTGGGATGCTTATCTTTTACCATTAGGCATCAGGTAAAGATCTTGAACTGTCTGAGAGAACCAAGCCCTCGGCAATTCCAACTTATGATTTTCATAATGTCAGGCGGGGTTGCCTCACAGCCTCCTCCTCACACAACTCCAAAACAAAATCCTTCCCATCTCCCTTCCTCACTTTTTTCTCAACAATCCCCAGTGAAAACTACCCTCCACATGATCAAAAGCTCGTTTAGATAGAGATGAAGTCACTCACCTATCGGGATCCTCCCTCGAGCTCTTATCTTCTAGCAGCTCTTCATACCCCCTTTGTTCCTCCCCTGGCCGATGGAGCTCACAATCGCTTCTTCTCTAGTGATCAAATCTAATTGGGCTGGGCTTGATGAAGACATATTATCCATAGTCCTCTCTGTCTGTTTGGCTAGAGTACTATTGCATGGAGTTGTATTATAGTGAGTCAGGCCTACTCCCTTTGAACCATCCAAAAGCCCATTCTCTTTCGATCCAACAACCACCAGTTCGTCCTCCTCCCCCATCTTTCCTTTTTTCATCCTCACCTCCTCCTCGACGCTCGAGCTCCATTTTCCCTTCGATCATCATTCTCCCTCCGAGGCATCACACCATTCTCCTCCATCGCCGAAGACACCCCTCTTTTTGCTTTGTTCCCCCTCCTCTCAGTCCACCTCTGATTTACAACCATTGCTCTCAGCCATGTACCGTACTGAGACTCACCACCACTTCTATGAGAATTTCCAAGCTTCCCACTCGTACATCCCTGCTTTCCATGGAGAATTCTCCCACAATGAAAGCACATTTTCAGTAGCTTTTCATATTGTAGGGGCACCCATATTCTTCCTCCTTCTACATTCACTTTTCTCCCCCTTGCCATCTGTTTCTTCAGATCACACTCAATCTTCACCCTCAAACAGAGACACTAAGCCAGACCATCTTCTTGGACATCTACCTCTATTACCTTTTTGATTGAGCTTCCAATATGCTCTTTGATCCATATATTCATATAACTCAGTGGGAGGTTGTTTTGAACCCAAAACTTCTCATAATCAAAATCCAGTAGGTTCATCTAAGTATCACCATCATACTCTTTCAACATGAACAAATGGTTATCAAAGAGCCATGGACATCCTCCCAGTACTCTATATTTATCGCTTGGATTTGCTAACATAATGACAGCAGTTAAAACCAATCCTAAAATTCCATTGGCTTACCCACCTTCCTAATTTTCTCCATCGTCACTCTGACAGTTTCCCTTCCAATCTTCCTATCTGAGCATATTTTTCCCACAATACTCCTTTCCCTTTTCATCTTAATCAACTCCACTTCGCTGCAATTGACCTCAATAGGCCTATTCTCTTCCTCACTTAGCTTCAGACAATCCTTGATCTCTTATATTTCCTCTATAACTCCCACTCTACCCACCTTGGTGAGCAGATACTCCACCTTCCTCCTCCAATAGAAGCAGGAACAGACTCAACAAACTCCACCTCAACCACCTTCAAAAGATGGTTAAGAGAAGACATGAAATTAGTCGCTATTATTTTGTAACATGAAACTTATCTAATTAGCCTAGATATGCATAATTGTGCAAAAGCTTTGCTTCCTGAGGCATACTAAGACAAGTCGTACCGAAAAATATGAAATAAATGATGTGACAATAACTAAGCATCTTTCTACACTAATTCTAATTTCAGGACTAAAACATCACTCCAAGGAAAATATAAAACAGAAATGGGTCCTAATTGGATTGCAGCTTCACACTAATTCCCATTATAAAATATTAATGAAGTTATATGCTTTTACTAACTTTATTCAAAAGAAAGAAACATACTGGGATGATTTTTCCTTTTTGATTTCCCGACTATTCCCTGGGGTAGCACAGGCCCTCGACAATGAGTTTTCGTAAATATACCTCAGGTAATTTAATGAGAAAATCTCCCAGTCCAATGGTCCCTAGAGATTGGGATCTCAGGAACCAAGAATTGCAGCACGAATGAAGCCAAGGGAGGCGTCTCTTCGAAATTTGGGAACAGCTCCCCCCCCCCCAAGGGTGCAAGTTTAAGGAAAGCGGTGAAGAAGGCCATTTGAAGAATGGCATCATCCTCATCCATAACAATGGCTGACCCCGAATTTGATAGAGTAGCCATTGCAACGACGCGATGACGTCACTACTCTCTTGCAAGGGCCTCTTAGTGGGGAGGGTCAAACGAACCACTTACGTCGTGATTGGAGGAACCGCCAAGCACCAGTCCCCCACTAAGCGCCCTTGGGGGCTGCTTAGGAGCTTTGGCCAGGGGGCCTTTTCCCCCACCCCTTGAGACAGTTGAGGGACAGGAAGCTTCCAGCCTCGCCCCTCGGATCCCTGCCAACTGTCTCGCAAGTGACACAAGGCCGTCTCTCCTTGCCATAGGCCTTAGAAGGGCTAGAATGCCATTTACTGCCCCCAAAACGAAGAAGAATCCCCCAAGAAATTTTGCCCCAAAACATATGAATGGTCGGGTGTGGTAAGGAACCATGTGACATTGGCCTTGGTCAACACCACATCGGTCTCAACTTTACCAGAATGAGCCGTCGTCCAGGACAACACAGTCGCCAACCTGGCCCCTTCCTTCTGGGATAACACAATGGATAGGCTCTTGCTGTCAGGGACATACGACCAGATGGCCCTCGAGGTACTCCCATCTAGAACCAAACTCGAAGAAGAAGCCCCGGGGACCAATCTTTGATGTGAGAATAGAGCTCCTTTAGGCAGGTGATGCGCCTTTCGAAGTGTGCCTGGAAGTTGCACAGGCTACCATCAAGGCGAAGCACCGTGTACATAGACAGGAACTCCCTGGCTGTTAGGCTAAGGTACTCCTCTAGCCCTGAGCCCAGCATCATGCAGAAAATCACATAATTTCCAACCAAAAGTTGCCAAGCATTTGGGTGAAGTTGCGCTAGAGCAAGCCTCAGAAAGTCTAGGGCATCTCGGATCGGGCGATTGAAAGGAAGGCCTAGCCCGTTCGCAAACATCATAGGAAAGAACATTCTATCCGAGTCCACCGTGGTGACTCAGTGCCTAGGGATTTCCAGAACCACCGACTTTGGAATGTCGTAGGTTCTTTTCAAAAGACGTAGATCGGCACCAAAGACCGACGATTCCCAGCCTTGGCCTTTGAAGTATAGAGGCCATCAGCTAGAGGACTAAGAAGCATCCTTGGAAGCCATTTGCGACATGTAGAGGAAGAAGAAGATTGAAAGCGAGATGAGCGACGTGAAGGAGACTCCATGAAAACCAACCAAAGAGAGAGTAACAAGAAGAACCGCAGAGAAGGAAGAGACTTGAATAAGGAGCAATTAGAAAGGAACGAGAGTGAAGGGATGTGATATAAATAGAGAGGGTGCATCGGTTGAAGTTCCACTCCAGGAATTGACATATGTTGTGAAAGGGAAGAGAAAATCCCAAAGTTCACGTTGCAGATAATGATGTGGGGGAGATGAACCGCTGCTCACTTCCCGAACATGAATGAAAAAGCATCGCACGCGTGGGGAACATGGGCCAACCACAATCAGGTGACAACTTGTCCCTTCCCAGGAGTGGCAAGAACAACTGTAAGTAACGTGGGAAACAAATCGTTGCATTGTGAAACGGCCCACGACTAACCATGATGAAAGACTTTTGAATTCTCACCCCACGTATGCGACAAGAATTTGTGGGGTACTGAGAAGGGAATAAATGTCCCTTCATGGGCTGTGCAAGGTTCGCCCCACTTAAGGCCCAAACGGGCTAGAAAATAGTCCAATAGGGAATGAAGGAAAGGGGTAGGCCATGTCTTGCCCAAGAAGGCCCACCCAATGGGAACGAGGGTCACGTCACCGGTATGACCTGCAACCTGCACTGGCAGACAACATACATGCCGCATTAAATGAACATAAAAGCTATCACGCAAGGGACTGACATGCCGCATTAAATGAGCACCCACTCACCCTTGCCACCAGGGTAGTGGGAACACCACCTCTCACCTGCCACCAAGGACAAGTAGAAGAGAGAGGGGAGGGATTGTGTACAACAGAACATAACAATGGTGGACATGACATAAAGAAACCTGCAAACAGAGCGGCGCACGGTACAACTCAACACAATCTATCAACAACCGAGGGGACCACCTTGACCAAGTATATATATACATAGCAATGTTGTGAATTCCATTTTGTACTGGCCAATATGGTCAGAATTGTCCTTTCTGGTGTAGTGTTCGGTACATTATACTACCTCGTTCTGTTTTGCTCAAAATTTTGGCCATTCCAATCCCATTTCGGCCATTTCGGTCAAAATGAGTATTTCGATCCCAATTCTGTTTCAGATTGCTTTTGTAATTTTCTTGTACTTAGACGGCATTTTTGTAAATTTTAAATCCATAAGGCATTTAATTAATTCTAGAATATTAAATATATTTATATAGTTGTAATTTTTTTGTAACTTTTAAATATGTCCCCTAATTCTCTCTCTCTCTCTTTTTAAAATATGATTATTTTTAATAATTTATTGTTCTTTTTTTTTTCTTTGTTTTTGTGTCTCAACTCAATTTTGTGATTTTTTTAACATATATTTATTTTATAAATCTTCAATTCTTCCATATATATATATATATATACACATACACATATACATGATGCACACTTACATATATATATATATATATATATATATATATATATGCATTTATTCTATTGGTTGTTAGTTTATATATAATATATAATTAATCCCAAAATGGTCTAGTACCGAAATATTTGGTTCTAGTGTCTTAACCAAAATGGTATTCAAAATTTTGATACATACACCAAGGACAAAGGTAAGGGAGACTCTTTCCTCTCTTTGAACTTACAACCCGTATCCACTGTAAGGATGCTGACTTAGGACAAGTTTGGTGAGTGAGATGATATGAGAATTTTATGAATAGTAGTGGGATAGTTTGAGTTAATGTTTTATAGGATTTTGGGAAAGGAGAGAGAAAATGTTAAATAAAACAATACTATAAAATTAAAATATTGTTGGAATATAGGTTTTAATATTATTTTTGTTTAGAGATTTGAAAATGTTGAATTATTTTTTATTTTTTATTTGAAAATATGGGGAAAATGTAATAAATAGTTTGAAAATTTTTGCATTTGAATGATATTTGGGAAGGAGATGAAATGAGATAAGATGAGAAGTTTTGGATGAAATATTTTTCCAAACAAGACCTTAGGCATCGGACGTATCACATACCCACTGAGCCCCTTCCTTTAAATCTTGCAGGCACAAAGGAATGAAGACATCCCGTTGCCCAGGGTACGAAATCCGACATTAACAGAGAGGAAGAAGGTATTGATATGATGGAGAAGCTAAGGGAGATTGAGATGAAGGGAAGGTAGGCCTATGGCGGAAAAGTGAAGGGAGATTGTCCATTGTCGTGACGAGAAGATTCTTGGTTCATTATAGCTCTTCCTCTACTCTCCGTTAGAGAAAGAGAAATAAGTCAGTGTGATAGTTGGCTTTCTCATCAGGACCGGTTCTTCCCCTAGTGGAATGAGATGCAAAAAAGAAGTCTAAAGTAGAAATTTTTAAAAAGAAAGAAAAAACTAATTAACTCAATGCATGAGAGAGCATAAAAAATATTAAATAGCTATTATTTCATTGTAAGTTTTAAAACTATCCCACATAATTATTATTTAAGGTACTCACATTCTAAGAATACACTTTTTGTCATTATTAGTTTAATATATAATGTGAGAATTCTAAATAGCAAAATCTAATTTTTAGGTGTTTGATAAAAAAAATTTGTATGATCCGTTAAAGAGGCAAGGGCCACTCTTTCTCAAATGTTTTAAGTTATTTATGGAACTTTATTAAAAATAATGATTATAATTACTTATAGGGCTTATTTAGATATTAAGAATATCTTAGAATATCTGTAAATAATAGTAAAATAATTTAAATTAAGATATTTTATTGAGTTTTGAGAATGAGAAAAAAAAATTTTGATAATATCTGAGAACAGTTATACTCCCAAATGAGTCCTAAGAGTCTAAAGCATGTATTGTAAACCTAAATTTGATAAAATCCTCTAAATAAAAAAATTTCTAATAAAGGTAGTATAAAATCTTAATAAGTAATTTTACTTTGCAAAAGGATATGAATTATTTATAAATAAAAATGAAATGTAAAAATTAAAATTAAAATAAATTTATTTAATTGTACTTTATATATATATATATATATATCTATATAAAGCCTCAATCAAAATTCTTGCCTTAGCCCCATACCTATTTTGCCGACCCAGTTTCTCATCCTCTGTGTGCTCGCCATTTTCATCTATGAAGGTACGAATATCTCAATTCACATTGATGGGTAATTGTTCTCATGATTTGCCATTTTTTATCATTCTATTTAAATATATATATTTACACATCAATATGTGCATTTAAATAAAATGATAAAAATTATAAATCACATATTAGTGTGTAGTGTTTGAGATGACAAGTAAAATTTTTGTTGTTTTTATTGTAATTTTACATTTTTCCATTGATTCTTGAGTTGACAATACTCTAGTAATTTTTTTTAGCAAAATGATAGATTTAGTCATACGGTAAATTTCACGCACTTTTTTTGAGAAAAATCAAAAGAGAAATATGATTAAAAAAATGATTTGATTATGTGAGTCTTAAATTTTTTCACTCTTTTTGAAAGAGAGTGCATAAAAATTTTTACAAGTAAGAAGTAATTTTTATTGAAGTGAATGAAGATAGACAAAACCTATATACAAAGAAAGTAGACAGAAGAAATGCCTAAGTAAATTTTTCACTTTAAGACGTCAAATATCATTTTTCTTTATGTATAGTTTAAATTAAATTTATTTATAAATTAATACTTAATATATCAATGGTGTAAATTATATACAAGATAATGATATATTTATAATTCTTTTATAACTTATTTTATAACTGAAAGATTTAATTGTGCTAATTTAATAAGGTAATTTTGTAACCAAAAAATTAAATAACGTAATTTTAGTTTAAAATAGAATTATAAAATAAGTATAAAAGATTTGTAAGTCATCTTTATAATTTTAGATTTTAGTTCTTAATTAACATATGGACTTTGAACTATATAAATGACAAAACAATAGAGCCATCTTATTTTAGACCTCTACCCTTTTGACCTTTTCAATGTAACTTGTGCCAATTGAATAAAGAATATAAATTACAAAACAATAGAGCCACCATTTCCCATGCTAGATTACAAGACCTTTGAGGTGAAAGGGAAAAAATAAAAACAAAGTTTCCATTAAAGGGTGGTATCGATACCAAAATTACCTTAACTCGTCTCACTTCATCTCATCAAATCATTACAATTTTCTTAAATTTCCAAACAAAATACAATAAACAATTCAATATTTTCAAATATTAAAACAAAAATAATATTCTAAAAATATTTTATTTACCTTCCAACTTTTATCCTAATTCATCTCATCTAAACTTACTATCTACACCCCCCCTAAGCTTCCAAATATCTTGGTGGATGCGCATCACGCTCAGTGAAAAGCTACAGTCCAGTGATAATTAGATGTCAATTTTTAGCTTCTGATACTGCCGAAGACCAATCCTAGGAAGGGACCAACAACTCAACAGGCTTAACCATCATAGGTCAGGAAATTTATAAGCAATTGGAAGAAATAGAAGAAGAAAAATGCTCAAGGAAGAAGTTACCCTTATTCAAGGAGATCAGGCGCAGTGTCAATGCAACATAAGAAAGGTGGAAGAAGCAAGTGTTTGCCAGAACCAAAAACTTGTCCACAAATGATGTAAAACAGAGCGATAACCTGTATTGAGGCGAGAACAAAATTACAGATACCATGAAGAAACTATACAAAAAGGAAAGGTAACGATCTAAAAGAGTGAGAGGACCGGAAAAATTGCCCCAAGAGAAACATTATTAAGTAATGCTTGTAGCAAAGATCTTGGGAGTAAAAGACTCAAAAGAAAATCTGGTACACCAAAATAAAATAAGAGCCGCCACAAAATGTCAATTTTCACTGATATTCCAAGCAATTATTCGCAAATAACTTACAAATTGGGAAACAGGTAAGTTGAGACATAATGCAACTGCAGGCAGTGGCAACAGGATCAAAAACTTTCTCCAGCAAATGAGCAAACAAGTAACTAAAAATGCCCTTGCTGCCTCGCATAATCTGTCCCAGAATCTTCGTATATGCTAGCTCTCAATGCCATCAAAACAACGCAACTGTAGACGGTGGTTAAAAAATCAAAAACTTCTCCACCAAATGAGCAAACAAGTAAATAATGCCTTTGCAAAATCAGTACCAGAATCTTCATCTTCTGGTGATACACTAGCTCCCAATGGTGAATGATAAAATTTCGTACTTCAATTCCAATTGAATAAAAGAATTTGCACAACATCCCACTTCAAACTCAGGTAAGAATACCCAAGCAGTAATACCCAGTCGCAACTCTGTAGAGATTCTCTGTTCCTATTTTTGTTTTGCACCAGCCGGTTGTAAAAGCCGTACTGACAAGTCCCGTTGCTCCTTGCTCAGCAAAGAAAACCACTTCCTCATAGAATCAGGTGAAAAGTAATAATAAAGTAATGAATAGTAGTGAGAGTGTTTGAGAGTAGCTGAGAAGACTTCAGTGTCCAAACACAGCGTTGCAGTAACCTGAATCTTCACATTACTCTGAATGAGTGCATCAAAATCATCAGGAAGAAGCCCAAGCAAAGCAGTGGCAGTGGCTATTTGAAGGTGTAGACCTGCTTTCATGGTAGAATAACGATTAAGAAAAGTATATAAATTACATCTCAAATTTTCAACTCCTTTATCTTCATATCCACCAGCATCAACTCCAAGCCTGAAATTAAAATCAGAATTACATCATTAGATAAAAGGAAGTACCTCAATGAAGCTGAGTCTGACAGCCCAATATGAAGATCAATGTCTCAGTGCTGGTTGAAATCAAGATATGCCCAAAGGTTTTGTTTCTTGCTATGTGATAAATAACATATCAATAATTTTTTACCATCAATATAATTATTTCAAATATTAATTTAAAAAGAAAAAAAAATCAAAGAGCAAACAAAAAATATAACCAGAAGGCAGAACTTCAAGGCTGCCAATTTAGCATAAGGTGGAGCAATATCCAAAATCACAAACATAAATGTCAGCCAACATTAAAGTAAATTACACAAAAAATCATTAAAGTAAATTAAATATAAACCTACCTCCCAAGTTGTCCAAGGAGAACAACAAAAGCAGCAGCAAAGTCCTCCAACACACACATGTCCAAAATTTTCAACAGCTGAGGGATCATTTTGACGCTTGTCCAGTTCCATCCCTGATAAAAAAAACAAAATAGGCAGATGATAACAATCAGAAGAACAGCTCTGCGCAAGAACAAATCTTCAAGGCATGAACTAGGTCTCTAAAGAATTTAGCTTTTGACACATGAACTACATCAACCTTGTAACAATTCATAAGATATCAAACATAAATTCTTCTCAATATAATTTGTATGCTGTGAAACTTTCCAACGAGGTGATCAAATTCTCTCTAAAACACTATTGCTTCAAGGAGAATGCTAGTCTATTTTAAATCATGGTCATAAGAGTGAGTTTCGTCAACATGTCACAATATAAGTCCCATTGTAGTCAAAAGTCACAATTTTGACATCCACTGACAACATGCTGCACAGTAAGACTAAAAGTGATGTCCATCACTCTTTGTGCATGTTTGAGATTGTGGTGGGTAATATAGCTTTCAGCTTAAAACTTATAGTTGTAGAGCTTAAGTAATAAACTCTACTATTAAAAAGTTATTTATTATTTGGTAACCATATGTAGCACTTTCAAACATATTACATTTGTTTTAAAACAATATAAAAAAAATACTTTTTGAGATAGAAATGACATAAAAAAGGTTATATGAAAGTTGTATAAGTATTTTCAGCCATTGAAAGTTTTCTTTTTAGAATTACATTCTGCATTATCTGGAAATGCACGTTTGAGGAAAGCATCATTTCCTCAAACGTACTTTTTAGCTTATTTCAGATTAAAAAGTACTTCATAAGTAACACCCCAAACAACCTAATTCATTAAAGAGTTTTTATGGCTATTTAAACACCTTTTGAGACTCCTATCATA
The DNA here is from genome assembly GCA_029856935.1 of Cyclocarya paliurus. NCBI lineage: Eukaryota > Viridiplantae > Streptophyta > Magnoliopsida > Fagales > Juglandaceae > Cyclocarya > Cyclocarya paliurus. The sequence continues at coordinate 18,292,897 of CM056959.1, forward strand.
ACCCCAAACAAACTCTTCGACGTGGGAAAGCCACCACATCAAACGCAAGGACGAAGTTTCCAAGGCCAGCAGCTAAGATTACACATCAAGACATACAAAATAATTTTTTGTAGATTAGAAGTGCAAAAGGCACAATCCAAATAAACGGGCATATAAAAGTTATTCACCTATTTAGAAAGGGAATTTTCAACCTTACAGATACAAAATAATTATTTTCTTCGTTAAATCACCACTTGTGCCAAAAACTTAAACTAATAGAAATAAGTACATTTAATTATTTATATTTTTGTTTCAACACTAATATTCACTTGTGGGCCAGACTCTTCCAACACGTGAAATATTTAACCAAATGGGGAGAGTGTAGAGTCAAGGTTCGAACTCAAAGCCTCTGCTCTGATAACACATTGAATCACCACTTATTTCAACAGTTTTAGCTGATGGGAAAAGGTAGATTTAATTATTTAAATTTTTGTCTTAACACATCAATGAGCTGCACTATGGCATAGGATCCAGTAATTGTGTTTCAGCAGCACACATCATTCACATTGAGCTAATTTTAAGTAGAAACCTCTTTTTGCAAAATAAAATAATCACTGTTTTTTATTTTTAAGCACATTTTTACCTATTTAATTTTAATGAGAGCTATACATACCCCTGATGACCTCTAAATCTGATTACCTAATACAAGCAAAGTTCATATATTACCTTTAATGTGATTATCAAGCCCAAGTCAAACATAAACACTTAGCAAGGATGCTAGCACATCACCTCCTTATACACAATAAATTCTTCTCTTAAACAATAAAAGTAAATAGCTCTTTTATGTCAGGTAGATTTTTTTTTTTTTTTTGACAAGTTATTTCAGGTTGAATTTTAGAACCTAATGCCCCATGTGTAAATATATTTGAAACTCAAGAAAATTAGTCCAACATAACAGCCTCACAGGGAGCTGCGAAGACAATCCACATTTCAGGGTGGCAAGATAATAAAATATACGTGGTCGATCCACAACTAAAACACACAAAGCAAAGAGTTATAAGATAGTGGAACAATAAGAAAGTGAATCCCATACCATGCTGCATGCAACCAGCTCCACCAACGATAGAACATCAGTAAGGTGACAGAGACGCATACTAGCAATGGAGTGTGATTGAGCAGTGGGCATCTCATACTTTTCCAAGCAACAGGAGGTACCAAAATTCACATCGGTGGCACAATAAAACCCTTCATGGCTTGAATCCTTCGAACCCAGCATATCAAAGGATTTAATCACATCATAGTTTGTGGTTTCCAACCCAGCATTATTCCAGATGAATTTCAAGAGCAATGATGTCACAGTATCTATAGAAACAGCATCCTTCAAAAATGGGCATTTGGTGCATGGATGGAAAACAAATTGATCCACGCTTACAAACAAAGAAGGAGAAGCAGCAGGATCAGAAGAACTTACTCCCTCAAGTAACATCACTATTGATTTGAAGACAGTCACCATCAAACCATACTTTGTGGCACTGAAAAGCTTTTGTCCACACAGATAAGCAAAAACATGAAGAATGCTAAGCACCAATGAAGAATCACAAGCATGCCTCCGAAAGATGTTGTAGGATGCCTCACATATAAAACCAATCTGGTCTATTGCTGCACATATTGATGCCAATATAATGCTCCCAGCCACCAACTGATCAGCAGAAGAAACTTCATATGAAAAACTAATAGTCACACCATCCATGAGGAAGTTAATTCTTGTATCACATTCAATAAATGTCTCAGAAGATATATTAGTGTACACCAGAACTCTTCCGTCTATAAGGAATTCCTCAATGAGACCAAGAAGTTCATCCAAGAAATCAAAATCTGCAAGCATGCTTCTCGTCTCCACATCAGACATCACTGCCAAAAAGAAAAGGATAAGAAAAAAGAAAATGACCAGTTAACATAAATCCAAACAATCAAATCGAGCAATTGTATCAACTATGGAAATTATATATAATTCGTAATAAATGAACAGACCTGCACGTATGTGCCCAGAGAAAGAATCCAACCAGAGGATGGGATCCATATTCAAGCAGTTTCCAACTTTCCTTGGAGCAGCGGTGGACAAATTGAGCAGCACCAATGTAAAAAACACACAGACCTTTTCCCTGAAACATGTCAATGATATGAAAAATAAATTAGTTCCAACCTTAAAAAACTCAATGTCTCACTGACTTCAAAGCCTCCATACTAAAGATCAGTCAAGCAGTTTTTTTATAAATAAATCAATCTTATCAAAGCATAGAGGGGCACAACAATACACATGAAATAATATACTAGAGAAACCCCCACTTATAAAGAGGAACAAAAACGCACCCATAAATTCGACAAAGTTAGCAAAAAGAAACACTATTGATGGATGCCATCCACCCATAAATAGTCTTGTATAGTTTTATTAACAGCAAGAAAATCATATCAACTTGGATGGCAATGAATCACTTACACAAGTAAAAGATTTTCTTCCATCATAAGAGCAAGCAGAATCTTTGGCACCACCCACTCCGTTTGAGAAAGCAAACAGCACCGAGCTATACAAGTTTTGGTCGTTTTAAATATCCTAGAAATGACGTTACAATCTCTCATGTTGGGAGACACGACACAGTATTTTGGAACAGTGTCACATGCAGATCCAAATTCACTTTCAAATGGAAAATTAACTTCCTCTTCTCTTGATCTAGGCAAATTACTAATGCCCACAACCAGACCCGAGTCCTGGACCTGCTGAGGACTAGCATTTCCTGCCTCTACAGTCCAGAAACCATTCCCATTGACAGCAATGGAATCAGCAGGGGCTACAATCTTATGCAGTGACAGATTACAGGAAGTTCCTAGAGCAGTGTGTTTTAGCTTATTGGACTCAATTTCAACATCAATAACATCAAAGCTGTGCTCAGTCGATACCTCATTATAGGTCCATTCCACTACTAAAGCTTCAGAACAATCCATATCAAATATTTGCCTGTTATCAAAGTCAATAATAGGTAGACTTGGTGACACAGGCCTTTTGGCTGCCATCCTGTAATGTTGCTCGTCAGCAGCATCATCCAAGTCCAGCAGTTTCATGTGGTCACCATCAGCTACATCCTCAAAACTTGCCATAGTTTCAAGATCACTTGAATCCTCCAAGACTTCGGTTCCAGATTTTTCTGTCTTCTTTTGCTCATCACTGACACAAAAATGCTTCTTATGTACCTCTTCAGGAGATACGTTGCTCTTTTTGTGCAACCCATCAAGCGTACCGTGTGGAATGCATTGCGGATTAGAAGCCAGACATCTTACTTCTTCCAAGGGACTGCCTATTCGTCTGTCTAACATACCACGCAACAAAGATAGATTCTCTTCTATCTGCACACACAACTTCTTACCCTTGGAATACAAATATTCAATGGGCTCAGCAGAATCAAGTAACCACTTTCTCTTCCTACTAAGATCACAACCTCTGCCAACATCATCGCTATCAGCAATTTTGACATTATTTTCACCCACCACTGCAGATTTTTCACAGCACCTCAATTTAGTAACTTCGCCAGACAAGTTGGATATTGTTGGTTGTGCATTCAGGTTCTCTTCAACTAATTTTGTGGATGTAGTACCAGAAAGAGCACCCTTCTCCTGTGAGCCCATTAACTGCCCATCAGAAAAAGATGCCATACTCGAATTTATTGCAGAAGTCTGTAACATTTTCCAGTTAGAGCATCCAAGCGGAGACTTCAATTTAGAATTAATACCTGAAATGGGCTCATCAAAATTTCCTCCAGATATAGGTAGCAATTGTGCAGGATGTTGGAGGCTTTGCCTGAGAGGATATGAGACATCCATATCCATGAAACTAGGTCTCACAAGTTCATTTTCACTTTGAAGGTGTGCCCGAGTTGGTTCCAAACTGCAGAGCTTCTTCATCATGTTTAACCTTTGCATATATGCAATTGAGACATTCTGCAAAGCGCATTAAACCATCCAATAAATAAGAACATGAGTAGTTGCTTGTTCATGTTTTGAGGGCAGTAGGGAACATGAAAACAAATTTTCAAGCCAACAATAAGAAATAAAATGTAAATGCTCACAACTGTGCAGCACACAGCTAGTGCATTTAAATGATTCTAGCTAAAAAGAAGGCAAATGTGTACACAATTGGGACTATTGACTTATTTAACAGAATAAATGAGATATAAGACTATTATCTCCTGATTACCAAGAAGAGAAAGGGACAAGAAGGCAGGCTACTTCAATAAACTGATTTTTTTTTTTTTATAAGTAAAAATTTATCCAAAAAAAAAAAAAAGAATCAGTTAATTTAGGCTGAGAACTGATTCTTTCAAAGAATATTTAGGCTGTGTAAGCTGAGAACAATTCTGAAGCCGTCCATGCATTAATATTAGTTTTAAAAAGCAAACTTATGCTCTACCGACCAGATTATTACACTAGAAAGCCATTCAAATGAATAGTTGGGTTCAATTCTCATCAACCCTGCATCTAAGAAAAAATGAACCACTAGCAGATGAAAGTAAGAGACAGCAAAATCTGTACTCTATGTTTCAATAATAATTCCCATGGAAAGCAACATTACTTCGAAAATCAAATAAAAAATGAAAAAAATTATATTTCATGAAACAGGAAACTAACCTTTTCTGGGTAATCAATACCTTCAGCTCTAGGTACTAATGACTTATTCAGTATATCCAAGCGATTTGCAAATTGATCAAACTCCAGCTTCAAGTGACCAAGTTCCTGTAGAAGGATGCGGTTACGACTTTTTTCCAACTTGGCCACTCTTTTGGCATGCTTTGCTTGCTTTTTCTCAAACTTCAGTTCTTTTTTCAAAAGCTTCACATTTGCATTTTCAGAAGCGACAGTTTTAGCTGGTGTTACAGAAGATCTCTCAACCAACTTTCTAGAGGACGGAAGTTCATTTTTTTTGTTTTCTTGTAACTGTTGAGACAACCGATCAGCACAACATTTTTCTAGCATGGCCTTTTTCCAATTCACATCTGCAAGATTTTTCTGCTCTTCTGCTTTTGCCATCTCTGAATCTGCAAGTTTTTTCTCCTTGATTGCCTTCTGGTTTTCAACCTCAAACATGTTGTTTGACTCTTTCAAGAGCTCCAAAACCGATTTGTGTTCATCCACTTCTCTGTTTAATATCTTGCAGTGAAGCCTGTTCTTTGTTTTAACAGATTCAGGATTCAACTTATTATCAGTCTGGCCACCTAGAAAAGCCAAATTTTGAAACTCATGTATCCCCTGTAACTCCTCTACCTTTTGTCTATTCTCTTCCAACTGCCGATACAAGTTATCAGCATGACATTTCTCTTCAACAGCCTTCTTCCCATTAGCTTCTGCAAGCTTCCTTCGCTCCTCTGCTTTGGCCATCTCCAAATCTGCACGCTTTCTCTCTTTGAGAGCCTTCTTTCTTTCTTCTCCAAGTCTTTTGTTTGCTCTTTCAAACTTCATTGTTTCAGAGGCTAACTTTGACTTTGCTTCATCAGCCTCTTTCTTCAAAATCTCCAGCTGAAGCCTGTACTGCTCAGCCTTCTCTGCTCCAGTTCTGGCAATCCTTCTTTCTTCATCCTTCTCGGCTTTTAAAGATTTGAATATTTCTGCAGCTTTCTTTTTCTCCCCCTCAGCATTCTTCCTTTCGGTATCTGCCCTTTTTTTCTCTTTCTCAAGAAGCTCCTTGAGCCGATTGATTTCTTTTTCCCTTTCAGAAATGCAATCTTGAAGAAGCCTCACTTTTTTATCTCTATCTACAGCATTTAAGCTTGCTTTCTGCTTTACTTGAGAGATCTCAGATTTCAAAACAGAGATTTCATTCTCCAAATTTACTCTAGCTATAGACTCTTTTAGCCGCCCCTCTTTCTCATTGTCTGCTCGTGCCTGCTCCTCCTCAAATGCTGCAAAAGCACAAAGTTACAAAAAGGGGGCAGAAAAGTGCAATGTAATAACCAAGATACAGTGTGCACCCACACACACATGCATAAAAAGTAAAGTATAAAGCATAAAGACTTGTTTCACAAGTACTTTTCACAAAAGTTTGCTCATTCTTTCCTTTTTGGCCTCCCAGTATTTCTGATTTTTTCTATTTGTTTCTATCCTAGAAATTCATACCATATAATGTCAAGACTCACTTGCCTAGTGGCATGTGCAGACGCTTCACATCACTTATTACACACACATCATTGTCTTTGGCATGAATGAGTGCGATATTAGGCCATAATATTTATATGCCGTAGCCACATATCACTCTATCATGAAATCATTCATACAAAGGAAACAAGAAGGTATAAAACATGTAAATAAATCACACATTTAGGTTGAAATCAAAAGCTACTCAGTAGATCCCAGAATAGGCTTCACACATAAGCACCTATCACCAGCCCAATTATCTCATCTACAACCCACTTTGGAACCGACTGAATAAATTCAAAATTTAACCCACTAACCTTTCTTGAGAATGGCATTCTCAGATTGAAATGTATCGATTTGTGGTGTAAGGATGTTCACCGCTTGCCGCAGCGCATACCTCTTCTTTTCAAGATTCGAGTATTTCTCCCTCCACTGAAGACCAAGATTTTGATTTTGGTCAAAACTAAGAGGTTTCCAAAAAGGCATGAAATAAAACCGCGTTAAAGACACACACACACGCGCGAACTCATGAGCGAAAAACATACCCCTTTACAGCAGGGATTCTCCGCCTCAAGCTTTACTGCCAAATCCGCCGCCATCTCTACAGGTTCACGACTTTGGGAAACAAACTCAAAGAAATAAACAAGTCCAAAAGCCACGAAAATATATGAACAAAATATTTAGAGTGATAAAGAAGCATAATGTTTCGAAATGTTGTTTGCTGTAAATTTCTTTCCTAAAGTTTATCGGCAAGAAAACGGAGAGAGAGAGAGAGAGAGTGACTGATTTTTTATGGTGCTGGAATGGATTTGTTGATCAGATGCCCCATTGAATGACGTAATGATAAGAGACAAAAACCCTAAACCCTAAGATCTCTAAAGAGCACAAGAAGCAATGATAGAAAGGCAGAAGAGTACCTAGGGTTCAATTCTAAATGGTCACACGCTTTGCTATTGGTGCGCGTGTTAGCCACAGCCACGAGGGTTGTAAACTTCCAAGGTTTGAAATTAACTGGGCTTTCAACCTCCGACTCCGAGATGTACATCCTCCGCTCTGACTCTGACTCCGACTCCGACTTGTCGGAACGGAGTCGGAGCGAAGTCGGATTTTGGGTAACGGAAAATCATCAAGAAACTATCACCAAGTTCATCTCATCAAAAGCATCAGTGACTGTATAAATTAAAATCATGGGTAACGGAAAATCAGACAAAGTTGCTTAGATCAGTGTAAAATCATTATAAAACCAGGAAAGAAAACAAGAAAAACCTCATTGCCATGTCGCCTGTTTGGAATATACCGTTGGATTTGCAGTAACAACTAACAAACAAAGAGTCAGAGACATGGGTAAAAGAGGCACTTACCGACTTGGACACTTCGATGGGCAGTGGGTAAGGACACTGAGAGTGGAAGAGACCAAGAGGCCAGGGGGGGTGTTATGGACCACGAGGAAGACAACTGAAACAGAGGGGACTTCGGGTTGTGGAGGACGAGAGACTCGAGATGTGGAAGACATGAAGAACTGAATAAAGCTAGCTCCAAACGGCACCGTTTACTCCAGTTTTATGTTATGCTTACTTATGTTATGCGTTTTGCTTTTTATGTGTAATTCTCAATACTGTGCGTTTTGCTTATAAGGCTATGTAGTGTCCTGTGTCAGAATTAGTTGAGTTTGTTAGCAGATGTATGCGTCTGGGAGGGAAAGAGATGGAATCATCTTGAATTTGGAATTATCTGGAAATTTGAAAACTCGCGGCGATTTGAGTTTTCTGAGTTCATCTTCCCATTTTATCAAACACTTCACAGGCTCTTCACTTTTCTCACGCAGTGCACCATTTTCTCTTGATTCATTTTCCTGATTACATCCATTTCACAATAGTACATCCATTTCTATTTCCTCAGTCATTCTATTTTACATTTTTACTTCATTTTACATTGAGAACCATAACAGGGAGTCGATGGACGGCGTCTGCACGGCGGGGTAGAGATCCAGAGGCGACCAACGGCGAGTCGACGACGGGCTAGCAGTAGCGGGAGCAGGGACCTTGGATTTTCAATCCGGGAAGTGAGAAGTGAAACTGAGAGCACTAGATATGCTGTAGGCAAAGTAAAAAGGTCAAATTTGAAAGTTGCCATTTAAAAAAATTATCGCGTTGGAAGGTCAAGTTATTATTTTTTTAATAATAATAATTTTTCTCTAATTTTCATTTTTTCCAACTTAATTATCTAAAAATCATATCTATAATTTTTTAATTTAACAAATATATTTTGCTAACTATTATGCTCAAAATTTCGAATACCATTTCAGTGACCATTTCAATTAAGGTATTGAAACAAAATATTTCAATATCGTTATCATTTCGGAATAGTCTATATATAGATAAATTAATTATATATATACAAATTATATTTCAAAATAATATCAATGAAAGTCTTAAAAAATTAAAACACATATTTATAAAACTTAATAATACTTTTAAGTTCTCAATCCAACAATTAGAAAAAATAATTATTCATCTTCATCAAGAAAAGGAAAATAGAGATTTTATTTTCAGTCCTCGAGCAAAGGGGATTAAAAAAAGTTAAGAAAATAGTCTTTAAATGTGAAAATTAGAGTGAAAATTGTGAAAATACACTAAAAATATAAAAATATAAAATTTCAATCTACACACTAAAAATTGACCAGTACACTGAAATTAGCCAGTATTGATCAAAATGCACCAGTACGACTAATATTTGATCCGGTACAAAATACATACATTCTCTATACCGATAACTGCCCAACACGATAAATACTAGTCTACCAACCATACTGATAGTATGGCACGGTATCTAAAACTCTGATTCTCCTACCTATTAATCACATGAAGGATTTAAGGAGAAATCGTTCATTGATTCCTTGCTTACCTCTATGCCATCCCAACCAGTAATCATACATCAAACACAAACTTAAACTAAAGAGTGGTGCTACTCTCACCGCTGAGAGCTCCTGCTGGGGGCTCTCGCTAGTTGTTGTGTTTTTTGTATATAGATTTTTTTTATATGTATTTTTTAATAGTTTTAAATATTTTTAAAAAAATAAAATATTATAATATTATTAAAAAATATTTACTTAATCATTAAATAAAATTAAAATTAAAATTAAAAAAATACCAGTAGTAACTTTCAGCAAAAAGAATAGTATTTTCCTATACCAAAAGAATGAAACATTCATGCCGTAAATTCCCCATTGGAGTTCATAAATGACTCTGACACCATTTGCATAAAAGAATTGAATGCCCTGCAATTTAATAAACGTCCAAGAAATTTATGGTACATGGAAATATATCACTGCCATCAAGAATTTATGCAGTCTCGACTCTCTCTACTTATGATCATGATTTTTCATCACCATCCATAAAAATTGCTGCAATCTCCACATGAAAGATCAAAAATTTTCTATTCCAACCTAACATCCATTCAAGGACATCAATAAAGAAAAAGACCAAACTTTATCACTTATGACCACTAAAAAATTTTATTAGTTTCATTATTTTACAGTTTCTGATCACTGATTGAATTAATTGGCTAACAAGCCCGATTTGAATATAAAATTTTTTTCAACTCATCTCAATTCATCTTATCTAATCATTCAATTTTTTCAAATTTTTACGCAAAATATAATAATCAATTCAGCAATTTTAAATTTCAAAACCATAATAATATTAAAAAATAAATCGTTGGAAATAGTCATATGCGGTGATTTAAGTACCTAATGCGGCGAATTTCAAACGTGGGGAAAAACCGATTTTCTTGTAGTGATTGTCTAATTGTATGTTACCATTCTATTTATGATTTTTCTAATATTTTTCATCACTCAATTTAATTGTTAGTATTGATTAATAACAATTACTATTTAAATCCACTTGTAGTGTATTGTTTAAAATTTAAATAGAATTTATTATACTAGTGTTATTATACATTGGTATTACATGTACTATAAGTCTATATTTCTACAGTGTTACTATACATTATTATAAATAGACTTGAAATAAAATTGTTAGTATTTATGGTCTATAGACTTATTATACTTTTACTATACTAGTATCTAACTTATTCCTATTTTAGTGACATAGTCTATAAACTTGTACTATCGTGATTAATTACATATTATTATATTAGTTTCTAACTCATTTCTAACTTAATTATATACAAGACTTAGTATTATATGTTATTATACTAGTATTATTATACATAAGTATTACATGTCATTATAAGTTTATAGATTAGTGTTGACACATTAGTATTAAATATTATTATACATTAATATTACATGTTATTATATATTAGTCTTTATACATTAGCATTACATGTTATTATATATGAGTGTTACATGGTACTTGGTAGTAATAGACTAATAGTATGATGTTCACATATATCATATACTAAATTATTATTAGTCAATTTAGGCCTCGTTTGGTTATATATATTATCTCATCTCATATAATCATTACAACTTTTTCAAGCCCACACACAAAATATAATAAATAATTCAACTTTCAAATTTTAAAACAAAAATAATATTAAGAAATTATATTCTAACAATATTTTATTCAATTTTTAACTTTTATCTCATCTCATCTATGTAATCAAACGAGACATTAGTCTATTTACATTATAGTATAAGTATATTATTTTATAATAATTAGCTCATACTATTATTGAATTTAACTAACGATATAAGTTATAGCTATATAAAATATATATGATGAATGTATAGAAAAATATATATATTTTTCATAATATAGATGCAATATTAGAAGCAGAGTCGAAGGGCAAAGTTGGAGGTGGAGTCAGAGTCGGTGTCAGACCGAATCCGACTTCGACTTTTCAAGTAAAAAAACTCTGACTCAAACTTTTTGGAGTTGGAGTCAGAGTTGGAGTGGAGCCAAAGTGGTTGTAGTGTTCACTTACAAAATAATGTGATGGCATAAATGTAGGGTGACTTAGTGTTTGATTGGGAACGCGAAAATCACCACTTGACATTGACCAAGCAATTGCGTAAGCGCTTGAACGCATTCTACCACGGCTTGCACAAGATATATCTATTATATGGAAGCCACGAAGAAGAGCTGATTGGTGCGACTAGCTTGGTTGACCCTCTTGTATGAGTTAAGTTGTGTGGGAGGTGGGGAATTGATGCATTTAAGGTACAGTTTATTTTATAAAATTAAACCATATATCTACCAATTTAATATGTCTACTTATTGTTGTGATAAATTCGTTTGTTTATCATAGCTAACATTGGGTTTGCATGGCAGAAAATCTCACATCAAAATCGTGAAAAGCGACTCATAATTAACCACATGTCAGGTCGTAAATCATTTGTGTTTGGATCCTTGAGCAAAAGGTATAAGGTTTCAAATAATTTCTTCTCATATAAATACACTTGTCCCAAATGGTAAGCTCATATCCCAACAATAGGCAACATAATGACTCATCATGTATTAAATCATAAGAAGTGCTCTTTGATAGTATCCATAAGCTGGTTTATTTTATATATAGGTAACTAATTTGTTTAGGATCTTTTTTTAAGGGTCGCCGGCCACGAGGTATGGCTTTTTAGTTCATCTCTATTTTGGGAGTTCCAAAACAAAAGGCCGAAAAGGTTACAAAATATACTTCTTGTTAGGAATGTGGGGTGATAGAGGGAGATGCAACTTAAAAAATGCATGAGGTAGTTTAGAAGATGGGCACTTCTTGTTATTGTCCATACTAGGTGAGTTGGCGAAACATGCACATTCATAATCTATATATTTGGTTTTGCCTGGCCTGGAAGTATAATTGGTTTAGAACCAACTAGGCCCATATTGGAGGACTTAAAATTTTATCCAAACTTAAGTCTGTCACACTGGTATATGATCTTGGAAGCATAACCTTATAAAGAAGATATAAATATAATATTCAAGTTATATTGTTTGTTAGCTGAGCTTGCTCTCCTTTTATTTCACTGATTTTTCTCATATCCAATTGACTGTTCATATAACACTAGTTTGTGCTTGGTTACTCTAGCTTTAGCAATTAAAATGAACATGTCCACCACAATAATGTTTTTTTTATACAACTATCTTCTTTTTCACATTTGCAAACACATATAGTGAGCTGAAAAGGCAAATATGGTTGAGTTCTACAAAGAGACCAGCTGGTCTAAAAAAAAAAAAATTTGTCACAGCTGCAACAAAAGATACTTATGTGAGTAGTACATTTACAGTCCCAATTGATCTATGTTTCTTTCTGAATATAATAAATGCATAAATAGCACATGTCATGGTATATAATTGGATGTTTTGTCCATGTGCAGAAAGAGATGGTTGGTAAGATGGATGGCCTAGAACCGGAGCGACGTACTGATGTGGCAGCAATGGCTATTTTTTGGGAGGTCCTTGGCTATAGACCAGGATATGCTTGAGGACTAGGGGAGATGGTCATCCCCGAGTCCTCTAGACAACGTGATCGAGATAGGGAGCAAGAGTACCTAGCATTAATTGATAAACATAAGCAAGATACTGACAATTATAAGAGTCAGCTCTATGAGATGAGGGGAGAGATACAGGTGCTTAGGGAGAGACAGAATGAGATGGACAAGATGCTTCCAACTTTCTTTGCCAACATGTCGTAGTTCACTGAGTGTCTCTGAACTAGTTCCCTCGCAAAATAATGGGAAAGTATGTTTTGACTATTTTGGGTGGTTTTTGTTAGTCAAGATATTAATTGGGCAATATATATATTTATATATATATTATATCAATATATATAAAGGGACCTACATCTACATACGGGAGTTAAACTGGGCAGGTATTTTATTTTTGTGCTTTTGAGCACAAATAATGTTATATGGTGATCTAGTGTCCATGTCTCACTTGTTGACAAATAGGAGGCAAATATGGTTGTGGCGAAAGTAAGGAGTACAGTTCGATGTCAGTGTAAGCTTCTTATCTGAAGTATAATTTTTGCACTTTATTACAGCTATTGTTTGGCATTGTCATGTTTAACTGACCTTACTGCTTTTTTTTATTTGTTTTTTATTTTTTATTATAGAAGTGAGTAGCCACTCACATAGTAACTCTATTCCAAGTTTATTAATAGAGCCCTCACTTCTAGCGGAGAAAAACCGTAGTTTCTTAACTGGTATATGGGAAAATAATAAAATCCTCCCTAATACCACCAAAACTACATAAAAAATAAAAACACTACTAAACAAGCCTATATTAAGAGACAAAATCCTGACCACTAAACAATCCTAAACCAGACCAGAATTAAAACAAAAAAAACATCAACACATCACCTTTACGTGCCGATACTACACAGACTCGTAGTGCTTCTACTGCAATATATGTGTTGCAACATATTACATTAAGAGTCAAGCTTACAACGTATTTCTGCATCTAATTGAAGGCAATCCCCACTTATCTACTCTGACCATACCTTTCAACAAATACGGTAACTCATTTCTATTTCTCTATTCTGCATTTCCGTCTGTAGCCCCTCTTCTAGCTAGCCAATCTGCCACCGAATTTCCCTCCCTGAAAATATGAGAAAATTTGTAATCCATGTTCAGTAACAGTTCTTGTATCTCCTCCCAATAATCTTCCAAATACCAGATCCCACACCGATTTTTCCTCAGCCACGAGAGAACCACTTCCGAATCCATTTCAATATCAACTGCTATCAAATTTAACTGCCTGCAACGTTTAATTCCTTCCAATAATGCCCATAATTCTGCTCTGTTACTGTCTCCATTTCCTATGTTCAAAGAGAATGCCAACACCACATGCCCCTGCTCATCCCGAATCACTCCACCAGCCCCTGAATTTCCTGGGTTACCCATAGAACTCCCATCTGTGTTTAGCTTCACTCTCCCATGTGTAGGTTTGAACCATGAAATGTATTTGATTGATTGTTGTTGGATAGGAATAGACTGAATATTCAATCTCTGAAGAATGTAAGCATCGGCCTGATGAAACTTTTTAATTTTCGAAATTCCATTGCTGATCATGCCTACCCAGTATTTGATAGAATGCCACACCAAATTTTCTGATTCCAGTTTATTTTCCATACGGGCTGAACACCTTCTGCCCCAAAGTCTCCAAGAAATAATACTTGGCAACAATCCAATTATAACACCTATTTGAGAGGAATTTGAAGCTCTTCTAAACCAACTAAGATAGGTCCCACGCCATGTTCTTCCCACCGGCATACCCAGTAAACATCCACATTTTTCCAAACACCTGCTGCAATTTCCCCCTCAAATAACACATGGTTCAAATCGTCCTCCTTCCCTTGCCTACAGCAGTTACATTTTGAAACTAAAGGGATTCCAATCCTTACTGCTTGTTATATAGGAACAACAACTGACATGAAGTTAGGTTGGTCACCCAACCTAATTGATTTACACGGCGGGATCCCATGCTTCTTGTATCAATTTGTAGCTCCTAGTAATAAATCTCTCCATATCTTGTTCTATTTTTCTTCAAGTTTCCATTTTTTCTTAATATCTTTAGTAATAATGATTTTTGATTCAATCTCACATTCCATCAGTTTAGTGAGGTTGTATAGTGAAGAAGGGGAGTTACGTTCGAGATCAACGATGCAACTAGCAAATTAGGTCTTGATCCGATCTCTCTGATCTATGAATTCCTTTATGCTTCTTTGACTTTGCAAATATGTTGCCTTCATTCAGTTACATCGATGACATGGTTGCCGAGAAAATGGAAGAAGAGCAATCAGATCACTTGTAAGGATATGATTGCTCTTCTTGCGCTTGGCATTCTTGATCTGATGTCCGGTGATCTAAATAAGTCCAGTCATTGTGTCTTTCAAGTTTCAATAAAAAAGTCATCGGCTCACTACTTATTTATAATCCAGTCTTAAAATCATCTTCTCGTATCTCATTCTACGTTTATGGGATCTCTTTAAATTCCTTTACTGCAAGCTGTTTTGATGTTTACAAGATCTGGCAACACTATCTTGACCACAACAGATTGCATATAATCCCATTTTTCACACAGCTACTGAAAACTCTCATTTTTACCATCATTTTAACTGAGGAAACTACTTATATAACTGAATATTCAAGTGTTAGATTTTCATTTCCAACGATTTCCCCCAATGTTCATCTAATATGGTGCGATTGAATTCAAGCAGCATAGAATTTTTTGTATCGTTAAAGAATAACTTTTTCTACTATCAGCTCGTGCACTTCTAGCTGATCTATCAGGTGGCTATTTTTATTTTTCTCCTATTTATTTTTTCCATTTGGATTGTTATAGATTCAGTGATATCTGGCTACTTTTGTTTTATTTAAATGTTATTCTGCTAATCTGATCATCATAATTCATCAATTGTTGTATTCTGCTTTGTACATTAGCATTTGATAAATTGTATGAAATCTTAGGTCCATATTACCTTCTTGGGATATGTCTGAAACATTACTAAAATATTTCATTCTTGTTGATGCAGATAATTGCTAACGGCAAACCAAGATTCATATCCTTGTCTACATCTATTCTTGGAAGACAATTTGTGCTGAATGATATTAACTACTTGCACTCTCCTGGAAGTAAGCTATGTTCTAGTTCTTTAACTTTTCATGCTGTGATTTCAGGAATTTTTCACATAGAAGTAGTGTGAACTGACATGGTATTCATGATCTCCTCTCTTTCTGCTTCTTTTTCTTTTTTAACGTTTATATGTTTCCATTCATCTCTTGTAAAACAATAAGTCGTACTTGAAAATATATTCAATTAAATGTAGCCTTAGACTAGTGTTGTGACTGTGTGAGGAGTAAAAAGACTTAATTGTAATCATGAAAAACTAGCCAATATAGGTTCTGAAATCAGAAAAATGTTCAAACAACCTTACAAAGAAATGCTTAGTCTATTTAGAGATTTTGTAAAAGTGAAATTATAAATTGATATTGTTAAGAAAAATATAAATAATTCAATCTAACTCTTTTAATCAGTTTAGATTTTTGGAATAAGCGATGATTTAATATTATATGTAACTTTTTTTTTTATAAGTAAAAATATTATATATCAAATGAGAAACCAAGTACACTGAATGTATACAAGAAAACACCTTGCCCAAACTGACCCAAAAAGTCCCTAATGACCCAAAAACCCCATGAAAATAACAATCCAAAATACATCAAACCAGTCCCCAACCCTTATTTCTCGTAGAACTAAAATTCTACCTGAACACCCAACCCCAACCCCAAACCCTTGATTCCCGTCTTCACAATATCCTCCCTTTAGATTTCCCTCTGGTTGAGCTATCACCCTTAGCGTCGTAGTTGATTGTACTAAAAAGACGCTGTAACTCCATGCTTTTCTTGAAACTTTTGGTTTCAAGCGCGTGACTTGCCTCAATCGCAGTGATTAGTTCATTGAATTGGTCTTCACATCCTCCATGTGAAATTCCCACAAACTGTTGAATCTCATTAACTTTAGGCAGGATCCAGTTCGCTATTGGTGGAAGAGACACCAGGGGAGCAACGTTATCCACAGACACAGTACATTCATCTACATGAGGCACCAACGCCAAATCTTTTGGTTCTCCAGCAACTCCATTGGTTTGAACCAATGGTAACATAGTCCCCATTGGAGATTCTAGGGTGACAGCAAGTCCCTTCGCCTCTAGGGATCCTACATCTCCTTCAGACCTCAGCAGTACACCATTTTCCTTCAACTCTGACGAGAGAGCTTCGGAGACCAAGGGTGTAGTATCGATTATCGGTTTATCCTGTATTACATGAGGTGAATGACATTCTTTTGATGTCTCTACGCAGATACCCGACGTAGACCCTGCTTCAAACAACCCGGATTTCTTTTTGACCTGCCATACTCCCCTGGATCTAGAGCCGAATCCGATCTTCCATTTTCCTTTAACTGGGTTTAAATGTTTCGGGCCTTTTTTGTTTCTTATAACCCTATTGCCTCCAGCTGAGAGTCGGTCTATTTTCGAAGACAAGAAAGCTATCGCTGCTTTCAACTCGACAAGTTGGGTTTCCATCACCTTTAAGGAATTGTGCATCTCGACAAGCTGGACTTGAGACGTGATTTGTGGATCCCCTTCACTCTGAACTCCTGAAGGATCCATCTTTAGAGCTGCCGCATAAGACTGCTCGCCACTGAGGATGTACTTGAATCTTTGTGCACCTCCAAATTTTCCTTCACTGACATACCACCGACATATCCTTTGAAACCGTCGCTCCCTCTCTTGCCGAAGTCACGCAACACCTCCCCCATCCTTCTCCAACCATTACCCCCCTCCTTAGGAACGAAAATAAAATTCCTCCTCCCACCACCACCATACTCTTCTATTGCCATATAACGTCCTCGAGCATTTGAGTATCGGTGTGTCGTGAAACTGCGTCTACCTTCTCGGACGGTGGAGAAAAAATCTTGTTTTTCATCCTTTGTGCACGTTTCCATAGCTTTAGCCAGCCACTGCACTGTTGTTGAACCCAAAACCAGCTTAGAAATCACCCTTCGACCCCTTTCAGTAATGGCCAACATACTCTCCTCCTTCACCAGAGTGAAGGATTTAGATTCTATGACTAACACCATAGAAGAACCCATACTGGCCAACTCCCCTCCTTCAACAGCCATTTATCATCACATTGAAACCAGGTAAGGACCACTGCTGAAAGCCAACGACTTCAACCTCAAAGCTTGACGCCGAAGTACTCCCAGAAGACTCGCCGGAGAGCTCGCCGAAGTGCTTTGAGAGACGACACAGCAACACTGGTAATGGCAGATCTGTTTTCTTGGGCGAAACGGACGCCAGAAACGGATCTTGAAGAAAATCAGGTCGTCGGAGGGATGACCTACACCGGACGACCCTCCGTGAGGTCGCCGGGGTCCCTCGGTCCTTTCTGTGCTACTGGGAGCCACTCGCCGACCTAGGTATGGCGAAATGGGCTTCTCTCTTACGGGTGACACTCCTTGCGCACAGGTGTATCTCACGC